>NQII01001423.1:301162-435525 GCA_002778355.1 Clitarchus hookeri
GGGGAGGGGCCAGGGTTGTGACAGCGCCGCTTCTAACAATTCCAATATGTGTTACGCGTCAACTAGAAGGAATGAAAGCATTGGTTTCAAAATGCAACTTTAACGAATATTGTGTAAGACTTTGTAGATTGATGCCAGAGTTCAACAAATATTCATCCAAATTAAGGAAAGATGGTGAAACCGCAGATAACTAAATTCACTTTATTAAATGCTGGACGTGGTCATTATTAATGCCTGTGGCATTCTATAAACACATACCAGTCATTTGGTTAAAAGCATAGTACAAAAATATCGCTGACAGATACCCAAGACAACACTACAACGTGGATCTAGGTTTCTTTGGATTGAGATGATCACATAATTTGTACTGAGACACAGATTGATTCATACACATTCGCAAATGTTGTAATGAGTTAGTAAATTGCTGTACGAGTATTGCACGTAAGAACCAAAACAGTTTTGTTAGTGATTATGCTGAAAACTAGAGACATGTGAAATTATTTACACAGGGTAAACAGTAATGAAATATAAATGCGCGGAGTTCAAAACGAATCTTCTTGATAACTACATTGCACCAGATGACTACTGTAAACTCCACTGAATCACCCCACAGCAGTTTATTTACGATGTACATAAGTAACGTTTCGAAACCCAGTTTTACACTGTAGTCAATACTACATATAGTGAGTACCAACTAGTATCGATATCATAACCATTGTGTTTGTTATTCGTTTATGATGGTAGATAAATAATAAATAATTAAATATCATTACATTTAGAAGNTCATAACCATTGTGTTTGTTATTCGTTTATGATGGTAGATAAATAATAAATAATTAAATATCATTACATTTAGAAGGAAAAATCCTCAGATAAGCTAAAAATGTAACGATTACTGATAAATAACGATTACATATTTTTCGCCTTTAGTAGATTCCAAGAAAATTACTTTTATTACATTTAAGTAATTACAAATTAAAATAACTTAAAAAGTAATCGGTATCGGTACCACGNCAAGAAAATTACTTTTATTACATTTAAGTAATTACAAATTAAAATAACTTAAAAAGTAATCGGTATCGGTACCACGATTATTTGTAGGCTAATTCGATACATACCACTACTGAAGGACAGCAACAGGTCAGAAATTGGTACCGAAAATTAAATAGAAATAATATTCACTGGGTATGCAAAGTAATTTGAAATGTTGGGTAACTGATAAGTCGATAATATAAGTATTAGAGGATGTAACTTCCATATATTTTATGAGTTAGGTGCACTGCCGACTAACATTTTTAACTAAAATACAAAAACTCACCAACGCATGGTTTACAATTTTCTAGTAACTCTCGACTCATATAGGGTCTGCAGACAGGCGAAAATTAAACTGATAATTTATAGTTTTATTAAATCAGCAAAGCTTACTTTAATACATTTCCGCCGTTCGTATCACTTGAAGACAAAACTTTAATTTTATGTGCCCAGTTATTCATAATATTTTGCATGATTAACTGTTGACTAAATCATTATTTATTTTTCAATGAATTGCCTTCGGTTCACGGCAGGCTGAAAAATTTACGGGCGTGTATTTACTCCCTATGTGGTGGGACAAAGACTAACGTTTTAATTAAATCGCTGCTCCATCCCCACCTCACCTTCATACCTTCTAGGATGTTTCAAAGGTATGGCAGCCGGCCCCATCCAGCACGCGTTCCAGCCTGTCCATGACGACTTTTCCTTAGGCTAAGCAAAACGTAGGCCTTTCGTTTTGAATTCCATAGATGGGAAATCTGACTACAGGCTGCTCACGGTTACTTCCAACTTTTATGAAGCCCTGCTGAAGTTATACTTCTGGCCTAGTCACTACGTATCCTTCCGCCTTATGTAAACAAGTCTGGAAGAAATTGCTAACGATAAACCAACGCACCATGTTTGTGCGCTGGAAAGGCAATCAAAATTAAACTTTTCCTATAGATTACAAAAGAAAATGTTTCTTNAACGCACCATGTTTGTGCGCTGGAAAGGCAATCAAAATTAAACTTTTCCTATAGATTACAAAAGAAAATGTTTCTAACCTTTTTACGTCAGTATGAAACGTTTACTTTGCAAATAACACACCAGGTCTTAGTTAGATAATATTTTTAACTAAAACTATTTCTTACTAATCATTACCAAAACACCTCTTTTTTTCTGTGTTTTTAATCCATATTGACGGTAGAATAAAACGTGTGTTAAACAATTTACTTACGAAACAACCAAATATGTGATGCATAGGTTAGTTTTGCAAAATATTTATTCTGAAGGTGTAAAGCTACCGTGAATATGNGAATAAAACGTGTGTTAAACAATTTACTTACGAAACAACCAAATATGTGATGCATAGGTTAGTTTTGCAAAATATTTATTCTGAAGGTGTAAAGCTACCGTGAATAGGCTATGTGTATGCGTACAGAGTACAGTTAAGTGCGCGCTGAATGCCCATGGAAAGGCCTCGTTCGGCGTAGATTTCCGAGATATAAAATTAAGAACTGAATTTGAATTACTTAATATATTTCTAGGGCATTTCGTTTATTTTGTTGGCTTAATATTTGATTTAACAAAACCATCATTTACAGTAGTAATTGGTACGAAGTATAGCTTCCAAATAAAAAATTGTTGACTTGTGTTTCAAATAATAACGTATAGCAATCACAAAATAAGCAATNGAAGTATAGCTTCCAAATAAAAAATTGTTGACTTGTGTTTCAAATAATAACGTATAGCAATCACAAAATAAGCAACTATGTAAAACTAATTGTTTTAAAATAAATAAAATCTTACTACGTATAAATTTACAAAAACACAATTTTAAAATATTACTCTTAATATTAACCGAATTAGTTTAATTTTCTGAAAAACTCTTGTTTACAAAAAAAATTTTAAATCGAAGTATTTCCTTCTTCATGATATTTTATTTTCAATGCCGTTTACTTATAGAATATATTCTTTTGTTAATTTTAAGATCATTATTTCGACATGTTTACTGCTTTTGTGGTTTACATTCCTTTTTTTCTTTTCTTTTTTCTTTTTTTACAAATGTTGGTAATTTTTAAATTTAAAACTTTGTATAGAGTACCAGTATTCAAATATCTTCTTAATAAATCTGACCCCATCAACAAATATTAAGTAGTTAAAATTTCGTTCTTGATTTTNCAGTATTCAAATATCTTCTTAATAAATCTGACCCCATCAACAAATATTAAGTAGTTAAAATTTCGTTCTTGATTTAATGTTTCGGAAATTCGCACACTGCAAAGGTAGTGTTGGCGTACGGTTTCGAGGGGTTCATAAAAATAGGGTGTGGGGGTAAATAGATGCATTTTAACGAGTACTGTGTCTGCAACAGTTAACCGATTCAAAGTAAACCTTTCTATTTTTTAATGTTTTATGCCATGCAGGTAAGCAACACTTGTTACACTTTAGTTGAAAGAGTGCAGTGCATCAAGGGGCACGTCATCGATTGTAAAATTCAGTAAATGTGAGAACTAAGTGTCAATCAATACTGGTTTCACTGGCTGATGCAAATATTCAAAAACTCTGTTTACATGCGGCTATGTACTGCCTAAAGTGCTGAATGGAGAAAATCTTAAAACCGTTTCTGCGGACAGTGACGCTATACTTTAGTTACCACATCAATGCAGCAGTTTGAAATGTTTTGAAACTTGTATTATCTAATCTTCTGGAACGCGTGTTCATTTATTCAGAAAACACATTGCAGGTGCCTAAGACGATCCCTGTCATATAATTGTCATAACACTGTAAAAAAAAAACGGTTCTTCATCAGAGTCCAGCTTGAGGTAAAGCTCCGCGCGATTACAACTATTACGTTTTTTGTGGCTTCTATACTTACAACAAATGACTTTGTGTCAATTATCGATATCATATATATCGTTTGGCCTCTATTGTATGTTAGGGAGAGATTATTTCATGCCTAGTGAATTTCAAGAGCACAAGTATTTGGCACTACTCTTTAAAGCACTACAATTTTATCTGAAAAAGTGACGCCACGAACATTTTCCTTGTTTTACACAACAGAATAGTTCATTATGTACATCATTGTGTGGCGTTTCACATTCGTCTGTACCAAGCTTTTGACTTTCAGTATTACAGGTTTTAACTACTACATGTAACTACTAGCATCAGGAGTAGTTCACAAGGATATATTTAAAATTGAAAAGCATTTATAATTTTATTTTGTTACTGAGATGTCAAAGAGACAAATGTAGTACCACAAATTAAGCGTTTTCTCCAGAAAAAAAATTACTTTCATTTCTGACCACTCTATACATTTGTTATTAGTTTATAGAAAGGGATGAAACGTGAAAGGGATGATATACATATCTTTTGAAATATTTACTTTGGTTTTTAGGGTAAGTTACATCATCTACGCAGTACACACAGTGATGACTTCTTTATGGTAACTTCTAGTGCCAGCCAATCAGAATGCGAGATGACACATAAAAAAAGTATGTAAACGTTTCGACATGTCAACTTGAAATCTTATTTCATCCTTGACAAAACTCTGCTCTTAAACGTATTCGATTCTCAATCTTTACTCACCTGTATGCTAGTACACTTTGTTATACGTTCTAATAAGTACGTTTCAAAAGATAAAACCTTAATTAGAAAATAATTTTTGACATAAGAAAAAAAAACCACTTAGGTTCAGAATATCTACGCTATAAATGAAAATTTTCCCTACGCCCAAATTACTCAATTTAATTCTTGTTTTTGATATGGTTGATAAGACATTTTGCAGTCTGTTAAACGCCGATTCGAAACAGATAATCATTATTGAACAATTTAAAGCAACTTTAACTTCGTTATTTTTAAGCCACATAAAATGCAGCTTAGTTCCACTCGTAGAGTCCAACGCCGCTCTGTAAGATCGAATTTTTGCACGCACTCACACTTCGAAAAAGAATAAAAATAGTGTTTGGAAAAAATAGTTAGGTCGGGACTGGCGTATTCGCCGCCACGAAGTTGCGCAGAGAACCTTTACCCACGGTTCATTGATTCAGCCGAAGAGTGCAGAGCTGCTTTGCCGAGGCCGAAAGGTCAAGGCACGATGTGTATGGAAGGTTCGAACTTTCGGGAGGAGAGCGTATACAGTAGACGGTGACAAAAGTGTTAGTTATTGCAGTTATCAGCTAGCCAAAACAAATATGTTTATTTTATATTATAACAACTGCTGTAGTATTTATTCACTGTGAGTTAACTTGATAGTATCGTTACTAATGTAATTTTTTTTAAATCTCTGAGTCATTTGAAATATATTGGTTTTAAACAGCGTCAGGAAATTGGTGGTTGGTAATACCGAGGTCCATTGAAAATGAGCTCTACTGCCTGCATAATGTAAGTGAATATAAATAAATGAAGATAAAAGTTATTTCCGCCTGTTTTTTTACTACTTTCATTCCTATATCATAAGCAGTTATTCGGGTTTGATATGTCCCTAAAAAAAGTATTCAATTGATGAATTTTGTACAAAACTATTTGGACGTGAAATGCGAAAGGCTTGACGTGATTAATTCAAAATGATGACTGCGAGTATCGACACATTATTTCGTACTGCAGTATGCTTGTGACGGATGCTTTTGTGATTGGCTAGTCGAAAGAAGCTTCGTAAGACATCTTTGTAAACATCACGTGGCCAGAATGGTACCTAATTTTTTGCGTAGTGAAGCCAGCTGAACCCTAGCAAATGATGCTCGACACAGTGACACGGGGCCATACCATCAAGGAAATTTCCATGCCACACTTCAAAGGTTTCAAGGGAAATTGCTGCATATTGGGTGACCTTGTTTGCAACGTAGTTGGAAACAGTATAAATCAGCAAAATGGGCAGTGTTTTTTTTTCAGATGTGACCACAGGATTAATATTTATTACTTTTATGCACGAAGCCTAATCAGAGACACAGTGAGTGTGAAGGGAATATGGAAGGTATGGAAGGTTAAGAACAGAACAACAGGGCACATATCAATTGACTATTCTAATAAAAAATATATTCTAACTTTTGGAATTAACTATTTTTGGAATATATTCGGCATCATTTTTACAAGTTCTGGTTGGATGCTTTTTTGAATTTGTTCATTGTAAACGTTGCTGTAATCTTTGTACGAAGTTTTTATTATTTTTCCGTCTATGACGTTGCTGTCATTTGTTAGCTAGATTACAGTATATTACATGGTTTCATGATATATCGGAAATAACTTAATGAAAATACAAAATAATTAAAAAAATTACATTCTTCATGTGCTTTCGCATAAACATGAAAATCTTGACTTCAAATTTTCAATTTGTACCAATTAAAAAAATATTTTTAGACAATTTTTGATTTTAAATTAAAATGTGTCTTGAATTCAGTGGAGTGGCATGTTGCAATTTGTTTGAAATTTGACAATTAGTACATTTGCGGCAANTAAAATGTGTCTTGAATTCAGTGGAGTGGCATGTTGCAATTTGTTTGAAATTTGACAATTAGTACATTTGCGGCAAGGGTTTGACTTGCTGCGGTAAATGTTTAACTTATAACTATTTTGACTGTAAATTGTATCTCTTAAGTTAAAATTGAAATACGAACAAACTGCATAACACATTTTAAATAAAGAATCTTCATTATATTCTAATAACACGAACAATTATTTTAAGGTGTGTCCTAACGTATTATTTTAGTTCAGTTTAGAGATCTATACGAAATAAGATAAATGTAAAATTACAATAATTATTTTTTTTNTAACGTATTATTTTAGTTCAGTTTAGAGATCTATACGAAATAAGATAAATGTAAAATTACAATAATTATTTTTTTTTTATTTAAAAAAAAATAATTTTTTCTGCATTGTCTACTTTTTTAAGACAATTTTTTATTATCACTAGGAAAAAGTAATTAACATATTAAAATGTGTAAAATAATATGGGCCTTTTGAAACTCCAAAGGAACTACATCAGCGATTTCCGGAAAAGGAAATGAGAAAGTAACCCTGAAAAATAAATCACATCTAATGCAGTCGGGAATGATCGAACTCACGGCCTCGGGGAAGTGTAAATGCTACAGCATAGCAAAACACGATTTTTTTAAAGAGACGTGGAAAGTCTTAGCTGACTTCACTGTATGGCTCAACATGCGTTAATGTTATCCTGCCTGAGGAGAAAAAAAATATATACATACACACTCTAAAAAAATTCTTAATTGTTGCTGAGAATTTATTTATAATTTTACAAATGTTTGTAACAGTACAAAAATTTCTCTTCTAAGATTACCCGTTTGTAAAGCTACAAAAGCCGTGNTAATTTTACAAATGTTTGTAACAGTACAAAAATTTCTCTTCTAAGATTACCCGTTTGTAAAGCTACAAAAGCCGTGTTTATAATAGACCTCAAGAAATTTTTTGTACTGTACTGACTCGTATCCACGAGATCAAGCAAAATGGCGGACACTCAACAACGAAAAACAGTAGAGGCTATAGCTGTTTGTGCAAAAACTAAGGTTGATGTAAAGTGCAGTTGCGGACAAAAATAATTGTAATGCATGTTTGAATAACGTAAAACTCTTCAAACAAAACAAGAAATAGTATTAAAGCTACTACAATTTTAAAACCAAGCGACACTATTACTCATTAACTGTTAATATTAATACTTCATATCTNTAACGTAAAACTCTTCAAACAAAACAAGAAATAGTATTAAAGCTACTACAATTTTAAAACCAAGCGACACTATTACTCATTAACTGTTAATATTAATACTTCATATCTCTATAGAATTCTTAAAATTAAATAAATGTGTACTTTTCAAACTAATAACTTCACCATTATTTTGTAGATATTAAAGGCTATATTCTGAACAAAAATATATTTAACGTTCGGGAGTCAAGTTGGTCTTGTGGTTAAGGGTGTGGGATGAAAACCAGGGACTAGTATTCTAGTTCCGTGCTGGCAAAGTATAGCATTTTTTTTTTTTCGAGAATTATATTATTGAAATAATTTTTCCCTGTTCTCTGTTATGAATTCAACGCATTTGTTTTCTAGAAGACAAATGTAATTTTCTATTCACTTCTCAATAACGTAAGTTGTAATACAAGCCTATGATTTGTAGTATTAAAAATATGTATTTGGTAAATTTCCCAAGAAAACAGTTTGTAGCTTTACAAATAATTTTCTTGGCAACTGGGTTTACAATGGGTTTTCTTGTAAAAGTACCAAATAAATTTTGCAGTGCATTGCCATAATTAATTAATTAACGTTTTATCGGGGGTACCGCATAGAAAGTAGGCCTATTGCTATAATTTTAACTGATTATTTACATCACGGTGTGTTAGTTATAAACGGTTTTATTTAAGGGGAATCCCGAGTAAAAAGTTTAAACGCCTTAAGGTTACCTACGTTTGGCCATAAAGAAGCATGGCGACGGGCCTTCCCAAGACTGCGATATGCATAGCCGGGAAGCTGGGTTTCTAGCAAATTAGATCTGTAACACTAAGGAATTAATATTTGCGATGCAAGCCAATGCATTAAACTACAGATTCCGCTTTGTATTTTTTATCCTTTCCCTTAAGGGGCCCGCCTGCTTGGCGCTTGAAACCCGTTGCAGAGTGTCTGTAATCCAGGTTTTTTTTCTACGAAACTATTAAACGTGCCCCCAATTTACTGATCTACGAAAAGAAAACACACTTCAAACTATGCCTGCCACTTACTTTAAAGTAATGCTACACATTAGAAACACCATTTCGGGGCACTCCAACATAGCTAAAAACGGCTTTTTCAAAGCGCTGTATCTCAAATTTGTGTCAGATATTGCATACAAAAGTACTGAGGGTATGCACTGAACATTAATACAAACTTTCCACTAATAAAATGATAGGGTTACCTCTTAAAATGCCATAGGTAGACGCAGCACGGCGAGAACACTGCCGCCGGCTCTGAGTCTTGCGTGTAGCGGCGATGGCGAACGCGCCCTTATCGCTCGGCCTCGAACGCGGGAAAGAACTGTAGTTCAGCGGCCCCTTAAGGAAACTGCGCAGGAAAGCACTAAGTGTGCCATTTTTAACTATTTACACTATCGTTGTGAATGTATTGAATAGGGTAAAAGTAAAGTAAAAAAGTACTAACTGTTNAACGTAAAAAATTACTAACTGTTTTTTTTTTTTTTTGCCTTTTCTGACAAAAAATAGTCTTCCCAGGACATGTATTTACTGAGATACGCATATACACGCAAACACTGATTTTACGGACAAGATGTTGATAGGTGGTTTATTTAAACTTTCCTCTGCCAAGTTCTACCATGCAGCTAGTATGCATGAACTTCATTTTGTAAATTGCATGCACACCGTCCATCAGCTGCAATTGGCCGTGTAGCAGAGTTGCAATCGTCGTCGCTATCCCACGTGTGCCCAACAACGCAGTAGGCCTACACACAATATATTTGCTTAAAAACTTCCCACGTAGCATAATTACTTTTCAGTATAAACAACTCGCTTGACTTACCAGTATTCCTCTCAGATTCTGTTAGTTTCTGGAGACTGTGGTTGTGACAGAAAATGCTTCTGTAAGAGCCTCTTAAATCTTAACTATAATTAGATATTGACTTTAATCACGTGTACATTTCTGTTATGTTCGCAATTGGATCACAGTTTATTTGGCATGCTCAGTTGAACTCTGAGCCAATAACAGACCTGCAAGGAAACAAGCACCGAACCCCGTGCTTCTGAGTAAAACTGACTGCTTACTGCGGCAGCCAATGAGCATAAATATGGTGTTCAAAAATACACAGAACCGTGGAGTCTAGTCTACAGGTCGGGTAAAACGCAAGATTGTCCTGTCGCCAACTACAATACTGCCCACAGCCTGAGAAAGCCATGACCTTGGCCAGAGATTATACATGTGCTAAGTTGTGACGGCTGCGAATATAATGGAATGGCTGCTTGATTTCACTAGTGTCTCGAGTGCTGGAAGCTTGACACGTTATCTTTATTGTAATGAAACTGACATTAAATTGCGTAATTTCAAGCCCTACCATTCTTAAAGTTATTACAAACAAATTATTAAGGAAATTCGTAAATGCATAAAATATTATGGTGAACACAAATTTCGAAACAATTAGCTGTGCACTCATACGTAGAATTAATGCAAGTCATTTTATTTCTGTGGTCTTTCATAAGGCCTTAAATTTTTTCCCTCCGTTATTCATTGCTCATAGGCGTTGCTTGGCTTGAAGAATTTTATGTATTCGAGTCCTAGAAGTGCAGGAGTGTAACTGTACCTACGGATCCCATGTCTCCATTCCACGCGAAAGGCACTTATCTGACATGCAGTATTTTTGTCGCATACATGACGATATACTTCTTATAACAATAATTGTTTTTATTTCATGGTAGTATAATTATGGTTAAGGTGCACTATATGTCGACACACAATATAATATATTATATGTATCTAAATTTCTCTAACTAAATAATGACCGTGACAACTATTATTTCCATAATCAAGAAAACTACGCGTCACATGACAATAAAAAACTGAAAATTTGATACATATTTGTAACGTATTTTAATTTTCTGTTCCTCATCGAGAATTTAAAACTTATTTTCTGAAGATTTGCACACGACTTAGAGTCCATATACTTAATGCATCGGGGAAATAGAACTTATTATTTTGGCTCTAATCCCTCACTTTACTGGGGCTCTTGCTGCAGTAGAGGCCGCTATGGCGCAGCGGCTACAGCGCTCGCCTCGCACCAAGGCGAACCGGATTCTGTTCCCGGTGGGGTCGCTCTCGGATTTTCGCACGTAGGAATCGTGCCGGGCGATGCCGCTGGTCAGCGGGTTTTCTTGGGGATCTTATGTTTCCCCCGTCCTTGCATTCCACTTACATTCTCTCTTCACCCTCATCGGCTCTCAAGACATCGATGTTAAGAGCCGCCCATACCCCTCCGCACTACTCCGTAGAGGTACAGAGACAAAGATGACGTTCTAAACTATCAAGCAACCATCGACTTTGTGAGTCCAAGACACTTATCTCTAAATAATATCGTGACGCGCGCAGGTGTGAAATTATAAGCGCTGATCCTAAGAATTTATTAGAGAATTATATTAATACAGTCCGGATATTTTACGAGATACACTGTAAATGCCGTTTATAATTATTATGAAGTACTATGAATTATAGATTTTCATTAAGCTAGATATCATAAAGGTAGTATTCGGACCTAGTTTGACGCGTAGAGTATTTGATTACAAATTCGTTCATTGTTTTATTTTAAAAATGCCAATTTGGAAGGCAGAAGGGCTATATGTAGGCAAGCGGACGGGAGTTGCGTGTACGTACCTGCGTTAGCTGTGATGCACGTTGGGCGGTTGTTGCCCCAGCAGGTCCTCTAGGCGTGACGTCAGAGCAGGTCTGGCACGTGTAGGCCGGTAACGTCTCTGCGCCAGGGCCAATAACATTGCAGCGCGGTGCAGGAGGCGCCCCCGGAGTGCCGTTGCTGCCTCTTCCTCCGTCAAGGCGCGCGAATGTGGCCCGTTCTCCGCCTTCTCTTGCAAATACGTCCCATGCTACAGCTTTATTCCCACGATCCACACACTTACAACTCGAGGGATCCAAGGTCATGTTATATTTTGCTTTTTTTATAATTCACTTTTAGAACTTTGCAAGGTTTTAACACCACGGCTGTCAGCTGTTTTACATGAAGCTGTTCTTTATTGCACGACACGACTTGGCCAATATAAAACAATTATAAATTTTGAATTTTTAAACTAAAAACTCAGGAGTTTTTAAAAATAAACTGCGTATCTACATGAAACTATGTTCAAATCACTGTATAACGTTCAAAAGAATCAGATTAAATAAATCAATACATACCATTTTTAACCCAGACAATTTCAACCGAACTTCATATTCCGGCTCTATATATGACAATCTTCGAATGTGCTAGTACGTAACCTTTTTGTACGCCATTTATGAATGCAGCACCACATGAGAAAATGGCGGTTTTATACAATATCTCGGGGACCAATCAACCGAACACACCAAATCTTACACTCAAGTAATGCTAAAGCAGGCCGTGTAATCTTACATCTTTATGTGGGGCTGGCCTTTTCTTTAGAATTACATTAATATAAATAATTTGATTAGCATGTTATATCTATTTAAGAATTCAACAAAATTCAGTAAAATTTTTTTATGCTAACAGTTTTCCTTATAAGTATTAATTACGCCCACAGAGATACCCTTTTACTGACTTTTTAATGAAATGGCGCCAGGTGAGATATTTTAACATTTATGCCATATTTTCGGAACTATTCAGCTATTGTTCGCAAAATTTCGCAAACCAGTTCTACCACAGAAGGCTGTGAAAATCTTACATTATTAAAGTGTGTCAGACATTAATTTTAAAAATGGCGTCTGTATAAATCATTTAAATTTGTGTCATTTCGAAAAAAAATTTAACCAAATATGATCACATTTTTTACGATTACAGTATTTATTAGAAGCATACATAGCCTGTTTTTAGCCCTTTTTGTTTGATAGTATCAAATGGGAAAATAAAGTTTTTATGTCACATCTTAGGAATCAGTTAACCGATTTCCACCAAATTCTTCACACAAGTAGCACTAAGGTAAACCATTACATTATTTAAGTGACTCAGACACTTATTTTCAAAATGACAGTCTTGTATATATTTCAGGTTAGTAAACCATATCTTTCAAATCATTAGACTGAATACATCCGAAGTTGATGCTCCGAATCCTATCTCCATGCTGGGTTCGAGTCCCAAGTAGGTTTCGTGTGTGTTTGCATATGCTTCTGGTTCCATATATAATAATATTGCTTTCAACGAGACGCCAAGGCCTACCTACCATCTAAGCTTTTCAGAACTTAATTAAAAACTATTTTCACCCATGGAGAGGAAAGTAGGCTCATTAGTTATATTAGTAACTTTTTTTTGTCCACAAAATGCACTGTCCATCTGTCGCTTGAGTTCTGTCCTGTAGGCGATTGCAAGCAAAATATTCAATCATTTGTATTTCCGTTCAATATCGTGTAAAATACTCTGTGTTGCAAAGGCGTTGTTTTAATGTTGTTTGAGCAAACTTTTTTTTTCTCTTCTTTCAGATTAGTATTATTACCCAGTGTCATAATTTTGCAGCTTCTTAAATGTCATAATTCAACATCTGAAAACCCAGTTTGTTACAAAACTTAAAGCTGCTGACGTAATTCATTTTAATATATACTATATTTAAATTAAATCAATTTAAAAAGTGGTATGGACAAACATTTTTTAAAAAATGTTTGTATAATAGTAAAAATATATAAAATATTGTATAAATGTGGTAGTATGTGCCGTTGTTGGTTAGCGTATCTGTTATAGTTTGTTGTGTTGGTGTATAGCGTCTGTGTAATGCCTAAGCAGTGGTATCGCAAATTTGACAAGTTGCGCTGAAACTATGTGTCATTTCAAACTAGTTCTTTATTTTCTGAAAATTCCACTAGGCCTGCGTGGAAATTCTACAAGTTGAAATGTCTGGTAGAAATACAAAATTAATAAATTATATTCAATTCCACGAGCTTAAACCTGTCAGCAAGAAAACTTAAGTTACTTTTTATTATTCAAAATAGTTACTTAGGAAGTAGCGTGAACGTTTTGTACTGAGTTATGTTAACCTTCGCGAATATTTCATGCACTGTGACTCTTTAACAGACCATGCACGTGTCTGCAAGCTTCCGTTTCGTTATTGGTTGCTGTCTGTGCGGGAGGCTATTTCTTCACTTCACTGAACCAATACTTGTGAATTATATGCTGCTTTGTTTGATTTATACAATTCAAGTGCTCTGTTTATTTAAGCACGATGATAATCCACACTCAATACTGTTAATAATACACTACTGAATGTGAATAATACATTACAAAATGTGAATAATACATAATNTAATCCACACTCAATACTGTTAATAATACACTACTGAATGTGAATAATACATTACAAAATGTGAATAATACATAATTGAAAGTAAATAATACGATTCTGAATGTAAATAATACATTAATAAATGTAAATAATACATTACTAAATACAGTGCCGCATGTAGAGAATACACTACTGAATGCAAAGATTGTAAATATGGTTTCTCTGGGCAGATACAAGTTAGCTCTAATCGCTTCGGTTTGCCCGTATCGCCATCGTGCGGTTAATAAAGNTAATCCACACTCAATACTGTTAATAATACACTACTGAATGTGAATAATACATTACAAAATGTGAATAATACATAACTGAAAGTAAATAATACGATTCTGAATGTAAATAATACATTAATAAATGTAAATAATACATTACTAAATACAGTGCCGCATGTAGAGAATACACTACTGAATGCAAAGATTGTAAAGANGCATGTAGAGAATACACTACTGAATGCAAAGATTGTAAAGATGGTTTCTCTGGGCAGATACAAGTTAGCTCTAATCGCTTCGGTTTGCCCGTATCGCCATCGTGCGGTTAATAAAGTACGCTAGCCATCACTTTCTAAGAGGGTCAAACATGTGAGCCAGCCGTGTGTGCTAAGGGGAAAGGCGGAAAAGGAGCGATCGATAGTTAATTTTCCTGCCGTACAATGGTGCCACGAGCATACTGGAACGATTACAAATCCGCCTGGTGCCAGGTTCAAACATCGTGGAGAAATTTTCTTATGTTTTGGTTCTATCTATAGTAATAATAATCTTACATGCTCGTGTGCTAGCTTAGCCAACCAGCCCGTCGAAAAATATGACCCCGGTTAGTGTCGTTCAACTTTGACCATTCGACAGTTCGGCCTAAAACTCGACTAAATGCACAAGGGTTGGTTTTCTCCAAGCAAGTTTACATAATATTCCAATTGAGCCTGCTGGATAGCGAAGAATTCTATTTTACTGGTGTCAACCACGATTAGTTTTTTAGACGCTACACGAGAAGTAATTTTGCAGTAGTAAAAATTGATTCCGTACGTTTTTTTGCATTATCAAATGTCGAAATCACAATTTTATTATTTTTGAAACGACAAAAAGGAAGCTTAAACCGTTTACAAAAAAAGTTAACAAATAAAACGGGAAGACACCGTCTAAATTCATTTTAACCCATACTTGGCAGAAATTGTTTTACAAAAATCTAGGAACAGTGACAAATCAAAAATACACAAAATTTTCTTATATTCAAGAAGAAAAAAGTGTCGTCGTGTAATTACATTAATATATTTAGGTACCCGTTTGCACTTCTTTATCACTTCCAATTACTAGTTCAAGTTCGGGAAACAGTAAAACTGTGATTTTGAAGCGTGATGCAACAACTACGGAATATAATTTGTAATTCCTTCAGCATTTAATTTCAAATAATATCTACAAACTTGGATAGCGTTTCCTAAAAATCTAAAACAGTATTCTTCTGCCCAACGCTCTTAAATTACTTTATGAATTGCCACTTTGTACATAGTAGTTTCTTCACCCATTACATTTCCGGTCATATAATACGCGTACATGGAGCAACAATTATTCCTAGTTACAAAGATTATCGCGTAGAAGTAACACGTGGAGCACAAATCCACAGAATTTTCTGCAATTATTTCTTTCCCGTTCTCTTCGTAGGCACTTAGTTTATAGCGCAGTCAGATGCAAAGGTTTCTGCCTCTACCTGCACACGTCTAATATGCTTCACGAATTTAAAAATAATTTTTATTGTTTTGAACACTTATTGAGTTGTAAGGACGGTTGAGAAACATATTATTCTCGGCGTAGGTGATGAACAGGCAAACTAGGGAGAGTAGGAGGGTAGAGATTGGAAAGGAGCTACTGTCCCAGATAAAATGTGTTAACTGGGCTCGGTTAAGACATTCAACATGAATGTCTAAATACATACTGACTTTGTTTTGACTGGCTTTCTGGCTGAACATCCCATCACCACCATGCAGCTAGCGTTAGACAACATACAAGTGGTACGTGAAGAACTGCAGCAAAATAAAATACGCGAGGAATAGAGTAGTTTAAGAGATATAAATTCCCCCTCCTCCTCCTATTTTTTTCTTTGGCACTGCCTTCAATTATTATTTCCTTCTTACATACTCGTATTCAGCCCGACAATACTATTCGTATCTGTACATATACTTAATGCTGTAATTGTACAGAGGTACGACAGCAATGTGAGCAGCTTTCGTGGTCAGAGCGATACTTAATTTGATATATACAGGATGGAAATGAACTCAACCGACAAAATTTCGGCAGGTGATTACTCATTAAAAAAAATAGGTAGAAAATATATACACCAACACAGCTTACGTTTATTCCGGAAAGGTGTAACAATTCTTGTAAATACAGGGGATGGACAAAATAATATGAACACCATGCAATATAGTACATTTTGTTGCATGTTGGCAACACTGCTTACGTGTAAATAATGCGATGCGGATGTATTGTACAGTTTACGTGCCAAGTCTTGTAGGTTATATTTCAGTGTATTATACGCTTTGTTCTGCGGCGGTCAAAACAAGCGATCGGTGAAACGTGTGATCTCTCAGACTTCGAAAGAGGGCAAATCGTTGGTGCTCGGTTAGCGGGAGCGTCTGTGACGAAAACAGCTGAATTGTTTAACGTATCATGAGCGACAGTATCCACGTTAATAACAGCATAGATAAAACATTGNCTCGGTTAGCGGGAGCGTCTGTGACGAAAACAGCTGAATTGTTTAACGTTTCATGAGCGACAGTATCCACGTTAATAACAGCATAGATAAAACATGGTAAAACATCATCGGCGAAGAGGAATAGTGGGCGAAACCCAAAGTTAACTGACAGAGACCGACTAACANCCGGGTTTATGCATGGAGAACCCCAAAGAAGCCTACGATCCGGACTGCCTGCTTCCTACAGTCAAGCATGGGGGATGTTCCGTTATGATTTTGGGGGCTATATCGTGGTATTCAGCTGGTCCTCTCATTCACATCACTGGCCAGATTACTGCGAATGAATACGTCGACATCCTCAATGATGAAGTTCTTACTATGACTAGCATATTGCTGCCAAACACTGCCATATTCCAAGATGATAATGTGCCCATACACACAGCCAAAAAGGTTCAGTCTTGGTTTGAGGAGCATCAGAATATCATCAAACAATCGCCAGACCTCAATATAATTGAACCGTTATGGGGAATTTTAGAGCAGAGAGTGAGGAGCAGATTTCCATCTCCAACATCATTGAAGCAATTGGCGGCTGTTTTGGTACAATAATGGGACAATATTCCGTTGGAAACTATTCAGACACTCTACGAATCTATTCCGCGAAGAACTGCAGCTGTTCTAAAAGCAATTGGTTGCCCAAAACCTTATTAATAAATAAATATTGTGTATATGTAAGGTGTTCATATCATTTTGTCCATCCCCTGTATATCTGAAGCAGAAGTTTATTGTTAGTAGCACAGTCAGAATGAAAGCTAAATATCTGGAGTTTCTAGATAATGCATTATTGAACGACAAAGTGCTAACCATAAAAAAATTGCGTGCCGAAATCAACCCCCTTCCTTAAGGAAGGAGGGGTTGAAACCTCATTTGTGCATATATAATTGTAAATCTTTAGCGTTTTTTAGTTGTTTGCTGTAGATTAGTAATTTCCCGTACACGGCAAACAAAAATATTGCCGGGTATTTTTACCCTCCAAGCCATCATTTTCGAGAAATTAATGCATAATGTTTGAACTCTGAATCACGACGTTCGCAGTCAGAATGTATACATATTGCAACTGTGCAACTGGGATATGAAAAGTAATAGCATACTGTTACATGTCACACTACCACACAATTTAATAACATAATTATAAATATTACAGCAACTATTTTTACACCAATTTAAATAAATGTGTTTATTCACATCTGAACTCCAAATGCGACCCCATTCCGTTACCGACACTTCTTCCATCGCTCTTTGTGATGGAGTGTTTGTGGAATTTTCATTAGTTGTACGCCACACAATACAAATACGCACTTTCGTACGTGCTAAATGCACGGGTGTGTTTTACATGCACCAATTTCACTGATAAGAATAATTATTCGCTTTATGCATATGGGCAAATTAGAAAATTTATCTAATGGGTGGACAGCAGGGAAACCACACATGAAATAATATACCAACATTTTCCCAGAATGTGAATGAAAACATCGCGAGAAAAATCACAATCAGTACAGTCAGTTGGGACCAAATTCACGACCTTCTGACCACGACAAATCTCGCTTGGTCATCGCGTAGGTAAAAACGTATACAAAAAAAATATTTTTGTAGAATGTTTGAGAAATTTTGTTTGTTAAGTGTTGTGCCAGGAAATAAATTTCCCAATGTGATAAAAAACTAAATTAATTTTGACAGCATCGCGAATTTCTATTATTGGTATACATTAAGTACGTAATAAACCAAAGGCTTACGAGAATCTGTGCATAACAAAATTTGTGACGTCATTCACTGCCGGGTTACCTCCGGATGTTCATGATAAAGTGAACACTTTTTAAGGCCTTGCTTAAATGTTTCTTCAACCTTATTACTCTCTGTTCGCCAATTATTAATTTAAAAATGTGGTCATATGACTTATAAACACAGAGCATATATTTTGTAGCTCTCAAAAGTTAACATCTGAGGCCACAAAAATTTTTTTTGGTTACTCTGCATGTTATGAGGGCATTTAAAAGAGCTCACTTTACCGTGAATAACCCATACGATGTTTCTTCTTTTGGAAATGGATGGCGCAACAAATCCTGATAAGAAAAATGCCAATCGTGTTTCTATCATGGAAGTATCCAAACTTCATTTACCCTGTTTCATTTCCAGAAGTGTGGAAAGGCACAGAATTTGACGGGAAACATAAATTAGGGACGCCATTAAAGGCGGAGAAGTACATTCGAATACAGCGCGGGAAACAGTTATTTAGTTTGATGCGACAGTAAGTTCGCGACCTGTAGTACGCAGTGGAAATCGTGTACGAGTCACGAGAAGTGTCAAACATTCTTAACCTGGCAGCACGCTATATGTGAGAGTGAGCAGGATGTCAGCGAACTGTTGAGAACTTATTAAGTGGAACCGTTGGACGAACAGTGCGTGTCGATCGGCGAGAGTAGTCAGGTTGTTCCCAGATGAATATTGGCACTACGATCAACTTACTGACCAGTACAACAGCGGTAATATTTCAAGAAATCACACTTTTGTCTCTACTGGGGGAGAAGACAATGAAAACAATGCAGTTACTGTATAACCACGGTATTACAAACCACGGTATTACAAACCACGGTATTACAAACCACGGTATTACANTACAATGAAGTTACTGTATAACCACGGTATTACAAACCACGGTATTACAAACCACGGTATTACAAACCACGGTATTACAAACCACNAACAATGCAGTTACTGTATAACCACGGTATTACAAACCACGGTATTACAAACCACGGTATTACAAACCACGGTATTACAAACCACGGTATTACAAACCACGGTATACTTAAAATTATCTGCAGTATGTTCGTTCCTTTGTAACATACACGCTCGGGTCTCTTGCCATTTTATCACCTTTCCGATTGGTTCGCGGATTCCTTGTTAGTTTTCATTATTTTTAGTTTGCGTCCCGAATACGCGGAACTTTTAGATTGAACATTACTACGGATCCAACATTACTACGGATCCAGAAATACATTCAAGATAATACATACAGAAAGCACCCTGAAAGTAATCACGTCTTGATAATGACCCTTGTAGTACGTCAAGGCAAGAATGGCTGTCAATATCGTAAAAAAAAAAACTAAGGGTGAGAAAAGAACTTTTATTTGATAAACTTGCTTCAAGTGATTCCTTCATAAACTTTACTTGAAACTCCGTAAAGTGGCGTTATTTCTATTAACGCAGTAAACCACTTTAGGAGTAAATTCATGAAAATTTAGTAAAACGAACTTATTTACCCAGTCTGTAAAACTATCATGTCTGGTTTATGTCGAGAATTACAAGTTTCAAGAACTGTCAATTATTTATAAATGAGTAATCTGTCTAATAAAAACTACATCAGAGTTTGTATTTTAAAAAAATACAACTCAATAATTGTTTTAATTGCATGCCTGTGTAATAAACACAAAATTTACTCATTCATATAAAAATTGGAAAGCTAACTCATATATATTTTACATATAGTCTACGCGGATCTATTCGAAAAAATTACTCAAATATAATATCAGCACTCTTTATATTCTTAAACAAATACTACACGACTTCGCCATTATAATACAGTTAAAACGTTTGTGGAAAAACTGATTCTATAGAAACTGGCTGCTAAAATATACCGTATTGTCTTCATGCAGTTTAATGAGTGTATATCGTGTGAACTTGGCTAATTATGAACAACGAAATATTTACGAGTTTAACTCATTGTCTGTTTAATCTTCGAGTGTGGGTAGAGTATGATTTTAGTGTGTGTGTAGAGTATGAATGTGGTTACAATTGGGACGATCTATAAAACAGGAGTAATATTTGGTGGCATTTATATCGTCGCCAAGTTAACTTGGTGAACTTACTTTCATAACAACCGTCATAACTTATTTTGGATAAATAAAAGTTAAGAATTTCGCTTCCTTTTTCCTTGGGCGATTATGTATACTGCAAGATGAGAGTAAAGTTTCCAGGAACAAAAGGACAAAAGAACATTTTTCATTGTAGACTTACTAAATTTCTGTCCACGTAGCGAGATGAAAATGGTGCTTGAGAAGAAAATATTCACGAGTAAATTTTAAGGAGGAACGGCGAACTACGCACAGGATGTTACTTTACTTTCCACTAGGCATTTTCTCTGTTAGTTCATTGTAAATCTGGGAAAATATGTTTTACATTCTTTCTCTTTTGTAGAACTGTATTCTCTAGATTTTGCATGTGTGTACATTAGCGTTTGTCAGTTATATTTCTTGTTAGATTTATGAAATTTATCGGTACTAAATGTGGATTCTTGTGTAGACATATTAGTTGTGTGTTACGTTTTTAGCAAAAAAATTTATTTATAAATTAAATTTAAGAAAAATTTTGAGAGTAACTTATGTTTTCTAAATGACTAGGTGCGTAATCGTATAAAAACAATTGGCCTACAGTTTTTATAGTTTTTGTGTTAAATACTTGCGAAAGTTATTTAAATGTATGTAATTCTTTCATATTTTGATTTATAAAATATCTCGTATGAAGAAATAAATATTCTGCCATCTGTAAAAGCATGCTACTTTATAAAAAAAATATCAGAATATCTCCAGAAAATTAAATTTATTTAAAACAACTTTCTTTTTCTGTTAACATTCTATGAAACTTTTGAAAATCCTGCCCGAATCTCTCTCTTGGCAGGGCTTTTTTTTTTTACCTACGTTTCGTTTCATAGACTCTTGGATTTGCTAAAATAATTAACACACCTAAAATAAGCAAACGAGGAGTCATGATATAATGATTCTTAATTCGTTCATCCGAGCACTATAATTATTATCTGTCACGTCATTTGACTTTTAATTTTCGTTTATTTGAAATTTGAAAACTGCGTGTAGTTTTTTGACTAAAATATTTTACAAACAACGAAACGGAAATGATAATAGTACGCCATACATGTTAATTTTGAATATAAATACGAGTTTTGTATGTTACCTATCCTTCTAAGTCTGCTCATTACCGATAAAATGCATGTGGGTCTAGTATACATTAGAATAGATCGGGAAAAAAGTAATATATTTTATATGGTTCGGAATCTGACCTCATATGCAATGGTCGTGGTTGTCAGTCCTATATCCCTCTAACATCTTTTTAGTTCGGACGTATGTAGTGTACCAGAAGCATTCTGCATTCTGCATATACACATAAAACACATAGGCCTATTTTAATGATACGTGTTACAAGAATGGTTCGTGTGATTATATATTTTATTAGTGTTTTGATAAGAGGTAAATAATGTTTCTTAGTGACCGTTTTGTATAGTATTGTTTACGTGTATATATCCGCATGCACAGTATTGCTTACGCGTACACATCCACATGCACAGCATTATTTACGCATATAAATTAGTATGTACAGCACTGTTTGCGTGTATATATTTACGTGTGCAGCATTATTTACTCGTTTGTATTCCCATGTACAGCATATTTTACGCCTACACACTACCACACTACCATGTGAAACAACAACGAATGTTTTGTTTGTAGTGGAATGTCCACAAATAAATTATATTTTCTGCAACAGCGAGTACACGCTCTCTTTACGCTATTTTATTACTGGTGTTAAATGTTAATTAAGTAAATTACCATCTCCAATGAAACTGGTAATTGGAGGGCACATTATTGAAATTTTTAAACACCTAAGACGATACTTCAAATGAACTGTGATCTCGAAACGACCCTAAAGCATAAAACACAACCTTGTACCCCTGAGGATGAAGTCGAAGCTATTGTTTACACGAATTATATGCAAAGTGGTTCAAGTGAAGCAATTCAGCTCTGACATTGACTATACTTCCCGCACAGGAACGTTCATGAATGTTTAATGCTATGTTTTGTGAACATGTTACAGCATCCTGGCATGGAAATATGGGTATTATAAACAAGGTCGCCACGCAATATGTGTGCCCCGGTAATTACGGCACAGCTGTGTCGGCTTGCGATGATCTTGACTCCGCAGAGCAAATGTTCATTTTCACTGCGACACGTTTTCCTAAGACTACTGAACACAGTGAATTTAAATGAATGTTATATTAAGCTTAATTCTGTGGAATTCCGGTGACTTAGTTTACATTTAAAAACTAATGCCTTAGAGATGAGAATACTAATTTTTCTAACTCCAACTTCAAAATCATGTTTTGATGAGAAGAAAATAGTGTTTTATTCTAATTATTTTAATTCATTTCCATCAGTTTATCCTGTAATATTCATTTATTTTGTGTAAGACACTTAAACATTCCAAATACCTTAGGTACTTGCCAGACTAATGTATAAGTCCATGTTTCTCGAAGGTTTAGTACATACACCTGGCATTATTTCACATTTGACTATAATTTCGAGGTCAATCTTAACGAAAATACTTTTTCAGAAAGGAACACAATGTCAGGTTTACGGAATGTAATCGAAATAACTAAGCAAGTGTATACTGTCTACCTTCCAGAAGAATGGACTTGGGAACGTGACTTACATTAAAATTAACAAAAGATAAACAAATATGTACATTATCGATAAAAAATCTTTATATCTGTAATGAAATTTTTTTTTCCAGATTCAAGGAGACTGAAACAGTTTTGGATCGCTCGTATGTACTTTAAGGCGAATTATTTACCCCTGCCTCCAAATTAGAATAGCTTACTCTGCACTGTAGTGTAGAAATAACTGTTTGATATGTATTAATTGAAAATTTGTTCAAGAATGGAGACCTTTAGAAGTGCTTGCATTTTTACTGCAACATGAATATTCCACGCAGTTGCTGTCTTTGTTTTCTGGAATGCTCCTACCATTTTACCCTTGTAAATTTTGACAATAACTGTATCCCTCTCCCCCTCACCATTAGTGTGCACTTATCACGCATGTGTGGGCGTAAGGCTGATTGTTCGTGTAGAAGTGTGATTTGTATTTAGTGTCACATTTTGTACAGATGTACTTACGTGTTCTGGGTAGTGTAAACTAGTATTTTGCTCTTTTATTTTAACAACTACTGTAATGTGTTCTAATTTTAATGTTTGTTATAACTATTTTTTATTTAAAATCCACGAAAATTAAGGTATAATTAGAACAATAAATATAAGTTTGATATTACTAATAAAAATAAGTCAAACATTTCTAAAAAACATTGTGGCGTATACATTACCGCAACTAAATCCTCTAACGCCAGTTAACGCTAAATCATCGTGCATTTACTGTTGTCAGTACGATCTGCTGACCTAATTTTACGAAGCTTACATTGTTCATAAAGGTGCAAAGAAAATACTCTAAAACAATCCGTAATGTTCGTGCTATGAACTTTTTCTGAATAGGCATTGTTGCAAAGTGTTGCTAGACATATAGGATGGATCTAAGCGTATCGCTACATTCCATTGGCTAACGAAATGGGACCGAGAAAATATATTTGTTTTTCTGAATGATTTCAAACCCAGCAAAACGTTACTTTGCCAGTAATATTACTGTCAGAAACTGTTTGGATTCTCAGTACTTATCATGACCACCCATTTTCACTCAGTGTCACCTACGAGTTCTTTTGTACTTTTCTGTTATTTTCTCCCACTATCATTTAAATTGGTGGCAACTTCAAGAGAGTCGCATTCTCGACCACAGCTGGGGATTATGCGCCTTGTAAATACTTCGCACTTGCTGCTAAGGCCGAATTACTCGTAGCAAGTCACAGCGCTGCTTTCTGGCGTTTTGCTGTGTCTCGATCAACGAAACATGGGGCACCTACCTATTATACTGCACACGTACTGCTCTCTGACAAAATGATCTTCTAGCGGCTGATTGCACTGAAAAAACCGTTTTGTGGTGACCAACAACATTTTATTGATGGCCATAAGATACTTTTGTCAATATAGACATTACAAAATATTATGTAGCTCTAACAAAATGTTTTTGTGATTCCAGTATTTAGTGGCAACTAAAAAATGACATTTATGGTCATCAACAAGTAAAAGCTAAAATAACCCTCGCAAGGAGCGAGACTCGAACCCGCGAACTCTCATAACCGAGCTAAGTGAGCTACCGTTGTGCCACATTGCTCCACCTTAACGCATTTTATGGAGCACGTAGATAATTTAAGTCTAATATGTGGCACACACGACAAGGTCTGCACACTTACCTTCATGGAAAGTTAACTTTCTGGAATCATCTAGTGTAAAACATTTATTTATTTAGATGAAATAAATGATAAAACACTATGTTTTTAAGAATATCCTTCATGAATTAGATCGCAACCTGATGGAAAGAAACTAAAACGGGAAAATATGGCGTCGTGGTCGTGGCCACCTTCTGTCTGGCCACTTCGATTATGCCAGCCAGAGCGCACGTGCAGAATACAGGATAAGTATAAAAGAGTACCCCAACTTTGAAGGTCTATAATATCAAAACCAAACAACCTACAACCTTGATTGACCAATCAAATGAACCGTGGAACTATGAAGTTTGTTTACCATACATTCATAAATTTTCCATGTGGCCACCATGAGCGGCCAGAACGACATCTTCGCGATAATCAAACTCGTTCATCACTCTTGTCACCCTTTCTGGTGTTACGGTTTGGATGGCGTCCGTAATTCTCGTTTTGAGGTCGTCAATGTTAGCAAGAAATGGTGGAGCAACACTTGATTCTTTATGTGCCCCCATAGAAAAAAAACTCACGGTGTAAGATCCGAGCTTCTTGGGGGCCAGTGATGAAGAGCCAGGTCACCAGCTGCTCCTAGACCAATCCAGCGTTGGGGCAACGTCTCGTTCAAGGAATCCGCGAACAGCTAGGTGCCAATGGGGTGGTGCACCATCCTGCTATAAAATTAGGTCCCCTGTCGCCTCTTCTAACTGAGGAATCAACCACTCTGTAAGCATGTCCAAATAAGGGATTCCATTAACAGTGGGCTAGTGAAAAAAGAAAGAGCCTGAAACAGTGTATTTGGATACAGCGCAAAACACGTTAACTTTGGGGAAAGCGCGGTCGTGTTCGGTGGTTTCATGTGGAGGCTCCTGACCCCATATCCGTAAGTTGTGCCGGTTCACCTTACCATTTGCATGGAACGTAGCTTCATCGCTAAAAACCAGCCTACACATGAAGGCATCGTCTACCTCGTTCTAGGCAAGAACGAACGCACAAAAATCACGTCTCAGATCTTTATCGCTTTCGGTAAGAGCTTGTACAATATGTAAGTTTGTACAGCAATCGCTTTTGCATCACTACTCATACCGTTGATTGAGAGATTTGCATTTCCCGGCTATCTTATCGAGTTGATTTTCTCGGACAGCGAACGAACGCTTGTTGAATCCGTTGTACATTCTCTTTGGACACACGCAGCCGCCCGAAACTTTTGCCTTTGCAAAGGCACCCTGTGTCACGGAACTGACGAATCCAACGTACGATACTCCTCCTATCGGGAGGACGACGTCCGTATTTGTGACGAAATTCACGCTGAATGGTCGTAACCGATTCACATTTAGCAAACTGAGTTGTACAGAACTCCTTCTGTTGTTCCGACGCCATCGTGCGGACTAACACACAACACACGCTCATAGTGCGACGACAGACGCTCCCAATGCAATCTCTCGGCAAATAAAGGAAACATCATACTGTCCCCTTCACACTGACGTGTCAAATGCAAGTTCGCTACCCCCTCACCTCCTCAAACCGAGAGTTACGAACGCCATCCAAACCGTAACACCGGACATGACAAGAGCGTGGAACGAGTTTGATTATCGCGTAGATGTCATTCGGACCGCTCATGGTGGTCACAGTGGACATTTACGAATGTATTGGAAACAAACTTCACGGTTCCACGGTTCATTTGGTTGTATGTTGTTTGGTTTTGATACTATAGACCTTCAAAGTTTGGGTATTCTTTTATTCTCAACCTGTTTAATGGATGTAGTTTTGTAGTCGCAGCAAAATTTTACTGCTGGAGATGACATTACTGCATTGCTGCCAACTAAATGTTTTGGTGGCTACCAATTAATTTATTGTTAATAAACAAATATGTTATTTAGCACTAAATAGCGTTGTTACTTGTCAAGTTACGTGTTATTGTCACCACAATGTGTTTTTTAACCAGCAACAAAATTTCGCCTTGGAAAGCATCACCAAACAAGTTTTGTAGCTACTAACAAATACTTTCTTTCAGCGTGGAAAACGAGGGAGTTTTATCATTTACGCTTGTTTCTGCTGGTTGAATTCGTGCCACGATACCTCTACAAGCATGAAGGTTTTGTTTTACGGGCTCTGTACTCTTATTTGGCGCAGTCCCGGGTCTGCCTTCCATTTTCGGCCAGCTAGGGAAGTTTTCAGGCATGAAGAATTTCCTTTCTGGGTCCAGGACTATCTGTTGTATTTTCCTTTCACCGTAATGCTAGACTCGCCGATGTACGGCGCACTATACAGAAATATGAAGCAAAAAACCTGCTAAGTGTTAGCGCTTTGCGGAGAAACACGTTAGGGAATTTGAAACACGTTTGTTCATCAGCGCTTAAAGCTGACGGTGTCAAACCAGGTACACGCACTAATCAGCTAAAACGTCTTGCAGTGTTGCACAACTACGTAAAAAAAAAAAGGAGCTACGTGTAACACGGAATAAATGAGCACATCTTATTGAAACTGTTTTGTGTGTGTGAGGCACATACGAAACAAAGCTCTAAGGGCGACGCTGACATGCGCAACAAATGTCCTATAGCCTCTAAGTGCAATGCACTGAACTAGCGAGAAGCATTTGAAATATTCTGGGTGCAAATATCGGATTTGAACAAGCGAACTTGCAGTGTTATTGGTGAAAAGCCTGCAGCAACACTTCACACAAGTTTCGTAGATACAACATTTTTTAAAGTTAAAGAAGTCTAAAAATTGCGTTCTTGCCATGTTTAAAAGGCCCAAAAATTGTATTTGCAGAACGAGAGATATAAAAGTTAACATTTCTGATGGCGTGTGCTCTTTTTGCAAGAAAATAAATTGGGAATACGAGCTTTGACTTCACAATAATAACCAACATTCTATGCGATAACCTACAGGGGGACTTATGAGACTACAGTTGAAATGGGTAAAAAAATTCCCTATCAGGAATTCCGAAAACCAAGAAATCACGTACCATTATAAGATTTATTTCCCCATGAGAAAGCAACTCACGAATATTTTCTATAGCAATCTACATATGTAACAGTATTCTATTAATAGTAATATTTCTTCATTTCCAATATAACCAGTACGTTTGATTTATGGTAGTGCATTGATAATCGAGACTCTGGTTCATGTCGATGTTGAGATTTGTACTGCTAACACAATGTATAAAGAGAAAGTTTGGTAACATTTGTGTATCTCATGTACAAAGAATCCTTAATACAACATATTATCAGGACTCTGTATGATACAATGATAAAAATATTCTCGGCTTTTCAGTTCGTCTTCACATGTACTATGCTTATCCGCCACACAGTTATAATTATTTTGTGATTAGTCATAATTTATCTTTTAGTGATTGCTAAACTGATGATTTCTCGAAATATACCTCAAGTTATGTGGTTTAAATTTTTATACAAGTATTAAAAAGGAAATAAATAAATTATATTCTTGATAGCTCATTCAATGAAAACACAAAGGATCAAAATAAAATTATTTTAAATATTTGCAGTGAATGCAGGCTTCACGCCTATGAACACGCAAAACTAAATTTCGCTCCCTCAGTGATGCGAAGTTATCCGGCGATCACATGGACTAGCGCGGAGTTCGCGACAAATCCACGCTTTGTTCGTGTCCAAGGCTCACCCTCTTCCTGTAGTCTATTCGTGGTTACTTCAAACTTTTCTGAAGTCTTGCTAATTTTGTACTTCCCGGCTACTCACTGCGTATCCCTCCGCCACATATAAACGTACACAAGTCTGGAAGAAAACTCCAAGGAGAAATTAACGCACGGTATTTGTAGGCTGAGAGGCAAACAAAAATTTATATTTTTATTCGTGGCAGTGAAATATGTTTTTTAAAAATGCATTCCTGAAAATCTAAATATGGCAGCGAGAGACGTACTTCACAAAATATAACGTAAAAGGAATTTAATTTTATTGCATTTGAATAATAACTATTTCTTAATACCCATTACCAGCATATCTCTTTTCGTTAATTATTTTATTCATTTAGATTTTGAAATAAATATTCATAAACAAAACGCACGTGAAAAGTTTCATTTCGCCAAGAAATAAGGGACTTCAGTGTTAACAGAAGTATTAGCGCTTGTGGTGTATGATATATTTAATAAAAAACTAACGGTGTCATACTTGGGGTAATTTCTCAAAAATGTTATTTAAAAAATGGGAGGAGACGTGAACAGACTACTTGGCGTGCGCTTCAATGACCCATATTCATCTAAAGCGGCCCGCTTGCCTGGCGCTTGAACTGCTGTGCAAAGTGTTTGAAATACACATTTTTTCGCGAAACTATTAAACGCGCATCAAATGTGCTGATCTACGAAAGGAACACACATTTCAGACGAGGTGTTTTGAGTGCTTCCAAGACGTCACGCACATCAGAAACTCAATTTCAAAGCACTTCACTCCAGTATTGCTATAAACCGCTCTACCAAAGCGCTGTATCTCAAAATATGCACGTCAGATACATAAAAATATACTTGATTGAATCTTGTTGCGGTCTTTCGACTAATAAAATGATAGGGTTACCGCAGTACGACGAGAACACTGCACACCAGTCCAGTCTTGCGCTTAGCGGCGATGGCGCACTTGATGCGCGTGCCCTTATCGCTACCACGCTTGTCGGCCTCAAAGGCGGGAAATAGCTCGAAGGTCGGTGGACCCCGCAGCGGTCCAGCGTCAGCGGCGTAGAGAGACCCGGCCAACATCCTAGCTCTTGCCAGGGCGCCACGGGGCAGGTCGTGCCCGGCCTTGCGGAGGTGACACCCCCTGCCAGTGCGCACGTCGACTGCGCAGTACGCTCTCTCCCCGGGGCGAGTCTCAGGCTCGCTCCTGGGGAGTCCTCCCCCGCAGGACCTTCCCGGAAACACGATGCAGCGCTCTGCTACAGCTGCCACTAGGTTTGCACTCTGTCAGGTCCACGGTGACGTCCAATCATGCATTTAGAAACCGCATTTAGGGGGGGGGGGGCACGCGTGTGCATACTTTTATTTGCCAGTTATCACTCCTACTATTCACAGTTCATAACCTTGAAATAACATGCAAAATAAAAGTAACTTGTTGGGTAATGCAAAAAATATTGCATTAAAATGTAAATAGACAAGGTAAAGTAATTGACTCGTAAAAAGTATAAGAGTATTGTGTAAAAAAATTCGCAGTGGAACATAAATTTATTCTTTTGTGCGTGTGCATGTTTGTTCTCGTATCACGTAGTCCTCAACATCCACATCCATAACAGAGTCTTATCACAATTTTGAGGGAGGGACACGTGCACTCTGAGCCCCCCCTCTTCAATTGCCACCTGTTGACGTCTTGTATTCCTCTACCTGTACACGTAGTCGGAGGGTGTGCTGTCAGCACCAACACTTGCGTCGTGAGCACTCAGCTGTTGGAACTACGCCGGTCAACTGCCGTGCTAGCGGGATGTGTCTGCACCGACCGAGAGCATCTCAGTCCTTTGTAGTCGGGTCCTTCACGCCGGTTAGCTCAAAACAGAACAGATGGCCACAAAGAGCCGAAGAATGGCTCCTGGCGGGTGAGATAGTGAAATGCAGTGTCATAATAACGACTCCTTTGTTATTTTTAGTTGCCCATTCGTAATGTAACTAATTCTTGACATTTACTGTTTAATGTATTAATCACTATTTCCTGTACGCTTTGTAAAGCCCCCCCCCCCTTCCCCTCCGTCATATTGTCTTCCGACACATGGTGACTTCTGTTCAATCTCCCCGCTTCAGCCATCTTGACCAAAACAAGATAATTGGTAATTTTTTTACCTAAAAACAAAACAGAAATAACAATTTTGCAAGCTACTAGCAATTACACTTTAGCATGCCACAGAGTATTTTAATATTACAGAGCATCAACTAATAGAGCTAATAACTTGAATTGCTATGTTTAACCTTAAAAAATTACAGATTACCATCGCAACTATTATCTGCCGCAATCACACCTTGATCCGACTAGCCAGAAATTGGCTTTGACTTTGTCTCTAATAATGCGTATCTCTGCTGCAACCTTAGAATGGAATAAGTATGCGTAATTTTGCGTAATTTATTACAAAACGGCATCGTAAGTTTGTGAACGGGAACATTCATGCAGGTGCGATGATTTCCTGCTTAATGTCAGGTATGCACGATCAACAATTTTCTTATTAATTCCTTTAAGCGAGGTGGCGCCGTACAGAAAATAAGAATACAGAGATGAAATAGCTATTTACTCCAGGAACCTCAGACCCACACGCCACCTAAATGGCGTCACTTGCCGGCAACGTGTCGGAATGCCGTTAGCCAATCAGCGCCTGGTAACTTATCTGCCAACCGACAACGTAACCAATAGGGAACCTTTTGCAACATGTGGTAGCCAATCAGATGCAAAGCCCGTTGCCAGACCTTCGCACAAGCAACCAGAAGATGGGCACGCCACATCAAAGGAACCGCCACGCCATTTAGTATTTGAATATTTATTTACTCTGCGGTGGTGTAGTGGTGGCGTCTGGACTCGCAATCGGGAGGATCCAGGTTCAGTTTCCGGCCCAGCTGCCTCCTGATTTTGGCAAGCTTCCTTTAAGCAAACGATTCACGTGAGAAGTCTTAAGTGAACCACAACGCCAAGCTCTATTATAATTTACGCAAGCATTTTGCTTCTTATTATGTATCAAATTACTTGCTTCGTGAAGTTATTTTAATCCGTACCTGAAAACAACCGAAGCTTTTCGACTAAATTTAATGTTTTGTATGGCCCACCATACCTTTTTCTTTTAAGCACAGTTGGAAACCAGGATTTAGAACTAACAAGATAGGAAAGTAGAGGGTCATAAAGCGGATAACTGCAACGACATTTCCTGGGAACAGTCAACCCCTTTTTCTCCAAAACACCATCGTCATTGTGCGGTTTATTACGCTGGACTTACACCAAGGTAATCTGGGCTCTGTCTTAGAAAATACAAATTCGGATTTTCTCATGTAACATTTGTCCGGTAGGTTTTCTCGGAATTCTCCCGATCTTACCATGACCGCATTCCATCGTTCCTGCATATTTGCATTTTATTCAGAGTGATACATTCAGAGACGACGGGGATCTACGGCTTTCAACCATATGGTGCCGTCAGAACGGTGCATGCTGTCTGCGCCCTGCCATTTATCCGCTGTACGTAATATATATACTTGAAATGTAAATGTAAAACTACATAAAAACATTTATCAAGTTTCGTAATAAATCATTTAACACGCCTAGTGATATTCATACATAGTAACTTCATAACCAACATGCTCGGTAACTACACATATTATCACTTCTTCATTCTCATTGGTTAAGGAAAGGAGGATATCATGCCAACGGTCTGCTAACATCATATATTATCTAATATGTATCGATTTCAAAGGAGTAACTCGATCCCTTATACCTCTCTGTGGGCAGGCACCGCCTAGGTTTGGCAACTTGCTACGTCACGTATGAAATAGCGGTGGAAAACAACGGGATGAAAACAGCTCACAACAGAGCAAAGGGCCGGGATTGAACCAACAACGTCCCGAGTGTTGATCACGTATATTACCGCATGATCAAACAAACTCAGTGATTAAGCTCGCGCCGAATTATCATTCAAATAGGTTTTTACATGATGTGCAAAATGCATGCAAACTAATGCAAGATGCCAATCTTGCATCAAATATTGTACGAGAATTTCGCTTTTCAGGCAGACATTGTGCAAGATAAATAAATACAAGGCCATGAAAGATGCACGTAACATATAATTGTATTGGTTCATTTACACTCGTTATAAGGCCAACTGTATATCGAACAAGAGCGTAGGAATAAAGCATAATTATGACTTTTGAAGAGTAATATTGCGAATCAAATTACTGTCAAAAATTTTTTTTTTTTTGTAAACTGGATAGTGTGAGAGTTGAAGGTAGCTCCTGCACATTATTGAATAATCACGGCGCTAATATAAAACTATGTATGCAGGATCTTTTATATTAACATCATGTGTATTAAACATGCACCGGTGCCAACAATTACTATCCTGCAAAGATAAATTTTACTACAGTTTATCTGATCAAACTTTTAAACTCATTCCGTATGGAATTTTTCTTGGCATTTTCGAATGGAATTTTCTTATGAAACTCATTTTACAAGACGTAAAAGCAGCTTTAAAGTACGTAATAAATCTTACTAAACTAGTGGATTAATCTAACAGTGGGTATTTCTTTCCGATATGAAGTAAGCAGGTAGGTAAATTCCACAACACAGAGTGCAAATGATGTAGTTAGATGGTTACCCAATATCACCGTTGCAATCGTAACTTGCAATGATTCCGCGACTGTTTGGTGAAAATGAGTTCAAACCAATCGTGATGGGCCATTTAATTTGTGAAATTATTCGGGAATTCCCCTTATTTCCCGAAAGAGAACTGAAATGAAATTTGAAGCAACTACAATTTTCTACGTAGTTTTGTTGAATTTATATCGAGGGAGGTATTTAAAACGCAATGGATATGTAAAGAATAACTTACTGACAGGATGCGAATATTGTCGTCACTTCTTTGCTGATGAAAATTCTCCATTACTAGCAATTTTATAAGTAATTAGGATATAATTTTCACTTTCTCACGTTGGTAATCGTGTTATAATAGGAATTTTTTTGTATGATAGGCTTATGTTTTTTAGGTGGTACAACTTACTGCTATTTCAATGGTATTCTACAATGGAAATGTTCTCGCTATGTTCCAAACGACAAAAAAAAACGTAATACTAATGTCACAGAGAAACAATAACTCCCTTTCATCGCTCCGAGGCTACACTTAAACAATTTATATTTTGTTTAATTTACCCAAGTGAAGTCGGCTGGGATCGAATCCGTGAGTTATAGAATGGTACAGCAAAATGAAACATGTTCGATGAGGTTTTGATAGTAAAATAAGAAATAAAACATAGTGTGTGTTTCTTAGTCATACATTTCGAGAAGTTTCGTATTGTTGAACTGTTTTAATTGGGAAATCAATAAAGAGAATAATGTAGCGAAACAAGTGGATGGCAGCGTCGCGTGGAGTTTTGGAGAGGTGAAGCGAAACGCCAGGTCGTGTCCTTTCGCCCGAGGAAATGCGCGGAGTGTAGCGGCGCCACCCCCGCCTACGCAGATTCCACGTGTTCGCGCGCCTCGCCCGGAGCAGATGTCTCTGGTCGCCGTCCCACGCCGCGGGTGTAAATCTCCCTGGTCAGTTTGTTTGCGGCGATTGTAAACGCCGCAGATTGGTTTGGAAAGGTGGAGATGTGTGTACGTTTTACCCTCTCCCCGGAGGCACCGCGGCCACGAGACGGTAAACCGCGGTTAACATCCATAATGCTCACAAATATTATGCTCTAGAAATAATACTGCGCACATACCACGTGGAGAATTGATGCAGTTACCACTTCGTGACGCGATAAAGAATCACATATCAAATGTTTACAAGGGCCACGTAAATATCAGAACAAAAATGAACTGTTATTGCTGCGTACCCGTTCTGTAGCCTTCGGAAGGTCACTGGTTTGATTTCCTGTCCGGCCAACGAGATTTTCGTTTTCCACGGTTCTCGGATATCGCTTTAAGCGTATGCTGGGATGGTTCCTCCATACAGGCCTTGGCCGATTCCTTCACCGTTCCTGCCTGCTTCTCTGAACAACTTGGCTACTTCTCTGATGACCTCGATGTCGGCGAGACGTCAAGTCCTACCTACTTACCGAACTTCTGCCCTGCTCGGAATAAAGTGACGTGGTGTGTGTGTGAAAGAGGAAGAAATGCTCTTGCGACGAGCGTTAACAGTTTTACCCAAGCTGAAAACATGCCCCACAGATAAACGTACACACGTTTCAACGCATTTCGTATTTAAGTGATGTGTCACATGAAGTAATTTATATAAAAAAAGTACGTCTGTGACCGTACTAAACACGGACAATACCAATAAAACAAGTTCAGTAGGAAACAAAAATTGAAGTTATAACTCTGAAAATATCTATCAATGTATTTATTACTTCTTATCTTAGATGATTATACGTTTAATATATTTAAGAGCATTCTCTATTCGTCGGTAGTGAGATTAGTCGAGGTTCCCAAGGCCGAGCGTTATGGCACAAAAGTTCTGGGTTCGAAACTAAGATATGCTTTCAAAAATTTTATGATATTCAACAATGGGCCGTGGTTTATATCTTTAAATAACAAATGTGTGGAAAATTGGTGTGTTACCGGGGAAGAGGTGCCCAAAATCTTTTGTATGTATGTAAAAGGCCGGGGAAACTTGTGGGCGGGCTTGTGTAGTCGAGGTACAAACTTTAAATAGTCGAACGTAAAAATTCAAACTTCGCATGTTTCGCCGAAATGCTGTGACCCCTCTCACGAGCTCCTACGAGCGTTGAAAATCACCAAAATTAGGTTAATGTGTCATCTTCACGGAACAAACAGCTCTGTGAGCATCCAAAAATGTTGCGCTATAAACAGAAGCTTTAAAAAGTATTGGTCTGGCTACATTTTGAAGTGTAAAAACGGAGAATAGGATGGAAATCTAATAATAATAAAGGTGTGTATTATCTTTATAAATTATTTAATAATTCATTCGTCAACAACATATGAAAGTGAAATAATTTTCATTTCTAATATAGGCTAACCTTAAAGTGCAAATTAAAGCAATAATGTCTCTCTGACCACAAATAACTATTGCTCTGCACTAGAGTGAAAAGCGTTCTCGGACATCTTCAAACTCTTTAATACTTGCCCTCCTTTCATCTTGATAGTCACGTAATCTCCTTGGTATCGATTTCAAGAAGGTTTCTGTCGTTTCGCTCGATATTTAATCCCACTCAGTTTTAAGAGCATTCTTCGGGTCATATTTGTTGTATATCTCATGTTTTCGTACGTTTTACTATAGTTGATGCTTTAAATTCTCAATGGGGTTGATATTGGGTGATTTTAGTCGTACCTTCTAATGTTTAAATATTGTATAATAACCACAGCTTGGTGTTCAAGGCTGTGTGCTTGGGGTCGTTGTCCTGAGTGAAAATGTATTTTATAGAGAGGCCCATCTTTTTTTTTACACTATGGGGAAGATGGGTCTTGAAAATTTTGATTTACATCTGGCGATCCACTGTGTCTTTAATGGAGAACAAATCAACCACACCACTCGCACTCAAGCAACCCCACGCCATCACGGAACCTCCTCCATGCTTCACACTGGCTGTCAGATTCTTCTCTTAAAGTTCGGAATTATTCTTCCGCCATACCAAAACTTTTCCACCTGATCTTAAAATAGTAAACATACTCTCATCAGTTAAAAATGTCTTTCTTCAGTTGCTCATACATAACATTTCTATGTGCCTGAGCATAGGGAAGCCTCTTATTTTAATTAGCCTTACTTATGTAGGGTTTTCTATGAACTGTTCTTCCCACATATCCACTTTCGTGAAGCACATTTCTTATGTTTTGAGCTGACATTTTTATTCCCATATCGTTTTCCACTTCTGCTGCTATTTTTTATATGCACTCAGTGTAGGGTTTCTGGCGACATATAGTACAATCAGTCCCTTGTCTCTCGGAGACAACTTCGAAGGGCGGCCACTTGTACGTGCATTTTGTAGCCTGTTGGTTCTTGTGAACCTGTATACAATATTTTTGACGGTAGTGATATGTTTCCCAATAGTTTCGCTTATGTCATTGAATTAATTCTCCTTTCTAAACAAATGAACTATGGTTCTCCGTTCTTCATCGGCAGCTTCTTTCGATTTGCATCATATAGCTGCTTTTATACACAAACAAACCGTTCCTAAGCACGTCACTAACTGGTATGCGCATACAAAGTGATAGGTGAAGACAGGTTAATCTTACGGCGCATAGGTTAACGGCAATGTGTTTACAAGACCAATAGTTGTTTGCCGTAGAACACCGCATGTCTGTCAACATTATTGATATCCTTGAAAATAATGTGACTGACTTGATTCTTTTGGGCTATAGGAAATGTACCGATAGTCAAACAGTGTTAGAATTAAATAATTTACTTGGTGGCGTATTTAGAAGAAACTGTTGTTGTAACCAAAACTGAATATGACAAGGCTAATAAAGGCATGAAATAACACATAAAAAATACAAGTGGCCACAATCTTTTTTTAAGATTTGGTATATTTACATTCATTTCTCTTTAAAAGTTAAAAGTTATAATATCAACACTAAACATAAACAACGATTGATTACAAAATTTGAAATGGCATATAAGCCTTACTAAAAAAAGTGTTTAAGCCACTCATACTCAAGCCACTAATCAATCGCTCAAAAATATAATGCATAAATTATTAAAATTAATAAAACAATGCATTAAAATATCACAAAAAATTATAAATAAAGTTTTGAGAAAGGGGGGCATCGGTCCGGCCTATCGAAGTCCCTTAACACGCAATTGCTACTAAAAGCCATTTGACTATAAGAATACAATAATAAAACTCTGCAAAATCAGCCTTAAGGATTGCATTCGAAGGGTATCAAAATTAACTCAAAATCCAAACATTTTCCAAAAAAATTAGTTTAAAACGGTAATCTAAAAGAGACGTGCCCAAGTCAATGAATGCAGAGTTTTCAAACCACGTTTCGTGGTCCAAATGAGTTGGTTCACACAATGCCCCATCCAAAAATTTAGAAACGACAAAAATCACATTATCTATATCTAACTACACCTAATACTCTAAAAACAAGACTAGTAAAATCACGGCTTACGAAACGCAATTTAGAACGGCGGCCAGAACTGAAAGTTATAAGCTGAACCAACAACACAGCAGCTACTTGAAATTGACTAAAACAACTAGACCGACGTATACAGTAATTAAAACACACAAAAACTCTCTATAAAAAGCACCAATACACTCCACCCATGACTCACTGGAGTATAACGATGCCTGTTAAAAAGTCATATCAAATTGACGTCGTTGAACGACAAGATGTACAAGCGGAGTGACCCGAGCTCAAGAAATTCGAACGTCCTAAGACACAACAAGAACGTCAAACACGCATGCGAAAAAGGTCGTGGAGGTGGGGGATGGGGCACGACATAGTGGTAGCAGCAAAGGAAGACGGTAGGGGAAACGGCTAAGTGCGCCAACAACCACCAGGAGTCGAAACCGGAAAGACGGCGCTGAGGTAGAGTACAAACAAACACCGCGCAGGACGACGCAACTTAAATTAAATGTTGCTTTATTTGTGATATTATATGTATACTACAACTGCCTTCAGCCCAATACTACTTGTAGCCACTGCACGTAGCTGGCGTAAAGAACATTTTACGCACAAGGAACTGTTGCTAAAAAAAATCACACCTGTAAAAACTAAATAACTTACATTTTGCAATGCAAGCCGTTTTAACTGTTATTCATTTATTACTTTTACTTCTACCTATTATAACCTTAATTTCGAATTACGTTCAAAACATGACCCAGAGGTTTTAGTTGTGCAATGGTGATTACCGAAAATTCAATCGATGAGATGCTACCGACTGTGGTACATTGGGACTCATTTCCCTATAATTCGTGATGATGTTTGTTGTACACACCTGCCAAGTTAATCATTAGAAGCTATAAACTTATTTCCTCAAGCAGATCCGTCGTCTCCAGTGTCAGGAGGTTCTTAACACGACGAAAAGNCGTCGTCTCCAGTGTCAGGAGGTTCTTAACACGACGAAAAGAAACCTAAAAAACTACTGGTCAGTTTCTTATACAATAAATAGTATTTATAGTGCGTATTTTCTCATANTTCGTGATGATGTTTGTTGTACACACCTGCCAAGTTAATCATTAGAAGCTATAAACTTATTTCCTCAAGCAGATCGGTCGTCTCCAGTGTCAGGAGGTTCTTAACAGGACGAAAAGAAACCTAAAAAACTACTGGTCAGTTTCTTATACAATAAATAGTATTTATAGTGCGTATTTTCTCATATAATATAATTTCTTCGAAATTTTAAAAAGTATTCTTATATCAGTTTGTATAGTCTATCGCGGTTTCTTCGCACTTTTTGAATCAAATCTTTGAAAAAATACCCCATGAATGATGTGTTTGGCTGCTTCCTAAATATGTCATTTTTCAAAAGCGTCTTTTTAAGCATTAAATTACCTTATTGTTGATTGACTTGAACGTTTGCTAATATTTTATATATAAATTATAATAGTTAATTTCTAACTAAAATTAATAAAGAGAGAGAAAATATGTGTGTTGGCAATGGCTGGTAATAAATAGTTATTATGTAAAATATTATTACACTGAGCGCGCACGAATGCGGTGCGTTGGCCCTCTGGTGTTATTTTCTAAGCGTAGTTTGCATGAGACGGAGAAATATCCACAAAGTAAAACCTTAGCAGGACTTCAGAAAAGTGGGAAGTAATCGTGTATGGTCTATACTACGTCATCGGAGGCAAAGGAAAGGTTGATGAGAGTGTGATTGGAAAGGGGGGGGAGGAGAGGGCGACGTCAGCTGGGCGGGAGGCAGCTAAGAAGTGCGCTCTCGGTCGTACTCGGGACGAGNGGGGGGGGAGGAGAGGGCGACGTCAGCTGGGCGGGAGGCAGCTAAGAAGTGCGCTCTCGGTCGTACTCGGGACGAGATAACGGAAGTTGGGCGGGACGAGGTGAGCCACGGCAACTCAGTGACAACGCCTGGGAAGCGCCGGGCCAACTTGCCGGCTGTTGGTGCAGGCCATCACGTGCAGGCGGCCACGCTAAGTTGAGAGTTGAGAGCTGCCCCTTTCCTGCCGTGTGCTGTAGTCAACTACAGTTATTGTTCCTCCACCTTGTGGAATGACATGCCCCGAGGACCTTAAAAACCTCAAGTGCTTTGAAGCTTTCACACTACTGACAGCTTGCTGAGGTATCGTGTCAAATGCAATTTTAGTGTTAGTTATACAGTTTGGGTGCACTGAAGCAGGTTAAGTAGTATATATTTGTTAGTTATTAGTTTTCACACAAATTATGTAGTTACCTTTCTTTACGTTTACTATAGATATAAATAATTATTGCTGTCAGTTTGAATTAACTATGCCAATTAAACTGTTTTATTTTTTCTATATTTAAGAAATGTATATGTTAGTTCTTGTAATTTAATTATTATTAAGTAGACCTCCAGCAGCTATAATTNTTTCTATATTTAAGAAATGTATATGTTAGTTCTTGTAATTTAATTATTATTAAGTAGACCTCCAGCAGCTATAATTATTATTGTAATAAAAGTAATTTATTTCTCATAACTGTACTGGATACTTTGTAAGATGACACGCACAAGTGTAAACTGGCCATTGACTAAGTATGTTACGTAAATATAAATGCAATGGAAAATAAACTGCCGCTGCGCGAAACGAGGCCACTTCGCGTGCTCCTTCAGTAACGAGCAGGGCGTGGTATTGTTTATCATAAGTGGTTCGCTTCGCGATATTTTGAAATATTGTGCAGGAAGATCTTCCAATGCCAGTTTGTTCACAAATAAAGGGTCGTTTTCGTGTCTCAAAAAAATAATGAGTTTATGAATGGAGCCAACACATCTGCATATTTCATTACCATGTTCTTGTATTTGGACAGTGTGTCCTGCAGGAAGTCATTTAAATTCATAAATCAATTTTAATCTGGTGATTATAAATCCAGCAAATTTCAAAGAGCGGGATTTATTCATACTTCGAGTTACTCAGATCCTGTTTCGCAATANACTTCGAGTTACTCAGATCCTGTTTCGCAACATGTTTGGCATCGTCTACCAAGATCAGAGTATTCTTCTTATTGATCAACTGCCGGTGCGTTTTGTCAGTGTCGGCACTGTAAGAAACAGCGGTAACGGTTTCATCAGGAGGAATGAACTTGAAATGGAAAACAGCCAGAGCTGTTCGCCAAAATAACAGCGATAACCTTGTATGGCGTATATCTGGGGTTAGAAAGGGTTTAAGAATTTCACCAACGTCCGATGACTGTCTAATTCGTACAGGATCTACGTCTCATCACACGCCAATACAATTGAGATAGGTGCTTACTGCGGTAACAAACCAGCAGGTTATTGCAGATGTCCATTTTTTCACCTTTACCATTTTCTGCAGATGGTCGGAAATGCTTGTACTGGAAACTTTGAATGATCGGGCAAGTTTCCTTAAGGTTTTGCGTGTATTTGCTTCAATGCATGTTTTTNGCTTGTACTGGAAACTTTGAATGATCGGGCAAGTTTCCTTAAGGTTTTGCGTGTATTTGCTTCAATGCATGTTTTTAAATCGTCGTTATTCATCCTTCACCTGTGCCCCCTACCGATTCAAAGTAGTGAGACGTACCGACCTTTCTTAAGTTGCATCTATGCTCAATGAGCCCACCGTATTATGGCTGCTTTTTGCCGCCACAGGTCCCAGTTTGAATTGATGCCNGTTGCATCTATGCTCAATGAGCCCACCGTATTATGGCTGCTTTTTGCCGCCACAGGTCCCAGTTTGAATTGATGCCACAAAATGACCCGTAAATCGTGCTGTGCCAACATGTTACAAGGGGCACTCTTAAAAGTCCTACAACTCCGGCAGACACACTGTAAATGGTGTGAAGGCATTTCTGTAACGACATAATTCACAGTTGTATTGGCATTGTAGTAAAGGAGAGTTGACTCGGACAATGTGCATTTCCGCCAAATATTTCCCAACCATTTGTAATATCGTAAATTATATTAGCGTAACATTACCATATCGTTATTTGAGTGACATCGCAATACAAATGAGTAACGCACCAAAACATTCTGATGCTTAAAATTTACTGTATTCGTGCGTTCGATATTACCAGTGATGTGTGTATTTGGGATATATGTATTTACTGTAACATATATCACTATCTATTGTAGATACTAGCAGTTTCCGTGCATACAAAGACGTCATACTCGTGTGATGACACCGGTGGTATTATGCACGCAGTTAATCTAAGACCCAATGACATAACTTAATTTATGAACATCAAGTCACTAATCACATGGTTCTAAGCCATTCATAATCTTAAAGTAGTTTAATCTCAAGCCTTTCTCGAAAATAACCCTCCAATTTAAATTTAGAGAAAAGTATTTCATCACTATACGTAGCGGGTATCGAAACAATATTTGGAGGTGGATATCGCAAGGCTATAGCACCCAGTTTCCCACCATCTCTCCGCAGGTGTGCTTAGCCTCTAGTTAACCAACCAGTTGAGGAATTCCAATTACCGAGTTAGACGTCAAAACTTGGTGGGTATTAGTCATCACGCCAACCTATCCATACGTCGCTACAGGCGAATAGTTGTTAACATTCGATCACACCGAGTTTTCACGTCAATAGATAATAATGATTAGCGCTGACCTTGGTTTCAAAATTTGCTGCCTACTGGTTAGTTTCTGTTGAGATGAACTTATAGTGCAAAGTTTTTATTTGCNGACCTTGGTTTCAAAATTTGCTGCCTACTGGTTAGTTTCTGTTGAGATGAACTTATAGTGCAAAGTTTTTATTTGCAATGTAACTGTTCGTTGTAATTTATCATTATGAATTTGTTTCCATTCCAAATTTGTCTTTAAACAAGCCTTTTAACTTCCCTGCAGCTACACCTAAAATTGTTCACGCTGTTCTTGAATACTATACTACATTGTGTAACAATTTTATAAATTTTTATACGTATTTATTTATTATATCATGATCTCTTCCTCGTCTGTCTTCCTCTTTCTCTCTCATTTCATAACTGCACCAATTATATTTTACTGTTTTTAATGGTAGTGTGAGAATAACAGTATACGTAATGTTTATTAGTGGTTTATAGAAGGAGAGAAATTTACCAGTTTTTATCTTTAAATTAAGATATATTAAACCCACCAATACACTTATTTAAGGTTTTTTCAATATAAAATATATAATATAACAATTTTAAACTTGTGAAACTTATTAAAAATAATTATCTCTTCTCTGAAATGCAGACAAATTGATGTTTGATAGGTATTTTATGTATTTTTATCAAAATATTCTGTTCTTTGCAACAGTTTACGATGGCAGAAATCTGGTCTAAAATGGCTGCTAGGTTCCGGTATTATAATTTTTTTTTTTAAGAGAATACGGATTAAAAAGAACACTGACATCGTCTTTCGTAAGTCTATCTGATGAATGCAAACTGNTTTTTTTTTAAGAGAATACGGATTAAAAAGAACACTGACATCGTCTTTCGTAAGTCTATCTGATGAATGCAAACTGGAAGTAGGAAGTAAAACGACACTTCTGTGTTACCACTTCGTGCACAATAAATGAAGGTTATTCGGCTACTCAGAGCAGATGTATACGCCAACACCGTCACCACGGAATGCAGAACACNGCACAATAAATGAAGGTTATTCGGCTACTCAGAGCAGATGTATACGCCAACACCGTCACCACGGAATGCAGAACACTCTAAAATTGAGCCGGTAAGAATAGTGACATCCGACTGTTAAACAGCGAAAACTATTCACAGTATCTTCCCACTTTCTTAATCAAACCTTTGCAACATCACCCCACGTACGGCAAGTTTGGTTGTTGCCTACATTTGTCATGTATCACTACCAGTTTATACTTCTGTTAACATAAACGTACTTTATTTTTGGTCAAATCTNTTGCCTACATTTGTCATGTATCACTACCAGTTTATACTTCTGTTAACATAAACGTACTTTATTTTTGGTCAAATCGGGCTTTTGTTTAAATTTTATATATATATTATAGTATGTCTAGAATAATTAATGTAAATAAAAACAGGGATAAAATAGGTGTATTGGCAGTGCTTAGTAATAATTAGTTCTCATGACAAAATTAATTAAGTGCGCACAATTCTCTAGATTCAATTAAGCTTTGTTTGCATGAGGCATAGGACTAGCCTGCAAGTACAATTTTAGCAGGACGTCAGAAAAGTCGGAATAACCCTGAATGGACTATACTTGCGGATTATTTCACTAATTGGAAAACACTCATCTGCTAATCTCTATATGAATTTCCACTGAATGCCATTGCTCTGATTACACTAGTTCCCTGTACACTCGTCTTATTCACCAGTAGATGATAGCCTATTAATTGTATTCTGGAGTAGCATTCAACCCAATGTTTGTCATTAAGTCAGCTGCGCTGAGGACATTAATTCCCTTTATTTAATTACGTTTCCGTTTTTGTAATTTTTTGTTGATTTTAAATTCCCCCTCTGTATGCCAGAAGGCTAATCAGAGATGACTTACATGTTGAACTAAACATGACTATAAACCTAAAAAAAAGGTACATATCCATGCCTTGCCCGTGATTCGAAGCCAGAACCGCTCACATCATAAGCCACCGTTTAAGCAAAGTATAAGCCACGGAGGAAGGTTTTTGGTTCGTAAGATAATAGCTCTACATTTCGGCATTTCGGCATTCAAGCGGTATGGTATAAATATTCATAACGTAAATTTAATTAAAATCTCACTCTAAACTAGTAGAGGAAATATGGTGTAGAGTGTGCATGCCAACTGCACAGTAGTCAGTCTTCGTGTTTCAACATTGAACTATTTTCTTTTTTCAATAAAACTATTGAAACAACGTGTTTTGGATCAAGGTAAGAATACTGTTTGTATGAATACGTTTCTTGGTATGTTAGTACATGCCCTTTTACCAAATGTTAATACAGCTACAATATATTTAAAATATGCATTTTTTTAAAAAGAACATTAATTTTCTGGGAAAGTAAATGTATATAAACGTCAATGTTATGTTTTGGCCACGCGGCTCTGATAATTCGGGGGGCGATGCCGATGTATCTCATCTTAGGTCTACTGTACAAGCCTCAGTTCGAACCCGGAACTTTCCTATCACGAACCGACCAATTAACACCGTGTGCAGCACAGGGGCTGGATCCGCGTTTAAGTGGAACAAAATACCTCATTCATTCTTTTGACTGCTACTCTTTTGTTGGTTCTGTAGTACGCAATGACAGACGAATCTTCTACTTTGTCAGTAAAATTAGTGAGCATCTCTTAACAGTGAGGTCTTGAGAGCCTACTAGGGTGACTGAGGTGAGTATGGAGCAGTGCCGGAATGAAAGGGCGGGAGAAATAGGAGATCCCCGTGAAAATCCGCCGACCAGCGGCATAGTGCGGCACGATTCCCACATGCGAAAATCCTGATCCGGGAATGGAACCCGGTTCGCCTTGGTGGTAGGCGAGCAGGCTAACCGCTCACCTACCAAGTAAAATTAGTTTTTGTTGTAATTTTGAGTTTAAAATTTACTTAATAAACCTCCCCTTTTAATTTTTTTTTTATGCCTTCGTCATGTATAGGATCTTGTCGANGAACCTCCCCTTTTAATTTTTTTTTATGCCTTCGTTATGTATAGGATCTTGTCGAGTGCCTTGTTAGTTCTTGTAAAAAAATATTACTTGCGAGGTTTTATTAAGTTAGTTTTAGCTCATACAGTATAAATATATATTCTGAAATATTAAGATTTCCGGNTTAGCTCATACAGTATAAATATATATTCTGAAATATTAAGATTTCCGGGTAGTAATACTCTCACTTACTTTAAATAAGATCTAATCGCGAGTGCCATTTTTTTCCTTCCAAATGTAAACACTCTGTGTTAGTGAAAGCAAAAAATAACCGTAGCAGTTTTCAGACGATATAAACTAAACTTCAAAAAACCGTACTTAAATATAAGTAGCAAAATGGGCATAAGCTCATAATAACGGTTTCATATTTTCTTGGGCATAGTTTAAAAATTGTCGTGTTTGTAACAAAAAAAGGACTAGACTTTTTTCTTAGTACAATCTTTTTTCTATTTGTGTTTTTCACCGAGTTTTGAAACTTTTCGTCGTTAAGCTGTGATGTTCTTAATGATAAGTTTAATCAATTACAGAAAATGTTTGCGACGATAAAGAGGCTGTCTTGGAAGTAGGCTACAGCAAAGTCTTCAAATGAAAAACGTTTCGAGCGAAGACAGCTGCTTTTATTAGAATACTTCTTCTTATACTATTGAAAAGTGCTTCTTCTGCCAACAATTACGTGGGAGATCGTTTACCGTGAAGCGGTGTTTCCAAAGTTTTAATTGAACTTTATCTGCTTTAGAATAAGAGTAAGTTAAATCGTAAATAATAATAAAAGTTTGTAATATTGTCAATTAAATCGTAGATAAAATGTAAGGTCTGGAAAAAGTTATATGGACTGTAATGTTTGCACAGATAACTTGCAACTGTCTTGTGCTACTTGCTTTGACGACAAAGGTACACGTTATTCACTTTATTTCACCGCAGATACTTCAGAGTAATAAGCTGATATTTTGCAAATTTGTAGATACCCTAAGATAGTATCTTTTATAAAGAAAGGACCGTTATTTCTTTAATAATGTGATATGATGACGTTTTATGGTATACGGGGGGAAAACACCGTTTCTCTTGAATGTAAAATTTATTGCGGAAATACAGTAGCAACATAATCTACTCGAATATGTTGTAGCTAGTTTTAGAGTCGGTAAATCTTCGTAAATAAATTGCTATCATATTTCGTTGCTGTTAGCCTTTTTTTTTTGTCACAGTTCTTGTACATCCCCGGGAACAGATTATTTGAACGACACTTCACTTCTAAAACGGCGGTATGGGTCAAGAGCTAAGTTTATTTGAATATACTGACGTTTTGCGTGTCTTTCATGGACATTACCGTAATCGTATGATCTTCCCGATAACGATGACAGCTTCCATCTTTATTATAAGACATGAAAAATGTTTTCGTTAAGGGGAGTTTAAAATTCAGTTAGACAAGTGTCACTGGCTGGTTAGCAAATAGAATAAAATGTGAACCAGTGCCTGTTGGTAGCGGTTTTCTCTACCAATAAGTAGGAATCGCCGTTAAGACGATGAAGTCACTTTAGTTCCGTAGTCATGGCTGTGAATTAAATGTACGGTTGCATGCGTTAGTATATCTTNTAAGACGATGAAGTCACTTTAGTTCCGTAGTCATGGCTGTGAATTAAATGTACGGTTGCATGCGTTAGTATATCTCAGTTCGTGGAATTTTGTCTACTGAGAATGCACTGATTATGAACTCTCTTGTTCGCTCTTTAATTAGTTGTAGATCATTTGATGCCAAGCTTTCTTGTTGTAAATAACACAAGAAATAAAAAAGTAATAACATTTTTTTTATCTCTCATAGATTTTAAGGTATTAATAGTTATATTTATTGATACCTCACTGGAAACCATAAAATTTGGGATAAAAATATAACCATAAAATAATTAATTATTATTTATTTAAAATACACACACATTCTATACTGTTATATGCATTTACCGTAGTAAGATATAAATTAAGGTTTTAAAGTTTATCATCTGAGTCCAAAAACTACTGTCATCGTCTGTATAGTCTTTGTTGTCACAGAGGTTTTCATCTCCAGCACACATACACAGTTATGAGCACCTCGTAAAGGGTGCTTGACTTCATAAATTCACAGAACACCGTAATTTGTCACAACCCCAACGTACCAGCTGCATTATCCATTATGATGCACACGGACGTGAATACATAAATAGGAAAATTTCCACCTGACTTGTTTCACCTAAATTTTAACGGCGCAGAGAGATCTGGGAGTTTCTGACCAGCACGGCACCATTCTATCGCTTAATATGTCCTTAAAATGTATGGTTTTGAGAGAATATTGTTGGCAGTGGATTTTCAGTTGCACGTTTTTTTTGTGAACATCCATTAATTAGTTGACCGATGTCAGAAAACTTCTTTACTTGAAAGAAGACTTGAGAAATGAAAGCCTCTAATCATTGTTCATCTTCAGTTGTAAATTCTTCTGTTAGCTGAGTTTTCCCAAAGTCTCAAGAGATTTCTTATGCTGTTTCGGAAATTTTCCATTATTATTAAAGCACCCAGTAACATCACACCATGGAAAGCACGAAGGTCTTGAATTGAATTGAATTTATAATGTGTTTATTGACAGAAAATTATAATACAAGCAAATTACAATGAACCGTACATAAATTTGCATGCCAGTTCAAAAAATGCTCTTCTGCAAGCCATGTTAAATAGGGATCGCCGAATGAATACTGAACAATTAAAGAAGGATGAGTTGCAAGGAAAAAGGGGAAACTATCTAAACCCCCCCCCCCAAGCAAGTCTTATAATGCCTTCACTTTTGTAGACTCTAAACAAGAACACACACGGACACGATCTATATACAGTCTGCTAGTTCCAACTCTCGTGACAAACATAATATCTCTTGGGAAAAACTGAGACCACCACATTGAAAGGAAAAGAAAAAGTGTGCCTGGAGAATAAATACGGAGGCTAGTAGTGCGATTTGAGATGTGCAAGTCGTGCAGAATAATTTTTGTATCTGTTTCCTCACATGTGTCCTCCAACATCATTTTTTTATCAGAAGTCTTTGTCTTATCTCCCCAACTGGCAACTAAAAGCTTATTTTAATCCTGTATGCATGCAATAAAGCATTATTTTCTAGGTGCACTATTAACACGTTGTTAGCTATAAAATGAGATAGAAAGTATTTCATGTTAAGTTTTCCAATATTGTTAGTCCAATACTTTGTACTCCAGCTCTTTTCCTCGTTATAGCGCTTGAATTTCCAGTAATTTTACTAGTCATAAAGTTTCTCAGTTAAATTTCTATGTATACATCTATTACCAAGTAAGTTTTAGCTAGTAATTCTAATTTTGACGAAAAATAATATTTAAACATTCCCGAGAAGCCAAATATATGTACGGTAGAGTTTTATATTGTTAAAAACGAGCTCATGGGCACTCGGCTAGGAATTATTAGAAATGGGGCCGCAAGTTGGCTTCATCGAACCATTGTGAAAGGAGTTACCCTCGTATATATACCAGTCAGAATGAAGATCACGTGCCACGGCTCCCAAGATAAGTACAACAAGATACGTGTGCCGCTTTTAAGTGACTCGGGGATTGTAGTGCTCAGCTGCAATCCTCCGAATTCTGGCGTGGTTGCTATTCATTCCCAAAGAAAAGCACGATTGTTCGTTATCTATAATACGTTGCAGGTTTGTAACATTCGACGTTCCGCCTAACACTCCTGCAAACGAAGGCGGCTCTATAGAGGCGTCAGTGTTAGAACACTTAAAGGTAGTCAGGATCGCATATTTGCTTGTGCTAAACGTCTGGAAATTATTCTAAATATATTGTGCTCTAGTAAAGCTGCCACATGTCGTTGGGTGGTGGATAAGAAAACCAGAGACTCTAACCGATCCATCATGTGTTGGTAACTTCGCGTGACCATTACTTTTATACGATCAGACAGAAGTCTTGGTGCCTCAAAAGACAGGCTGTTTGCCGCACCGCCCACCCTACCTCTCGCAGCCCTATTATCCGACCTCCCTTACACTTTATTAGTTTGTACGGATGTCTGGTACCTCTTTTTGGCACGCCTTTCGCTCATTTATTACGCAAGGTAAGTGTTGTGCGTGGAAAGCTCGGTTTACGGTTAAACAAATGTGTACAAAACTACCACGAACATATCAAAATGAACTTAGGTATTCTTTTTGGTACGGTTAATGGTCATCGTGTATGTAAACAGCCCTCCGTATATGATGTCCTTCAGCCATACCATAAAGAATACCTACTTTAATTTTGATACATACACGTTCGTTATGTACATGTTTTTCTTCGTGAACCGAGCAAAGAGCGACGGCATAGCTCTCTATGACGCACGTGAATGCACCATTAAACGAAACTTAAATAGTCTCAATATCATCCACTAATATTTCGTATTACCAACTTGGATGGCAAGCAAATTATATTAACAAAGTGCACACATTTTTGTGGCAATAAGTGTAATATTTGTTTGGCAGGATAAGAAATTAGTTATATGCATAATGCGCATGCGCTCATGCTAAAAACTTTAAAATCATGGCGAATTTTGCTGCATCTTAACTTTTGCTCTTCATTTTGCGACGCCAGCGCTCGTTGCGATAGGCGTCTTAAGAACTCTCGGCTCTGCGAGGTGGCTTGCACTATGCCCGGCTCGGCTCCCCTCCCCCCTGTATCCCCCTCCTCATTTCCCCCGTCAAAGTAATATAATTCATTGCACACCTTGCACCCCGTCTCTATTCTATGCCCGGTAAAATTTAGTAAAGGTTTTAATGCGTATATTTTATTAAAGGAGGCTTTACAGGGCTTTTTATGCTGCCCTCCTTTTTCTAATTGTTCATTATCTAAACATCAGTCAACGTACTTGTATTTTGCAATTTTTTTAACATTGTATTAAAGTGGTAATTCTTTATTTCGCGTTTTAATGAACATCAAATTGTATGGGCAGTTCAATGAATATTCTTACGTCTTGTAATACATTTTTGTTAAACTTTTAACCTTTTATGTATTTTTTGGATTCTGGAAATGTGTGTAATGATAAATTTTATACATTTTTATGATAAAAATATTTTGGCAAAATATAAGCTTAAAAATAGTTTGTTTGTGTTCAATTATTTGTGCTTCGGCACAATTTATCTGTTCGACGTTGATTATTTGCTGCCAGACCTATTGACAAGTCGGAAATGCGAGATGGGAAGGGAATGGGAGCAGTTGGTACACTCATAATTCCTTGGAACTTCCTGGAGTGATGATGTAGGCAGGATGCTTAATCACTAGATTAGGTATTATGAAGATATTTTTTCATAGTTCGTATAACCGTTCGTAGGTTCGTTTATACACTGAAGAGCCCAAAAAAAAAAAACTGGTACATCTGCCTTATAACGTGTAGGGCCCCCGCCAGCACGCAGAAGTGCCGCAAGTCGACGTGGCATGGACTCGACTAATGTCTGAAGGTATGCAGGAGGCAATGCACACCATCAATCCTGCAGGCAGTCCACAAATCCATAGGAGTGCGAGGAGGTGGAGATCTCTTCTGAACAGCACATTGCAAGGCATCCCAGATATGCTCAATAATGCCCATGGCTAATGATTTAGGTGGCCAATAGAAATGTCGCGAGTCAGAAGAGTGTTACTGGAGCCACTCGGTACCAACTCTCGACGTGTGTANGCGAGGAGGTGGAGATCTCTTCTGAACAGCACATTGCAAGGCATCCCAGATATGCTCAATAATGCCCATGGCTAATTATTAAGTGGCCAATAGAAATGTCGCGAGTCAGAAGAGTGTTACTGGAGCCACTCGGTACCAACTCTCGACGTGTGGAGTGTCGCATTGTCCTGCTGGAATTGTCCACGTCCGTCGGAATGCACAATGGACATGAATGGGTGCAGGTGATCGGACAGGATGCTTACGTATCTATCACCTGTCAGAGTCTTATCTAGACGTATCAGGGGTCCCATTTCACGGCAACTGCACACGCTCCATACCATGACAGAGTCTCCACCAGCTTGAACAGTCCCCTGTTGACATGCAGGGTCCATGGATTCATGAGGATGTNGTCTCCACCAGCTTGAACAGTCCCCTGTTGACATGCAGGGTCCATGGATTCATGAGGATGTCTCCATACCCGTACTCGTCCATCCGCCCGATACAATTGTAAACGAGACTCGTCAGACCAGGCAACGTGTTTCCAGTCATCAACAGTCCAATGGCGTTGTTGGCGGGCCCAGGCGAGACGTAAAGCTTTGTGTCGTGTAGTCAACAACGGTACACGAGTGGGCCTTCGGCTCAGAAAGCCCATATCAATTATGGTACGTTGAATAGTTCGCACGCTGGCACTTGTTGATGCCCCAGCATTGAAATCTGCGCCAATTTGAGAAAGGGTTGCACGTCTGTCACGTTTAATGATTTTCGTCAGTTGTCGTTTGTCCCATTGGTTCACGATCTTTTTCCGGCCGCAGCGATGTCGAAGATTTGATGTTTTGCCGGATTCCCGATATTCACGGTATACTCGTGAAATGGTTGTACGCGAAAATCCCTATTTTATCGCTACCCCGGAGATGCTATGTCCCATCTCTCGTGCGCCGACTATAACACCACGTTCAAACTCACTTAAATCTTGATAACCTGCCATTGTAGCAGCAGTAACCGATCTAGCAACTTTGCCAGACGCTTGTTGTCTTATATAGGCGCTGCCAACCGCATCGCGTTACTCTGATTGGTTTCATACCTCTGTTATTTGCATACGCACGCCTATACCAGTTGTTTGGCTCTCCAGTGTATTAATTTAAAATTAACGTCTTCTTTGTGACAATTACAATATATGAATATGTACGACAATAGACTACGAAAATAAATTATTGCACTAGTCATGACCAAAGAACCTATTCGTAAATGGTCATATTTGTAACATTGTATCGAGTTTCCATGAATAGAGATTTAAAATATATGTAAATTTTAGAGAACAGATCGACTGTATATATATATATATATGCACATAACGGACATTTTTTCTATAAATATGTCTCAAAATAACCAAAATAATAACGAGAATAGAAATTTTGCTTCATCTCACTTCTAATTTTTGTTGATTTTCTTTAACCTGTGCATGTGTAATGCTTGGAACACTAGGAAAATAACAGGAAATCCATTGTGCAGGAAAATAGTGTCCTCAGCTATAAATGAGACTTGCCTTGTTTTGTGGGGGTGATGAGCAGTTTTCCACTTTCCAAGAAATACCCTTTCGAGAACATTCGAGAAAATGGCATTTACATGCATGCGTGCAAAGTTCGCATTGAGAGTCTATCGCAGAATGCGCAGTATTTTTCCAAAAGAAGACGGATTTCTAAAGCTCTCAACACTTCTGACACTAAGACACCAAAGTACATGCTAATTTCCTTAAACTAACACATTTAGCTACCAGAGAGCAGTGAAAGAGGAATAGGAAAGGAAAGGCGAAACGCTACGTTTGATTTTAAAATCAATAGTATTATTTACATTACCCGTAGCCGGCAAATTAAGATGATTTTATGGTACTGCGAACATATATATGTAATTGTTACCTGAACAACCCAAATGATGTTGCCCCGAAATATTTTCTTTCCCTTCTCGTCTGTCCATTGTCTGTTGTTTCTTCCCAAGCGTAGCTGTCAAGGAATTCAAAACCAAAATTGCACACTTGTCTAAGCCGCCAGATGACGCGCAGAGCTTCAGTAAGATATTTTTTTAATTTAAATAAAATCAATATCTAGGAAGAATGTCTGCCTAGGATGGGAATCTAAGAATCAACAAACGTCTGTATACAAATGCCAGCTTCTCAGTTTTTGTCTGAGAGCACTTTTTAAAATTTGAAGCAGATATTCTCAAAAATGTTTGAATATCAAACTCGTACTGCAAAACAAAAAAAAAAAAAGTTTAAACGCTTGCAGTACACCTTTCTATGTATTATTGGTCCTATGCCAGAAAACAGTAGTATTTTACACGTTCTAGGGCAATTATTATGCACGTCAAGCCCTGTGCGCTAATGAAAACGCCGGACCACATGCATATGACGAGAGGCCGGCAGTGGTGGCTTCGTGTATATTCTAACGACAAGGCTTTATTTATGAGAACGTGGTTTGTGCCAAAGCACCTTGAACCCTACTGTGATTACGAAGGTCGCGTCTTCATTTGGCGACTTTTGTTATTCAAAATGTTCAGTGTTTAATACGGACGACATGCAGTAGCGGTCTAGTAATCTGTTTAGGAGCTAGCCTACATGTCTAAACATTTAGATGTTTGTCACTCGAACAATGAAAGGAATAAGAAATTAAATAACGTCATTCGCAAAAACTACGGAATCATTTTATTTGCTCGTGCTCTTAATAAAAACGCCCTTTAAAATTAATGCTGTTGAGAAGTTAACTTTCTTTCTTCTCAAAAACATATAAAAGGTGTAACGAACAAATAATACGCCACTACTTCGTCGTTAATTTTCACTTATTGTCATTTTAAATATGAATTTTCTTTATTTTGCTTGAATATAGGTGCAAAATAAGATTAAAATAACTGCAGACGCTTTACCATAGTTATCTGGGATTTAAGGACCTTAACAGTCTGTAAATTTTACTCTCTAAATCGTTACGTATAGTAACTTAGGGCAACTTTGTTCCAATTAAGCGTAACTATGAAGGCTCTACAGCCCCCACCCACGGGAAGGGTGTGGGATGGGGGGGGGGAAGCTGATGAATTCTCTTCAAGTTCAACAAATTTACTTATGAAGTACACATTTGTGTGCAGAGAGTCTTTGAGCCTTAATTTGAAATTANCTCTTCAAGTTCAACAAATTTACTTATGAAGTACACATTTGTGTGCAGAGAGTCTTTGAGCCTTAATTTGAAATTCAATGAGGTACCGTATGTGGTACACATTTATCTTCACTGGTTCAAAGTCACCTCAAACCACTCCATTATTTGATCCCATTTTTGATATAGGGACGCAAAGCGGATTCCAAGACGCGACGTACAACCCATAATTGAATTTCTTTGATGTATTAAAAGAGTGTGCGAGGTTGACGTGCGGCTAGTTACGCCGTCTCCAGGCAGCGAATGACTAGGCAAAGACGAGCCGTGCTGACTGCCNGCGAGGTTGACGTGCGGCTAGTTACGCCGTCTCCAGGCAGCGAATGACTAGGCAAAGACGAGCCGTGCTGACTGCCACGTACACCCAGCATGTAAGAACGTGCCCTTGTCCATTCGCCGGCGCAGCCAACCCGGCCATTAGTCGCCGGCAGTTAGAGTGACTCGGGCCCGACAGAAATACTCGCCGCCATGCTCACGTGCTTCGCTCGCCTTGGCGTGATCCCTCCTCGTGCGCTGCCAGGCGGCCATCACGAGGAGCAATTCACGAAGTAACTGCCGCCGAGACACCCACGTCCACGCACGTAGCCCGGCCCAGCGTCACCGCCCAGCATTCAGCGCCCCAGCTCGTATCACAGGTCGAGTGAGTGGACAGATCTGGGCGGCTCTTAACACCGAGGTCTTGACAGCCGATGAGGGTAAAGCGAGGTGAGTATGGAGTAGTGCCGGAATGAAAAAAAAAAGGAGGGTGGGGAAGGTAGATCCCGAGAAAACCCTCCGACAAGCGGCATCGTTCGATTCCCTCTTGCGAAATTTCGAGAGCGACCCCGCTGGGAATTGAACCCGGTTCGCCTAGGTGGGAGGCGAGTTGGCTAACCACTGCACCACCGCGGCTCCTCTCGGTCGAGTTCCGTTGTACAGTCAAGTGAGAAAATTCCCTGCTAATACTGCTACAGCACACACTGGCATACAGATTGCCACTTACGTCTGCCTCCTAGTGAGGAATTTGTGTATATGTGTGAGGCAAAAATCAATGAAGCGCTACGACGACGCTGGCCGGCGCCTGTAGGGCTGGGTTTATGCACTGCATTTTGATGCGCAAGTCTCAAAACGTTCGTCTTTGTTTTAATGCGTTTGCCATCCGTTGCCAATGCGTTTGCAAACGGACGTCTTTCCGAACGTAGCTACGTATGACCTTTTGGTAAATTTGTTCATGCGTTTTTTAACGTACGTCGGTAGCAGGTGGGGTGGAAATCGATTAGTTTACACTCGTTGTTGAATAAAGATAGATCATGGATCCTGTTGAAGTTTACTTGTTGCTTAAAAAACAACCTAGAAGAAGGCGGTGGTCAGTTCACCACGTTAACAGTGTGCGGCTAGAAAGAGAAGTGTCTTACAATTTATTTCATGAACTTAAAAAAAACGGTGAGAAATTTTTTTAATTGCTTTCGTATTTCCCAGGCGTCATTTGATGAGCTCTCGAGCAAGGTTACATCTACTGTGAAAAGGACCCCAGCTTGATTCGTGGATTAGCCTTTGTCCCTGAGGAAATGTTAGCAAGGACACTCGGGTATGGGTAATTTTACTCATAAAACCTTATAAATGCTTATATCTATAATTTATTAGTCAAATTGCTTTGGTTTAACTGAAATTGTAGGTCAAACAATGTTTATTTATTTCTAATTAGGAAGTATTGTAAATTCTACGCTTTTAATTTCGAGAAAGTGGCCCTTGGTAGTGTTACTAACATTGTTAGCCTAATTTACATGATGTTGTTTGCAATGACTTGTTCCACATTTCAAATCATATCAGATCCTCCTTTACAAACAAATACAGCCTTATTGTAATTTCATCAACAAAGCATTTTCAAACATAATATCAATTATGTAAAAACAATTTAAAAATGTAGTCAAATTCTAAACAACGTTTTGATTGAAAAAATATACTACGATATAAAGTCGCATAATATCTAAAAAATATAAGAATTTACAAGTAGGTATGAATAATTTGCATATTGTCATTAGTTGTTATGCTAATACAATAATTTTGAATCATTCTATTGCAATATATCATTATTATCGTGTATGTTATGTTTGTTACAGTAAACATAAGGTGTAGTATGGATACAAATTAATTTTCATGCTTTAAAGTAATAATAATGATTTTAATTCAATTGTCACCATAAACCATTGCACTAGTGAGTTATTAAACAAAAATAAAACTTCGGTCTGCTAGTTCATATCATTTGTAATGAATGAAATCATTGATGCTGTAGTAACATGTTAGGTCAACAACAAGGCAAACATTTCACTTTATAGAATTGCAAAACGTGTATGGTCACAGAGAACGTGATAAATAGTACATATGAAAATAACACACATTTACGAACAAAATAAAAGTAACCTTCATTAAAATGGACCACATCAAATTGCCACCAATAAACCCATAAATCTAAAATCCAACGCGAAATAGTAAAAACACAATTTCATTGGCAGTTTATCATTGCCAGTTCACGTGATGGGAACAGTTAATGGAGTGATAACAAGGAACTGGAATTATTGGAAATATTACATGCCAGTATTCGTTGGTGAAAGAGAATAATAGCTGCGTTGGTCAGTAGTAAGTGTGCTGTTTTCAGAAAACGTATTATTGAACGAAGTAACTGTTTCAGTGCGTAGCGGGGTCTTGTGTAGTTTTTGTTTATTGTTACTGGCAGTATCCTGGATGTGTTTGGGCCATTTTTTGTTGATATTCTGATCTCATTAAGTCGGGTAGACTTGAGACGTGGCGTTGCATTGGGGAGTAAATGTTTTGAAAATCCACATAGTTTTGTCAGGACCAAGGCCAAGCATTGTTGGATGGGAGTTGCGGGAATTCATGTGATCAGTGTTGGTTTGGATGTTGGGTGCTGGCAGGACTCCGCACTGTGGTTGTGATTGTGTGGTATATTTCAACATCAGTTGCAATATGTCACTGCGAAATTTTAATTTATCAATATCACAGCATTTTTTTGTACTTGGCATCAATGATAAGAAGAAATTTAAATCATCACATTTATACCGTAAAACGGTCTCTTGAGTTTGTTTTGACATCACTTCAATATAATTTTCTAACTTATCTACCAATTTATTCTTTTTTCTTTTAAATAGTGTACTAGTAGATGGTTCATATCCTGTTGAAAATATGGGGAAGCTTCGAGGTCGCCATCAGGAATACTTGCTTCCACTGCCGAGTTGTTGGCCAAGGAATCTTTTGTCTCGTTGTGGTTTGGGATTGTAGTTACAAAATCCAACTGTCTTACATACACGTATTTTTTTATATTCTTGGCTGCGTTCCCAGACTTCTTCTTCCGTGTGGTTCTGTGATTTCTCACGAAAGCGCCACTAATGCTCCTCCATTTGAGCTGCAGGTCTTTATTTACCTGAAACATAACATCAAACATGTAATTATTTTATTTATTTAAATATTTGTTATGAAATATGTTTTTTTTTTGTTTTTTGTTTATATACAATGATGATTTACAATGAATATGTTTGTTTCAGGTTGTTGGTATAAAGANATTTCTCACGAAAGCGCCACTAATGCTCCTCCATTTGAGCTGCAGGTCTTTATTTACCTGAAACATAACATCAAAACATGTAATTATTTTATTTATTTAAATATTTGTTATGAAATATGTTTTTTTTTTTTGTTTTTTGTTTATATACAATGATGATTTACAATGAATATGTTTGTTTCAGGTTGTTGGTATAAAGANTTTTTTTTTTGTTTTTTGTTTATATACAATGATGATTTACAATGAATATGTTTGTTTCAGGTTGTTGGTATAAAGATGTACATACGCTGACCTACACCATACTTTTCGGGTTGGTGTAACAACAGCAAGCATTAAACAATGATGTGTTTGTACCACTGAATGATGTAAACACTTGGAGAGACATTGTGACTCGCTTTATGACAAATTGTAATTTTCCTCATTGCCTAGGTGCAATTGACGGAAGCACGTTAGAATTATGACCCTATCACACTCTGGTTCAATGTTCTATAATTATAATTATTACTTTTCTATTGTTTTGATGGCAGTAGCAGACATGTTCGTTTACATTGACGTTGGAGCATATGGTAGAGAATCTGATCCAACTGTGTTCAGCCATACAAGCCTCGGGAAGAAATTGGAAGAATGTTCTTTAAACTTACTGTCTCTAGAGAATATCAGTGTTAACACAACCCCTTTACCATATGTATTCATTGCTGACGAAGCCTTCGGGCTGACAACATACTTAATGCGCCCCTACAATGGTAAGAACCTTACTGCTCGTTTCAGAGTCTACAACTATCGCCACTGCACGGTTCGAAGGTGCGTTGAGTGTGCTTTCGGTATACTCAGTAGCAAATGGCGCATCTTTCACAAGGCGATGACTTGTGATGTAAAAGAGTTCACAAGTATAGTCAACGTGTGTTGTGCCTTACACAACTTTGTGAGGAATAGAGCTGGCGTAAGATTTGAAGGCACTCTTGAAATAACAGCACTGTACGACACTGACATCATCGCACCAGTAGTGAGAGGGATACCAGCAGCGCACATGTCCAAATACAATTTTGCAGATTACTTTTTAAGTCCTATGGGCTCCGTACCATGGCAGATGAACATCATTTGAACAGTTTCAAGGAAACTGCTCTTATGAGTATCTGATAGAAGATAAACACTGATTGAGAAAACATTTACCTCAAAATTGTCAACATTTCTTGTCTGTTATAATAGTTGTAACATNGAAGATAAACACTGATTGAGAAAACATTTACCTCAAAATTGTCAACATTTCTTGTCTGTTATAATAGTTGTAACAATTCAAAAATCGCTAATTGTATGATAATTACATGACAAAGTAATTATCTTATGATAATTAATTGCCACACGTGAGACTTGTGTATGTAACTTAAATTCTGTATGTATTTTATGTTAATGATGCCTGAGAGCGAGGTAATTATTATGTGTAATTAGATTTTATCACATCAGAATATTTGATTTTCAATTGATATTTATGATTTAAGGCCATTTTAATGATGGTTGATCTTTAATTATATGTTCTATGGCAGTAATATGGGAAGTCTGTCCCCATTGACTCTATGTCTGCCAGTATTGATTCCCATAACCATAGCAACGAGTTATAATGTGTACTGGACATGGCTTAATTGGATAAACAGTATCATTTTCCTCCTCATATGTTTACTACTCCCTGGCCAAGACTAATCTCTGCTACCATAAATCTCACACTGTTACTCTGTGTCCAATCTTGCATACAGGTTTGGCACTCATTTTACCACTGCAGAACCACCTCTTTAACCATATAGTTGACGCATTCTGCGTCCCTATATTTTTATTCGTCAGAAGACGCGCTCTGGCAAAACTCACAGGTGAACGACTACAATAAATACTAAGGGTTTTGCGGACGTGCCGGAAGAATGACGCCAGGAAGACGCTGCCACACCTCGCAGCTGCAAGGCGTGCTACCAAAGGTTTCTGCGCGTGCAAATGTTCCTGCACGTGTAGACGATATCCGGAGACAGTGGAAGACGCACATGCGTGGGCACAGCTGCGTTTTGCAGCTGCCAAGGGACGCCGAGATCACACCATCGGCTGCGTCCGTCCCTGGCTCGCTACCGCAATAAACCATGAGAGCTTTTGGCGAGTGGGCGGGAATAATAGCCACACGATATCCGGGGACCGTGGAAGGAACATGTACGCCGAACCAAGAGGCCACCCAAGTGTTCCCGCACGTGCAGAATGGAACAGTAAACTTCCATGCCAGAATCAAGGGGCGACGCCGGGCCCGCCGGGCCACGTGCGAATCACAGGAGCAGCGGCCACGTGTTTTACGACCCAGGGGGACGCAGCGAGCAGCCCGGCCACGTGCAGAGGGGATGNAGGGCTAGCATCAAGTGCTGGCGCCTCACGCCGAGAACAGATTCAATACCTACTATACGCCATAGCAATAGGGGGTTATCATAGTTTACTCCATACACTTTTGCGCCAACAGTGGGGCTTTACTCATCCATTTTACAAAGTCAATAAACATTTCATACAATTTAATGTTAATTACTTATTTCAATTCCTTAAACATTAAAAGGGTAGTCTGACATCCGNTTAATAAAACTGACTTATGGTACCCCACAAAGAAGGTGAATTTATTGGTAAATTGGACCTAGGGACAGTAGCGTCCACATATTCCCACGCCCTAACACTGAGGGCTTCGTAGTTCACGACCGCGGAGTGCGGCTCTTGTCTAAGTTATGGAACTATACGCCATAGCAATAGGGGGGTATCATAGTTTACTCCATACACTTTTGCGCCAACAGTGGGGCTTTACTCATCCATTTTACAAAGTAAATAAACATTTCATACAATTTAATGTTAATTACTTATTTCAATTCCTTAAACATTAAAAGGGTAGTCTGACATCCGNAATAAACATTTCATACAATTTAATGTTAATTACTTATTTCAATTCCTTAAACATTAAAAGGGTAGTCTGACATCCGTTTGACATTATGATAACCAAATGCCGAATTTATAAGAACTTTTTTTGAAGTACCCTTTGTCATAAGTATAATCGTTTAACAAAATATATTTTTATCGCCTATTTATGCCCGAGAATCTAGGTAGAGGGTTTGGGTTGATTAAAATTTGTTGGGGTTCCATTGGTGGGGGTTAAGAAACCAAAGTACATAATAACCTACATTTCTTAGGCCCAACAGACCCCCAAACTAGTACGCTTAACATAGAAGCAACATGCAGTATGCAAACGAGTAAAGTACAAGTTATACTTATAAGGTATTACTGTTAATAGCCATACATCTTGTAGGGTTCCGGTTAATACAAAAATCCAAAATACCCAAAGCTAATACCAGAAAAGTTATTGTGTAATAGTAGGTTCTAATGCATACGATAGTATTTTTTATTATCACTAGTTCTACTGCTGATTTTGTTTTTTACAACTTCCGAGTTCTCGTCAAGATCAGCATGGAATATTCTGCATATTGCAGTCCATTGTTCTTTTTTCTTGTTTCTATTCTTGTATTCTTCGTTACTTGGATCCCACAATACTTTGCGATTTTTAACGCAATCATTGAACAATTCAACGTCCACAGAAAATTCATCTATCGCAGCACTTGCACGGTTTTCCGCCATAATACAAAACTGGAAAGCACAAGAGCGACAACACAGTGTGAAGATACGCTACCAGTGGAGTGGAGTGGACTACAATGTCGGCGCGTGGGCTGGCGAGAAGGCCATCCCGCACCACTCATTCCCAACAAGGACCACCCAAAAGACGCACGTCTCATAACGGATCGAAAACGTGCGTTTGCATAAACGGTCTAACTTAATCCAATCGATTTAGACAGATGAACCAATGTACTTAGGAACGTACGTTTCTCGACGTACTCACCAAAACGCAGTGCATAAACGTAACCTCCTAAAGCGATATCGCCTCTAAACGCAAAGTTGTGAATTCGCGTGCAGCGTTCCCGTCATTCCGCTGGAACTACTGGAATTCAAGCCGCGACCCTATCATTTTATTGGACGCGACACTGTAGTAAAGTCTAAATTCACTCCTCNGAACTACTGGAATTCAAGCCGCGACCCTATCATTTTATTGGACGCGACACTGTAGTAAAGTCTAAATTCACTCCTGTGTCGCAGTTTCACATGAATCCAATTCGTATATTTTGAGAAACAGCAGTCTGAAAAAGCCGTTTTCAGCCAAGTAAGAAGGCATTATAGTAATATTTCCAATATGCGTCATGTCTTGCAAGCACTATGCACGATTAGTCGGAAGTGTGTTTTCTTTCGTAAATAAGCATTTTGGGCGCACGTTTGCCTGAATGCAATATTGAAAGCACCAGGTAGACGGGTCCCGTATNCTTTCGTAAATAAGCATTTTGGGCGCACGTTTGCCTGAATGCAATATTGAAAGCACCAGGTAGACGGGTCCCGTATGTTGACAACAAATTTGTAAAAATAGTAAGACTCGACGCTGTATTGGGAGTGTAGTGTTAGAATTTGTGGCTACTGTAGCCAACATTTCTTGTTTTATACACACAAGAGCACATATTATTGAATATGATTAATATATTTATATTTCTAAAATTTCCTAATCATGGCTTTAAAAAGTGCTGCATTAACTGTGAACAATATTTACCCACTAAAATGTGCAATATGTGCTAGGAAGTTGTTCCGACCTGCCGCTGTAGGCGTATCAACGCACCTCCTGCGTCATTCAGATTCGGGCCAATCTCGTGCGTCAACTTCATGTGGTCTGGAGTACAAATACTCCGTGCGCTGGCGTCAAATTGGTGCGAAATACTGGCGGAAACGTGCCACGGCAAAATAGGGTAGAAAGTTTAAAACATTTAAACAGTGATCTGAATTAGTGTAGCAGTTATTGTTATGCACGGCTCCTTTGTGCACAACCTGTCGCAACAATTCCTGTGAAGGAGGCTACAGGCGAGTTTACGATACTGAATAACACTAACAGCGACCCGGAATGGAATTTATAAACATCAATAATGAAATGCAGAGAACCACAGAAAATGTGGGTCTAGCAGACATCAGGACATTCCAGACTTATAGCAGACTCCGCCTCGAGTGCACAACGGGAACCAATCAGAAATCATTACGGCACACACACACGTGGAGGGGCGCGAAGTGTGGACTGGACTGCGAGGGAGGAGATCGTCGCAGTTGGCGAGAGTCCATGAGAGTGAACGGCGACCAGCCGAGGAGCCGGTGGCGATCTGGGAGAGGGCGCGGAGTGCGAGACTGGGTCAGTTCCTCACCAAGTCGTTGTCACTCTACTTAACGTGCCTTTTCTTCCCTTCTTCCGGTGGCCCTGTAGCTCTAACTTCTGTGTGACCTATTACTTCTGTAAAAATTGTTCAACAAATATTTTATTTAACCCTTTAATATGAACTTCTTCTCTGATCCTAACGTCCTATACAAATGCAACGGATCCCCTTTTTTGTTTTTATTCCCGTAGGAGTTAGAACATAACAATATGTATTTGTGAAGTTTGCAGTATGGTTAAACTACGTATATTATATACATTAGCGTTAATTAACGCAAAGTAAACTTAAAGTATGCCAACTTTGTTTATATTCTGTGCAGTCTCCATCTTTATTTACGCATACGTTTAGTGACGGGACAACAACGCACTAGTATTCGAGCAGCTGCATTTAGGCAGGTAACAGAACGCAACCTTTCCCAGGTCAGATTTCCGCGCTTGACATATATTTGTATTTTTCTCAAGGAAAGTCTAGATATCTACCATTTCACGATCAAAACTATGCGGCGTTAGATAATAGTTTTATACCTTTTCTGGCAGCATGTCGTATTCCTTTTACATGTACTACATTTACTGAGAGACGCGTATTGGCGCAAACAATTATTTCAACAGAAAATACTTAGTGCGTAATCCTCTAAGAAATAATAATATTCAGAAGGGAGGAAGAGGGCAGGGTTCTCCCACGCCGAATCCTCCACTGCACACACGTATATGGCTGAGCCAAGACACCGTGTGGACAAAAGACGCCTTGGCAATATCGGCGAGGAAGTGGTTCCCGGACGCTCTTGCCGAGGGACGAGAAGGCCGCTGAGAGGCGGGAGGTATTATTAACGCGGGGCGGTATTGACTTACACGCAGCAGACACGCAGCTGGTAAGCGGGGTTGGCGGCGCTAACGACCTGCCTCCCCCAGCAGCAGGCTCCCGCACGTGTGGGAGCACAGTTTATGGTCCCCGAGGGGCTGCGGTCTCCCCCACGCAGCTTCCCTCCTCCCCTTTTCTAACTGCCACTGCTGTCTGATTGGCTGGTTGATCTTACCTGCGGCCGGTGGAACGTTTAAGGGGGATCAGTTTGGGTTTATCCATATTTCNCGGGGCGGTATTGACTTACACGCAGCAGACACGCAGCTGGTAAGCGGGGTTGGCGGCGCTAACGACCTGCCTCCCCCAGCAGCAGGCTCCCGCACGTGTGGGAGCACAGTTTATGGTCCCCGAGGGGCTGCGGTCTCCCCCACGCAGCTTCCCTCCTCCCCTTTTCTAACTGCCACTGCTGTCTGATTGGCTGGTTGATCTTACCTGCGGCCGGTGGAACGTTTAAGGGGGATCAGTTTGGGTTTATCCATATTTCGCCAGAACTTACATTTAAGTTGGTGTAACGAAATTTTTCGCATGACACAGCATCAATTAGAGCTTCTCAATCGTCACATTTACACTGCCTTTATTAATTTTTAACTAGTAAGAGATGGGAAGAAGTAAGATATTTTCCTGCTCGCAACTACTGCAGTTAAACTAACCCCAGTAATCAAGCAATACCAACTTCAGAAAATCTACAAAGGAATGTCCTGTGTCGTGTCGTTCCGTAAAATTCAATACAAAATCTATAATGCAGGTTTTTGTAAAAATTATAAAAATCCAAAATTGCTTAGACGAATCCCCCTTAAGTCAGTGTTTCCTCCGAAAGGACACCAGTACATGTGCGAGTCGAAAGAACCAGTACCATTTCTTTAAAAAAAATTTAACCGAGAGAGAGGTGGCGCATTTACGAAGAACTGAATTCGAATCTCGAACTCAGGTCCCAACGCNATCTATAATGCAGGTTTTTGTAAAAATTATAAAAATCCAAAATTGCTTAGACGAATCCCCCTTAAGTCAGTGTTTTCTCCGAAAGGACACCAGTACATGTGCGAGTCGAAAGAACCAGTACCATTTCTTTAAAAAAAAATTTAACCGAGAGAGAGGTGGCGCATTTACGAAGAACTGAATTCGAATCTCGAACTCAGGTCCCAACGCNAAAAAAAATTTAACCGAGAGAGAGGTGGCGCATTTACGAAGAACTGAATTCGAATCTCGAACTCAGGTCCCAACGCCATACCTCACCGTAGTAGATTGTTTAATTCTATATATCAACCACAATTAAGAGAATAAACAGACAGAAAATCACATGCAAAGCTAATCACGCATATGCAAAAATATGCGCACATAAAATACCCACATGGCAATTACACACACACATGACAATCAATCTCATTCACTATCTTACCTTCACCATCATCTCTTAGCATACTCCTCTGATGACTAGCATCTCGCATTCGTTAATGGATGCTTGAATAATACACAGATCCCCTCCCCATCTTCGTTTCTGAGTTCGAGATTCGAAACTATACAAAAATATTAATTCTCTGTCAGACTTACACAAAATCCAGTAATTTTTTCCTAGTGATGGGAAAATGATTCAGTTCTGTATTATGGAGGTGAAACTAATATTAGCGTGGGTTAAAATAAATGAATAACACATAAGTAATTTATACACTTTACCTTTATTTTACAGACTTGACAAAAAAAGAATACACAATAATTCTTTTTACATGCTCAATGTATTCCTCATTCGAGAAAAACAATTATGGAGTCGGTCTTTGTAGAACAATCCTGACTGTGCGCATTCAAGCCACACTTATTCACATATACCACACCACAGTTATCACATGGGTAGATCTTGTAGGCGATGGCGACTGGACAATTACTATCCTCATGTTGACTGACTCTAGCTAGAGCTGATAGTAAAATTTTGTCGCAATAGTTGCTAAACTCGCTTGCTGATGAATAACATACAATGCCTTTACAGTTCTTGTTATGTCTATACATGTTATTACTGCAAGAAAATACTGCATCACAGTTATCGTAGGGGTAAGTCTTGTGTGCAGCGCTGAAAATTCAATGGCTACTTTCATGCCATCATGCATGCCTGCTTTTACTAAAAGTATTTCCACAGTAGTAACATTGTTTCCACGATTTTTGTAGAGAATCCCCAGGGTCCCTTGCTGTTGACTTTGCTGTCAGTGTTACAGTTGGTAGATCTTCAACCAAAAATTCCGTCTCTATATTGTAACAGCGTACGCGATNGACTTTGCTGTCAGTGTTACAGTTGGTAGATCTTCAACCAAAAATTCCGTCTCTATATTGTAACAGCGTACGCGATCGTGGTAGATGAATGATGTGGGCATTATGTTCTGCTTTCCATCACCGCTCTTGCCGACGAAATAACTACAGTTTTACATGATTCTCACTTGCATACTGTTCGCACCACTTGTAAGTACACATTGTTTGNGCCGACGAAATAACTACAGTTTTACATGATTCTCACTTGCATACTGTTCGCACCACTTGTAAGTACACATTGTTTGTCTCGAGTTGCCTCAGTATATGACTGCTGGCTATGTGGTGCAAACAACAGCATGGTTGCTGGACTGTAATATGTTGCCTTATCAGTTCGATGTTTCTCTAGCCTGCGAGTTGTCAATTCGACCACTCATCTTCTTTGCACTGATTCATCTTTCAGTGTTGAAGGTGCCTTGTTTTTTCTGGTGCTGCTGCTTTTCTCTCCCGATGTGTCTTACACCATCTCCTGGAATGTGGTGTGTGTAATGGTAGCACTACCTCGAAAACACTGTAGGCCTGGGAGGCAGCCAAATACGAGCGTCCACAAAATATTCAGGGCATGCGGCGTGTTTCAGAAATGGTAGGGATTCAAGGAAATAAAGGTGTTGCATAAATTTGCTATAGGAATTTTGAGCCATATGGACCTACAGAATTCGTGAACAACAAAAATGTACAGCGAGCCAACATGAAAAGGTGAAAAACGAAGATGTAACAACTTGTCAGGACGAAGAGAACACAATGAGACCTCAAATACTGCTGGTGGTGATGTGAAAGATATACTGAAGAGTATGTATTCTACTGATGATGATGAAGAAGTGACAGCTTTTGCATAGTAAAATCATAAATGGGTTTCTGAAGATAAGGGCTACTTGAAGATGGGGCAGAAGAAATGCGGGCACGAAGTCAGTTCTCTGGTCCAGAGGTATCTCGCAACATGCTCATCACAGCAGAACATACATGCATCCTTCATCGTAGGAAGACATGCAGTATAGCTACTTATCTTCTGAACACCCCAATGACTTGGTTGGTACAGTGTTTATGTTGGTTGCATTTCAAAAGAACCGGCTATCTTTCTGTCAGTAAAGAGATAAATCCGATTATTTAAAAACTCGGAGAAAGTTGCCTTATTGAAAGAAATATTATGAATGTATGCGATTTTGTTAAGAATAGGAATAAATTAATAATTCTTCCCTAATTACTGCAGGCATGTACAAGCTTGGTATGATGTCATCGCCAGATTGCATGTACCTTATTTCAGTTATTTCCTGANAATTACTGCAGGCATGTACAAGCTTGGTATGATGTCATCGCCAGATTGCATGTACCTTATTTCAGTTATTTCCTGAACCTTGCGTTTGTTGCAGGTGTTTGGTACTTAGATATTCATATATATACTGTAGAAATTTTAATTGCATATAATGTTGTATTTTTTCCATTGTTATTGATAGATCTCGCTATGGGATTGAACCTACACTATCTTATACGCATTGTCGGTACACGGTCTCCAGTGCTGTCTGGGTACACATGTTTTGGGATGACTGAAAAGCAGAGTACATACATAGTTCAAAATGTATATGTTGCGATGATTTATTACTTACCATTTAAAAGTTCATATATGTACTGTTATGTCCATATAATAGGTACATGCTCGAAATAATTACATGTATATAAAATTTATAACGAAATTAATTGTCTCCTTGTACTTTATAACATCATTCTTCTCATAAAAGAAAGTGAATATGTGGCTCGGCTGGTGTACGAACCTGGAGTGTGACGTTTCTCTCTCTCTCTCTCTCTCTCTCTCTTTGCTAGTGTTCTGTGCCATCCCGTCGCTTTTCCGTGACCTGTACAGTGCCCGCGCTGCCGGCCGACCACCTGCGTTGTCTTATAGATTTTTAAGGCGATAGTTGATCGCGTCTTGTCAACCGGGTCGGATGTGTTCTGCTGGTAGTGTTGTGAGTTTTTGCTGTACTCCAAATAGGATGGTTTCGTTTGAATCGGTTTTTAGGAAGTCGTTTCCTACTCTGTTTTACTAACCAGGATGGCCTGGTATTGTCTAACATCATCTAATGCAGCACACAGCACCGGTCGCTTGTGTAANGAATCGGTTTTTAGGAAGTCGTTTCCTACTCTGTTTTACTAACCAGGATGGCCTGGTATTGTCTAACATCATCTAATGCAGCACACAGCACCGGTCGCTTGTGTAATATGCGAGTGTGCTGGTTGGTAAGTTCTTATAACTATTTTTCTTTAAATTGAATTTTTATATCTGTTTGCATAAGTGTGTAGCAGTGGTGTTCTAATAGCTCCTGTTCCTCATGGTTTTGCAAAAGTATTTTTTTAGACTAATGTTATGTACATCACATGATGCTCGGGAAATATGCATTGAATGATAAATGCTGATAACTATTTGCTTTTATAATTATTTTTTAATATTTGTTTTCATTATCGTGTAGAAGTGTCGTCTTTCTTGTGCGAATAATGATTTAAATGTATGTTGTTTCGTGACAAGCAAAGGAACACAGTCTTTACAAGTTGCGTAATGTGTAATTCACTTGACGAATTGAAGTAATTTTCGAGGTTGTTCCTTGTTATCATTCGTTCTTTTACATATTGTCGAGTATACTAGATTTTACTGGACTTTATGGTGCGATAGTAACACTGGTATTGCTATTATGGATTGTGGTTCTATCGGCTATATATATATATATATATATATATATATATATATATATATATATATAGGTACCTGTTATGACATCATACTCGTGATGTACTCGCATATATGCCAGTCCTTGAATGTTTGTTACAAGACTGATTTTTCATGTACAGGCTGGTCTTATATATTATACATTCGGTTCCCCCTACCATCCTGTTAGTGTTTTTTTTTTACCAGGGCTTACATGTTTTAATGCGATGTGCGACCACGTATGTATTGTTTTTGATTCAATTGTATACCCCTTTATTTTTTTTTATGTATTGCTGGTTATCAAGGGTTACCTATGCTACCGATCCCTCGAGGCATCGTCCCTTGGGTTAGACCAGAGGGTGTTTATTTATATAACTATGTGTGTATTTACCCTTACCCGAGACTATATACATCATGCTTGCAGGGCATTTAAATATACATTGTTTTTTTTTTACTTATAGTCTTTTGTTGGATGTAACTTGTGCTAATGTTTATTTATGTACATTTTTTCACACACACACACACACACACACACATATATATATATATATACATATATATATATATATATATATATATATACCACCTGGATGTCGGTGGGCGAAGGGAGGCTAGTTATCACTGAGGGGGATCCCAAATTGTAGACACCTGTGGTAGGAGCTATCATGGGCGGCGTTGGGAGATTGTCGCGTGCATGCAGGTCGATGCGAATTTGTGTATTATTTGAGACCCTACACTCCTACATGCAATGGTAACTTTGCAACACACTTGAATGTAAACCTTTATTTTCTTTACATGCATGGACGATTGTTACATGTGGCAGAAATTCAAAGTTTAGAAATACTGACAAACTATGCTTATAACAATGCTTAAGTCCTACTTGTCCTTATCTCCATGATTGCAGTAGGAAGAGATGACTGTGATATGAATTTGGTGGTCGTATCTTTTGTGGGTAGGAAATGTCGGGCAACTATGCTTATGAGAGGGCTCAAACTCTACTTGTCCATACCAACCAGTTTGACATCCGAGGTGATGCCTATAATATGAATATGGTGACTACACATTATGTGCTTGGGAAATGGAAATAAACTATGTTTATATGAAAGGCTAAGGTCCTTGACCCTGCAGTCCTTTTCGTCGTCGGAAGTGTTGTCGGTGTTATGAATTTGTTGGCTGGATCTAAAACAGTTCGGAAATTACAGCCAAATATGCTTATAAATGGGCATGAGGTATACTTGACCCAGCCCCCCGGCTCGTTCCCAGGTGTGCCACCTATGATATGAATTTGGTGCAATAGCACAACGGATGGGAAATGTCTATAAACCATGTTTATAAGAAGGGATATGGTGTAATTGAATCTGCAGTCTTGTTCGATGTCAGGATCGATGCATATGATTTAAATTTTATGTCAATGGCTTTAGTAAATGGGAAATGGTTGTCAACTATGCTTATAAAAGGATTTGGAGCATACTTGACTTAACCATCCTGTTCATTGCAGCGATGTCTATGTTATGAATTTGTGGACTATAGTTTCGGTGGATGGTAAATGGTGGTTGCCTATGCTTATAAAAGGCCCTTAAAGTATACTTGGCCATACCACATTGTTCTTAATCGGAGGTGATATTTATGATATGAATTTGGTGCGTATAGCTACAGTGGGTGATAAATGGTGGGCAACTCTGCATATAAGAGGGCTTAAGGTGTGCTTGACCCTACCACTATGTTCGTCATCGTAGATGATGTCTATGATATGAACATGGTGTCTTTAATCATGGTGGCTGAGAAATGGTGGGCAACTATGCTTATAAGTGGGTTTAGGCCGTGTTTGACCCAGCGGCCCTGTTCGATGCTGTGGGTGATATATATTTCATGAATTTGTGGCTGTATATTAAACAGTTTGGGAATTACATCCATCCATGCTTGACCCTGCAGTCCTTTTCGTCGTTGGGAGTGATGCCTATTTTTTGAATTTGGTAGTTTTATCACAAACAGTTCGGAAATTACAGCCAACTATGCTTATAAGTGTGCTTTGGTCCTACTTGACCCTGTGGTCCTTTTCGTCTTCGAGGGTGATACCTATCTGATGAATTTTGTGGCTGTATCTTAAATTGTTCGGAAATTACAGCCAACTATGCTTTTAAGTGGATCTAAGGAATAACTGACCTTGCGGTCCTTCTTCGTTTTCGGGGTTGATGCTTATGTTATGAATTGGGTGGTTGTGTCTTAAACAGTTGGGAAATTACATTTAACTTGCTTGTAAGTGTACTTAGGGCATATTTGACCCTGCAGCCCTTTTCGACATTGTGGGTGATACCTATGTTATGAATTTGGTGGCTGTATCTTAAATAGTTCTGAAATTACAGCCAACTATACTTATAAGTGGACTTAAGGCGTACTTGCCCTGCGTTCCTTTTAGTCGTCAGGGGTAGTGCCTATGTTATGCATTTGGAGGCTGGTTCTTAAATAGTTCGAAAATTACAATCAACTATGCTTATAAGTGGGCTTAGGATGTATATGATGCATGCGCGGTACATCTCTAGGTTAGCATGCATGGGCAAGCTTCACTCCGTGTCTAACAGGTGGAATGACAGCATGAGACTCGTCCCTGCCAGAACGTCAGTGAAAGGAGACTGGAAAGAATATGAGAAAACCAATGTGGAATGACCGAGCATAAGACTCGTCCCCACCAGGACATCAGATGAAAGGAGACCAGAAGGAATATGCAAAAACCATATGTTTATCTTTAACACATGTAAAATATTTATAAAAACTACCTGACCAAATCTTTTGATTTATGGATGTATACATATAATTATTATTCTGAATGTTAGAATGAATATATTCTTTTCATATTATTAATTTATAGATATATATCTTTTTCATATATAAAAAGTGTTTGTATGTGCACATGCTTTGTGCCTGCAGTATTTTGTGCGATGACGATTATGAGTTTATTGTCTGGGGAGTGCATAGGCCGATGCGAGTATTTACTATATTTCTTCTCNCTCGTGTCGATGGTAATAACTATAAGTACGTTTTCAATGTTACACATCCCGTACTCCTAGATGTCGCAGTGGTTTTGTGGTTTAGACCCCCTACTGTCGACACAAAGGGGTACCAGAACGATTCCACATGACCCCCGGCATTTTTAGAGTTCCGAAACACCTTCTGACTTAAACAAATTCCCAGTTCTCCTGGTGGCTGTCATTTTAACTCACTTTCCCGATGCTAATACACCCCTGCTGGCGACGAGTGAACCAACACACATGCATAAAATGGCCGCGCCGATACCAGTGCTCCTAGCCCGAACTGTGAAATTTCAAACACACTGATAACAGATGCGAGAATCAAAGATGGCCGCCTACAGCAGGCAGAGGATGTAAAAAGTAAGAAAAGGGAAAGGGCGAAAATAAATGAGACCAGAGGGAATATGAGAAAATCGCCCAATGGATAGAACGGGCGAGAAAAATGAAGGTGTGAGAGAGCGCGAGGAAAAAGTACAAGAGAGGACATAAAGTACACTGGAAGGAATATGAGAAAAACCCCCAAGTGATAGAATGGGCGAGAGACACCATGGAATGACAGAGCATGAGAATTAAATATCATCGGAATATCAGAGCATGAGAAATAAGAATCGGGATGCAATACTGTGAAAGGACGAGGTTGAATGATAGAGCAGGAGGGAAAAGGAAATTCCGAGGGAAAAAATGGAAATTCGAGAGGAAAAATGGAAATTCAAGAAGGCCGCTGCTGACGAGGAATGACATAGCAGGAGGTTTACGTGTTATATCATCTAAGATGGCCGCCATGGCTTCCTGGCTCCATAAGGCACCGGAAGTGGTCGGAATCCATACCTATCCATGACCGCTGCTCAGCCTCCCACAATGCTTAGAGATTAGTTGGTGTACGATCCACATTGCGCGCATCCTTCTCTACAGCATCTCAGATGTGTTCGATAATATTGATGTCGGGTAACCGTCGGGGCCAGGCAAGCAACCTCAAGTCTGTAGAGTGTTCATCCAATCACTCAATCAGAATTCGGGAGCAGTAGGCAGATGCATTGTGTTACTGTAGATACAGGTCTCTTGCAGGATACCATAGACGTAGAAATGGGTGCACATTATCCGCCCGCATGTGCCTGTATCGTTTACCGGTGAGGTACGATGTCAGGTGTGCCAGGGGAACCCATTAAATCGCACGCAAACAGTCCCCATACGAGGATACCACCACCACCGTCCTGAACACGAGCGTTCCATTGCTTCATGTGCTTGGCGACGTACTCGTGCTCTGTCATCGGCGTGTNTTGTAGATACAGGTCTCTTGCAGGATACCATAGACGTAGAAATGGGTGCACATTATCCGCCCGCATGTGCCTGTATCGTTTACCGGTGAGGTACGATGTCAGGTGTGCCAGGAGACCCATTAAATCGCACGTAAACAGTCCCCATACGAGGATACTACCACCACCGTCCTGAACACGAGCGTTCCATTGCTTCATGTGCTTGGCGACGTACTCGTGCTCTGTCATCGGCGTGTACCAATGTGTACCTCGAGACTCATCCGTCGAGCGGCCTTTTTCCATGCGTCGAGGGTTCAATGGTGGTTAATTGTTAAGCAGAGTTACCCTAAAGGGACTGCAGTTTATGTACCTCATTGCGAGGAGATGTTTCTGGATGGTATGGCTATTCACAGGTCTTTGTGTTGCAGCCATTGAATTGACGAGTGATCTGCTGCACTGTGGTCTGTCTATCCGCTGTTACCAACCGAGCTAGCCGACGAAATCTCTGGTTATCGATACGTTGTACGTTACGGCAGTGATAAAGCTGCTAGTACACGGCGCAAAAATAATCTAGTAAGAGATCACCCATGAAAAATCTCATTCGAAAATATCATTCTCCTTACGAAACTTGCAGCAGAATTTCTACTTGCAAGAGAGAAGTTGACGACCCCGTGATAAATTACTTAATAGTCACTCAGCGTGACTTTAAATGCACTTAAATTATTCCCTGGTATACTCCTTAAACTGTAATAGAAGTGTTTAACATATACATTGTATGGGTTATAATACCACCTATCAGGAAGCAAATATATAAGTTATTATATTTTATTATACACAGTTATACACAGTATGGGAACTTTCGTACCCAACTGACTTTTTCCTGGGCAAATGAAGTAACGCTACCATGGATGTATGACACAAAACTTACCAAACGTGTTTTCTCACTATATTTAAACAATGATGTAAAATTGCGAATAATTAATCAAAGTGAGCTTATTCACTCTTTTTTTGTATCGTATTTTTGGATAGTAATGCAAAGTAATGCCCGTCATATCTTACAACATTATATAATTACCAAATTATTTCTTAAAAAAACACGAAGCATTCTTGGACGTAATAAATTTAATCACATTACTCCTCGCACAGCTTACATGCATGATTTACTCGTATCTCTCTGGCTTGTACACAGCCGCACACATGAGAAGCATAAAGTACCAATAGAATCGCTTATCCCGCGTGACTTGCGTCATAAAATAAGACATGTTCTATCTCCTAATCGAGTCGAGATCTGCCTTGCACGAGAAATTCTCACACGATTGTTAAGATAAGGTCGTCATCTAGTGCAAGTTTAGCATGTATCTTGCATCATGTAAAAGCTGAAAATAGATTGTCCATGGTAAACTGAGCATTTTTGAAAGTCCTACTTCAGATTGCGTATCCGTGTAACATACATATGTAACATTGCCACGGGCCTGATCACTTTAATCATGCGTCGTCGGTCAAGTGAAAATATGAAATTATTAGAAAAGTAGTAATTTAAGAAATTTGCTTATTCGTACATATATATATGCATCAAAAAAGAAAAGAAAACCAAACAATTTCATTATATACAGATGTTTACCTAGTATCTTTGATTCAACATGGAACTACTTTCTCTCCATCGGTACTAATTTTGCGGGCTAATGCCAGTCAGTGTGCATGTTAAAATATAGGCAGCTAGGGACAGTGAAAGTTTTAAAAAATTTATTTTAAAAGTGCTTAATTAATTATTGAAAGCCCCGTTGGTCAGTAAATCTGTCGCGGACATCACACACGGCATTGGAATGGTAAGCGGACGTATACACGCCGCCCGTCCCCGACGAGCCATTGGCCATCGCCGCGCCGCGCCGCAAGCAAGCCACGCGCGATAAAGCGCACAGATAAGATAAGGAACAATATTACACCGTGTGTACAAACTCATACAACATGCTCCCCGCGATATTATTAACGAGTGGAGCGCGCGAGCGCGAGTGAAATTGGGCCTCCGTCGCTCCCCAACACCACCAGCGTCAACGATATTACGCATTTCCACGGTGTGTCTGATAACCTGCTGCTGCCCTCCGTACTTCTGCCAGAACAGTGGCGTGACCAGATTAGATTGGCGGCCGAGAGTTCTTCTGGGAAAACTGGCGTGCCCGCAGTGCTCAACAGGTATAGGTTAACGCAAACATGGGTTTATCAGCTGCCGGGAGGGTATTAGATGATTGTATTCCGGTAAACAGATAACGGAATGAAGTGGCAGGTGATATCAGGAGCACCCCGAGTTTACCCCGGTCCCACGGCAACTCCTGCTATATCATAGTTGCGTCAGTTTCAAATAATTAGGTGTGATTAGCGTATAAAGCGACAGTATTGGCTTTAACTGTTAAACTTCTGTGCATTCGCAAGCTATTTACTACCATGTGTAAACTCAATTATAGACGATAGCGTACGTGTCACTGCATTAAATGTACCTTTATTTTAATATTAATATTTTCCCAGCAGTTAATTAACGTCGTCGGCCAAGCAGGGTATATACATACAAGTACATCGTTCTAAATTTTCTTGCTGACCAGTCTCATATGCCCAAACGTTGTAACAAGCTTCAAAAAAGTAATCGTGTCTAGAACATTGCTCACTGCCAAATATAAGCGTCTGTTTCCAGTACATGCACGCTAAACATAATTTTAAATGTATCTGGGATAAGAGAATGTATAATTACAGGGTATATTGACAAGCTCGCCTCGTAATTAATGACGCGAATTTCCTTGCTGCTTTATCTACGCTGTTTGTGTTTTCGTTTGCTCATGATCTCTGGCAGAAATATTTGCTTTGCATCTTCATAACTAGTTAAGTTGTGACGAAAACTAGGAAGTCTAAATTCTTAAAAAATCATTGTATTCCAAAGAAAATTTTAAAGTAAGATTTTGTGTTCCACCTGCTTACACTACGGTATACTCGCGGTATCCACCAAACTTCCCTCAGTCACTAAGGCGCCGATAGCCCAGGGAGAATGATAAGAATTTATACAATTGACAAATTAAAATAATAAAAAGTTGCCACTGCTTTTTATTATGTGCCCGCACGAATGCACACCGAGCACGTCGCTGCCAGTTTCGTTACGTCTTTTTCCTTATGGCAATTACTCATAGTTCTGGAAAGTGTTCGGCACTTCCAAAACAAGAAATTAAGATTAGGATATGCATTTCGAAGGTTGATTGATTATTCGAAGTTCCGGTGAGTGTTCGTCATTCTCGACTAGACAATCAAAATAATTAGCACAGGCCTTCCGAAGACCTGTACTCCATCCTCCGATCTTATTTTCAATCTGTTTTATCCTCGACCTCTCTTACTTAACCCACTAGCCGGTCGGGTGAACCGAGAGTGGATAACGTGTGTCTCCGCCAGGCAAACCAGAGAGGTAAATTCTCCATGCTCTGTACGGGGCCGTGGTGGCTGAGTGGTTACACTGCTTGCCTCTTACCAAGGATAACCGGGCCCAATCCCCGGCCGGGCCACCCCCGGATTTTCTCAAGTGGAATCGCACCGGATGATACTGCTGGTCAGCGGGTTATTTCGGGGATCTTCCGTCTCCCCCACCCCTGCATTCCGGCGCTGCTCCATTCTTACTTTATTTTACCCTCATCAGCTCTCAAGACCTCGTTGTTAAGAGCTGCCCAAATTTTTCCACTCAACTCAACTGAACTCCATGCTCCGCCCACACCATCAGAGAAAATTCCTGCAGGCACCGATTAATTTTCTAAATGTATATTGCATAGTTTTCTCTAAGAGATGACTAAACAATTAACATTGCCCGAAATACCATAATCGTATGCAATAACAAATTATGGCCTTGCCATTTACGCGTGGCACAATGTGAGCTGTGTTATTTTGAAAAATCTGTAAAAAAAAATAATTTAAATATATTATGCGCCTACAGTTTTCGCGCCTTTTTCGGTTATGGGAACATTTTACTTATCTCGGTAACTAAGCAACGTGCCAATTTCCCCAGTTTGCACAGTTTTCTCATCTAGGTACCAATGTGAGATTATCTATAACTGTGCTCGTCATGTTTCCGTTTGCAAGGCGCAGTGTGGGATTAAAATGGGTTCCTGAACACTCAGAGAACTAATTGAGATAGAAATGAACCCAAAACGTACAGTCGATAAAGTAATATTTTGTCAATATAATGTGACATAGTGGGTTATAAACCATTATTTGATCTAAATTTAGAAAGAAAATAATTGCAAGAGAGACAAAAGCGTTTAGTAAAAGTTAAATTTAATTCATTAGTTTTGTGAATGTTCGCTGTTTTACTTTTAATCAATACATCTTGTCGGTTTGTAGTCATTTAATCTCTTTGATAAACAGGCGTTTATCTTAATGGTGTTAGGTAAACATTATTTTGTTACACATATTGATAAACAGTTGCAACACTATCAAATCTTGTAAAGAAACGTCTTTTTCCGAAAACTCTGTCAGAATAATATAGGGTTCACTTGAAATATAGGTTTCGATTCTTCTACATACGTTACAACTTACGTTGGTTTTCGTATAAATAACTGATGACATAGTAGTATTCAGTTCTGATGTCCAAAATAGAGGCAATGGCTATACTTTGGCAAATAAAATTATTCTCTGTGTTTTTCTAAGTGAATTGACTGCGAAATTTATGAAACCTAAGCTGTAATATAATTATTATTTTGTGTAATTTTTTTGAATTTGTCCAAAATAATAATTTTTTGTATAATAATTTGTATATTAATTTATATTACTGAGATTGCATTTCAGCCTAGTGGAAATTACACTTTCACGAAAACAAGGGTAGTGAGATAGACAGATTTATTTCGTTGACAAAATAATTACGCGATGAAATATTACTTGTTATGGTTGTTAACCACGCACATAGCGGACGAGTGTTCATATCTGCTAACACTTATACCGGCAAAGAAGGAAGCTGCTTAGACCGTGAAGAACAACTGTTTTTACACTATTCGTTGCATGTGTTGGTTTGCACCCTTCATATTCACCGCCGTTGCACAAATATGAAAATTGAATCCCTGATTTCAAGTTTACTTTGCTACGCATATTAGGTAAACCATCTTGTTGACATATTCTGTCCTTTCAGCTTTTTGGCTTTTTGCCTAACTTTATTATTTATCAGTCAAAATATATTTAACGGAAACTGCGCCATAAACAAGAAATACGTCGCTTTGAAGATCGCAGTAAGCACACTTTCGAGTAATGGGATATCCATGTACTACTACACCGAAGAGCCAAAAAAACTGGTATAGGCGTGCGTATGCAAATAACAGAGGTATGGAACCAATCAGAGTAACGCGATGCGGTCGGCAGCTAAATCGGTTACTGCTGCTACAATGGCAGATTATCAAGATTTAAGTGAGTTTGAACGTGGTGTTAAAGTCGGTGCACGAGAGATGGGACATAGTATCTCCGAGGTAGCGATAACATTTGGATGTTCGCGTACAACCATTTCACGAGTTTACCGTGAATATCGGGAATCCAGTAAAACATCACATCTTCGACATCACTGTAGCCGGAAAAAGATAGTGAACGAACGGGACAAACGACGACTGACGAGAATCATTAAACGTGACAGACGTGCAACACTTTCTCAAATTGGTGCAGATTGGATCCGTGAACTGCCCTGCAGGATTCATGGTGTGAATTGCCTCCTGCATACCTTCAGACATTAGTCGAGTCTATGCCACGTCGTCTTGCGGCACTTCTGCGTGCTCGGAGGGCCCTATCACGATATTAGGCAGGTGTATCAATTTTTTTGGCTCTTCAGTGTAAGTTTTGTTGGCAACATCGTCGTTTAAAAATATCTTAATGTGTAGTAAAAAGAAAGAGAAGAGCAAAATGAGGATAAACGACACATAGGTAGGCACGTAGGCATTGACGGATATTTCAAAGAACTTATTTTATTTTGAAGAAGCACTTAGTTGTTAGAAAGAAAAGGAACAATACTGATATTAATAAAAACGTAAAACATACTTAATTTTAAGAGTCAGCGTTTCACCGTATTGCACACCTAAAACAAAAAATAACAATACAACTTTTTAAAATTTTTGTACTAAAACATACAATAAAATATATACCACAAAATAAATTACGGATTTAAAATATGCAGGCACATAATAAATTATTTTTGATGGTAGGGGGAGGAATGGGGAGGGAATATACTAAGACAGTACACTTAGATATACACGTATTTACGCGTAATTATATATTCTGAAAGCTTTGAGGCGTATGCGTATTCGAAAACTGTGTTTTTTTTTTGCAAGGAAACTCTGCTTTACCATTTCATTCATCTTGAATTCGTTCCCTCCATTAAGCGTGTTGCATCCCCAAAAATATTAAATTTTTTATTTTGTCAAATACCGCTAGTTTATAAATATGTTTTGAGATTAAGATTGCCTTTTTTTTAAGTCACGTAATTTAATCTCTACATTTACACTGATTTTACTTGTACGACTTAAGCACAGCGTATTTGTGATTTTGACGTGTAAATTTGAGAAATGCAACAGGAATTAATTTCAAGAAGCATTATTATACGTAATCTTCTTAAGTTATAAAGTGTTTTGAGAGGAAAACTCATACATTTTCTTTAACGTACACTCTTAAGTTCGCTTGCCTTGGATATTGTGCTTTGAATTTAAGCTTCCGTTCCGGTAAATCCATACAGATTACTGATAGTCACGGGGTACGTATGACGGGCGTAACATAAATTGGGAGTCAGCAACAATCCTGGATTAAAAGCAGTGCTTCTACCTATTATTTACGGTTTTATATTACTCTGTTAATTGATTTCGTGAGGCACGTGGAAGTTTGTTAAACATCAATGCTCCCCTATTCATAATAAAAATAATAACAAAGGAACCGAAGCTTACAGAAATTGTTTTAAAGTTACGGATTCCTTACAGTTTTCAGCTTAAATTTGGTTTGAAATCACGGATTAAATTCTCTTTTAAGGTTTGGGTTTTTACATTGTTTGGTAATAATCATAGGTGAAGCATAAATACTGGTAGCTAAGAAAGTATTTTCAATTTTAAATACAAGCTAAGTAAATAATTGAAATATATTTTAAAGGCAGTTTTTGTCCTAAACAATACTTAAATATATTGATATATTTACTGAAGTGTAGTTTTAAAATCTGAGTCAAGAAAAAATTACAAGCTCCCCACAAACTACATGTGCATAATTTATTAGTTCAACGGCTGACACATTTTTATTTCCCCAGAAATTATCTATATAACGCTGAAATATTCACCATGAATGGTTTTACGTTAGCGTTTACCGTACCAATTAAAAACAATTCCTGTTTGTAAGTAAAATGGGAGATTTAATCCGAAAAATCACTATACATGTGGGTGGCAATACAGATAAAACTTACGCGTTTTCCACTCCCCCCTCCACATATTTTATAAGAAGAGTCATAAGGATATTCTGCTACATATATAGGTCATGAGCGAATTTCTAAAGGTATAGGAACGGAAAATATCAAACAAAAATAAACCAAACTGTCATTTTCATAAGTTTTTACTTAAGTAACTCTAGTTATAGGCCCTAATTCATAATGTTAGGCCACGATTACACAAATTAAACGCAATTACTGCTCATTTGTGAAAAAGTGGTAATATTATTTCAATTTCAGGTATTATATTGTATATGTAGAACCGATGGTTGGGTTATAGATTAGTGATTAGTCTCTCTCATACTCTTTCACCCCGTAATTTTCCAGGCACGTGGCGACTGTAGGTGATAACACCGCGGGCGCGAAGTATTTTCTAGGTATTCTCGGTTCTTCCCTCTTCTTCATTCCCCCGCAGGTCCACCCACACATCATCTCCGGGTATGGCAGATGACCTCCGCTCATTTCATCCATGCTGATCAGGCTGTAGGTTAGGACAGGGCATTGCTCCGCCCAGGTAACACGCAGTGTTCACTCTTCCTCGTTTCCTCCGCTTTCAGGGAACTATATTGAGTTGCCAGTGGCATCGGTAGTTATCTCTGTATAGCCCATTCACAGTTAATTCCAACTTTTCTGACGCCCTACTAAAGTTCTACTTCCAGGCTACTCCTACGCCTCATGCAAACAAAATTTAATAATCGGACACGTGCGCAGTCAGTGTAATATTATTTTGCATAAGAATTATTTATTACCAGACATTACCAACACACCTACCTCCTGTCATTTCCATTGATATTAATTATAATTAATTTAATATATTTGATAGACAGAATATAAGTAAAAGTGCATTTGAACTAAAAGCAAGGTACTTTTATGCTAATGCAAGTACGAGTATAAAATGCTTGTAATACGCGACGTATTTAGAAAATAACCAAGCATGTCATACATGTGTGATTTTTCAAAGTTTTGATCACTAAGTGTGAAGAAACAGTGAATAGACTATACAGAACGGATCACACACCCAACACTGTGATGCTGTCACCGACCAACATGTTCACATCAGTAAGACTCACATGCCCGTTGTCGAGGCCTCTAGTGCGTGTGTTACCGATCATCAGTTTAATTTAAATATATTCTTGTAACTAGTCCCTTAGTCTGTCTCTGATGTCAGCGGGTGCACCGTTCTATTTGATGAAATTTAGAAAATCAAGTTTTTGTTACTGAGAAGGATACATATTTACCAGTGGAAGTAAAAAGTTTATATTTGGGTGGAGATAGAATTCAGATGATACTGTCGTCTGTATGTTAAAGTCAAAAGTATGCCCTTCGTATTTTACGCATGGTCTAGTTATTTAATGCTGGTGGCCGGACCCCTTTCTCTCCCTTTACCTTAGGATACACGCCATTATGACCAAGGCGGTAGAGATCCAATCCCCAGCACCCAACGGGAAGTTATTGGTTTCGTTGCACTTCATTTCAGGCAGCTGTCACGTTGTGTGATCACGCGCCTCGCAGAAGGATGTTCTGTATGTAGCACGGCAGCCTCAAGTCGCGCGGTAGCACGCCTACCCTACAGCCAAGGTATCTACGGCTCCATCCTCGGGGGAACCTAGACATTTCTTACTTCTCAAGTTTCATAACAGATGCGTAGTTCAATAACATTCGAGAGTCAATGGGACAGACTCCGTCGCTTAGGACGAGAATGACCATGAAAGAAGGAAGAAAGAAAGGAAGGAAATACATTTTTTTTTTTTTTTCAAAAACGACAGACCGTTAAAAGCAGCGAAGAAAAAGCGCTGTTTTACAAAAGATTAATTTATATTTCAATATTTTTTTTTCACTTTGTATTATTTATTTTTATTTCCATTTATGTTAATCTTTAATGACCTGGTGGCTCATATCTAGATATTAATTCTTCTTATACTGTGGTTTGTTTGTTGTTTCACCTATTTTGGCCCTTATACATTAGTAAGTTTTGCTTGTAACATTAATTTTTACGGTTTGATTTAGAATAGATAACATCATCTTTTCGTGTTAGTTTTTCCGTGGTTGCTCATATTCTATTTTCTAGTCAGTCTATTATTATGAGACGTGTCTGACGCGCTTATGGGAGGTTCCGGGTTTCACTCCGACCGGCTGCACTAAAATTTGCTTTATGGCGAGTGATTTTCCATCCCCACTCCAGGTAGACGCAGCTCCAAATACACTATTCGACAAGAAAAGTGAAACACTCTTAATGAGGCAAGCAAACGTTAGTAATTCTGTTGTTGTAGAAAACAAATTTTGTATTTATCTAGCAATTACGCAGTAATACTTAACGTAGGGTTGTTTACAAAACAGGATTATGGAATGGTAGCTATCACGAGTTTCAGCATGTGTTATGCCCCCTCTGGAGTTCAGTCAGGCGGTAACTCAACGATTCATGGTGTTATACAGGTGCCGTATGTAACTCTGAGGCACATCCCTCCATTATTTCTCTAACTGTGTACGAAGTTCGGCGAGGGTCGTTGCAGGTCTCGGGTGAAAAAGCGTAAGAGCATCATACATCGTCTCATTTGGTTCTAAATGTGCTCTAGTTTTGGAAGTATTTCAATCTCGCAGGCCAATGTAGTGCGTCAGTACTCTGTAGAGCCTAACAAATCTTTATGGTAAGCGGTCGAGGGTAGCAGTGCTGTGTAATGTCATTCGTTTTTCGCAGGAGAAATAGTAGGAAAAGACGCTGGTGCGTCTCGTTCAAGTATTNAAAAGACGCTGGTGCGTCTCGTTCAAGTATTGACGCGCTGTCATTGAGCACTACACCAACACCAGACAGTTTTTGAAGACACAACTAATGACCGCCTACACAATGACGCCAGGCGTGTGGCCCCTGTGTATCGTTCCACATTATGTGCCGGATGGCTACGGCGACCTATGGGACCTCACTTCTTTTCACGTCTATCATTGTATCCTAGAGTGAAGCGTGACTCGTCCGAGGAGGCCATTGGCCATGTTCTGTGCACCACAGACGACATGTCTGACGGTGGATCGGTACCGATGGCAATCTGCAGAGAGGACGCGCGACCGCACTCAGTCGTCATTCAGTAGCCCCCGGGTTGATTACCGGGGACACTGGTGACTTGGATCGCATTATCTGTGTGGATGTGCTCGTGTCTGTTGTCACGTATCGCCTGATAGGCTTAACCACACGGCCTGCGGTGCGACGATGGGCTCCATAATCTTGTATACGTTGACGCCGGGTCTTCGTTTGTCCATGCGGCAATACAGCTTATTTTAGTGGCGGGTCTGTGGTCCACGGAATGGGCTGCCTGCCGATTATCGTGCAGGTCTACTTTATGGACCCCTTAATAGGGTCCTAATGCCGATATTGTGCTTGCCGTCGACGACGGCATGGCATCTTCTGTAGTCACACGTAGTTGTGCCTATGTTGCCTGAACAGGGACGCCGTGTCTTCTCTTATGTGATGTGTAGAGCCCTCAACGTCATGTGTTATCGGGAAATTTTTCATACGTAACGAAGATCATGTACACAACTATATAGGTAATAGCTATCGCCAACATACTTTGTTCCTGAGACATTTATTTCTAGGTGTTTCACTTTGTCTGTTCAGTGTTGTATGAACCTTCAGAGTCTTCACCTGTCAGATGAAAATTCTGGTTAGTCGTGCCACATAAAAGCAAATAAATATCATTTATTTGTTCTTCGTCTTTTGCGTCCACGTATAACTGAGAAAAAGTTATTTTAGATGAAGACCGCCTAATTTCGTGAAATTTGCATCTAAATGATTTGTTGTACAAACCTCCTACTTTTTATCTAAATGATTGTTCAACAATTCTTCTAATGTGTATAACTATGTGAAGGAAGGGGACAGTACATGACTTATGCCAAACACAAACGCACAAAAAATTATATAAGTCATTTTTTTATTTATAGGAGCTCAGTTATTTACTTGAACACGTATTTAGGTAGCCTAGTAATGGAGTTCTCAATGCCCGCGGTCGCTAAAGCGTCACAATCATGTGCTGAGGAAGTCGGAACAATGAAAACTCTAGCCAAACCCACGAAATAACAGAAGATTTATGAGCAAAGAACCGATTATCACTTGGTTCCGAGCCGCCAACACTCAGGACGTCCAGCCGTTTTACCTCTATGCGCAATTTTTTTTACTTGTCTGGCCTTTGACTCGCTACGATTTCTTATCACCCTTCGCACCTGTGCCCTTTCGGGATAATGTGGTGTATAAGAGTTTTCCTTTCGTCTTGCTATATTTTGGCAACGTAATTTTTCCACTCCTTTGATTTTACTCTAATACATCTCTCCGATTGCCCTCTCCCCGTAGTAAGTCCTATAGTCATGAATCTTGTCTTAATCGTATTCCGTTTCCATTACTGTTGTCTGCATAATACATGGTTCGTTTCCATGTTATCTCACATTGGTGATTGTTTCTGCATTCCGTCAGTTTCTTGTTCACGCTATGTGCATAACCGCGCGACTTCACCAACCTATCGCATCGGAAAAAGCAGTTTCCTGTGGAGGTGTTCAGTCGAAGGTGAAGCGACGACCTTGGCCAGCTACGGCTTCTTGTCGGAGAGAGAGCAGATGGTAAACAACTCTCGCGAACGACGGCGACGGGCCGCGTCTCTCTCTCTCATCTGCCCTCTTCTCACTCATCGATAATTTATTTATTTTTCTCTTCAGCCCGGCCCTCACCTCAACGCTCGCGTGCGTCCCTACACATCCTCGCCCGACTGGATTTTGCGTGTCCAAGTCACGCCCTTGAATATGAGAAACGCCGCGGAAGGACCGAAGACACTGCGAAATTTTGTCTGCGTTTTCCACGCCGGTTCCCTGTCCCGACACAAGAAATCTGTCTTGTCACCACATATGCACGCGACTCCATTCTGTGAGCAGAAAAGTAACTATCCCGAAACATCGCTCTTTCTCTTTCTAATGCCAGGCACACAAGTAACATGCCTTTCATTTCATTCTTGAACTTATAGAAATGGAAATACTAATAATAAAATAAACATGCATACTATGACGCAGTTTTAATATCGTATCGCAGTCCGTATTTAATTTCCTCTCACAAAAATATCATAACAGTATTAAAAACTTAGATACAGAATATGTTAAAACATCTAGTCTACTTTTATTGAATTCAGTGATTGAGAGTCAAGCACAGCTTTTTCTCTTGATCACATGCTCTGCTATGTTAGAAAGAAGGAGTAGAAAGAGGAGCGAGGGTTGGTAGACGCTTAATACCGAGGTAATCAGACTACTCGCCTCCCACCTAGGCGAACAACGTTCAATTCCCGGCGGGGTCGCTCCCCGGATTTTCGAACGCAGCAATCGTTCTGGACGATGCTGCTGGTCGGCGGATTTTTTCGGAGATCTTTGGTTTCCCCCGCCCTTACATTCCAGCGCCGCTCCATACCCCGTTTCACCCTTATCGGCTCTCAAGACCCCGATGTTAAGAGCCACCAAAACCTCTCCACTCCATCGAGGCATTCAGCGCCTGCGAGGGTGAAATGAGGTGCAGATGGAGCAGCGGCGGAATGCAAGGATGGTGGAAACGGAAGTACCCCGATAAAACCCGCATGCCAACGGCAGCATCCACCACGTATCCTACATGCGAAAATTCGGATGACCCCCACCAAGTATCGGGCGAAAGTCCAGTTGTCTGACGACTACATCATCACGGTTCCGCCAGAAAGCGGAGCAACGATTCCTTACGATAGTTATTATTTCTGCCAGTAAAATGGCATCACAAGCATATAGTGACTATGCATGATAGGTGTTAGTTTTTTTGCTCTTCTCATCCAAAAGTTTTCAGGAATAAAAGGGGAGGGGGGGGGCAGAAGTTGTGGGTTCGGGTTTTAACACCGTCGTCGTAGGACACTGCGATCTCCTTGAGCACGAAGCCATTTTGACTCCGGAAACCCTGCAAAATACAGTACATCCTGTTGCTGTCTATGCTCGAAGATGACTAAACAGTTAAAGTNTATATATTCAGCTGCACTCACGACAGTATTTTGACAGTTTATCTCGGCAATTATATGATACAAGCCGGTCGTGAAGTATCAGGAAGAATGCATATGTTTTTGCGGGAATATTTCCATGTGTCGTGAATTCGATACTGCAGTCGATTACATTGGAGGTAATATGCTAGTACTTTTTAGTCACATCGAATACCATGAGTGGGGCCAAACTGTTAAAAGCATCAGAACTCAATATCTTGTATTGGGGGCGTACAAAATATGCATTTTGTTATTGAGAATACATCTGATATCCCAGCAGGTACTGCCCATTTTCGAAGTTCATGCTAATGTCAACCTACAGATAGCTTTCGCTGTTCAAACATGTTTTCACGTTTTCTATTTGACATGTGTCGAACTGCGAACGAACCACTCTTACATTGTGCTGTCTACCGGTCTGCAGCCCAACAATGATTTACTGCGGTTTCCCAGTAGCAAAGCTGGACTTCACCATCCAGTTGATGCGTTGGCTTTCTGGTAAATCCGAGTATGTATCGGGACTCTACGACCGGAAAATCACATATATGTTTTTGCCATCTCCCACATTCTCTAGTATCTTTATACGTTCAGCAGTGCTTATTTGCACATGAGACAGTAGCCAATCGATAGACTGTAGTTTCAGTTCCACTGTCTCCAGGTTTTCTCCTATACCCACAATGGTGTCTGCATGCATATTAGTTATAAGCATGGTCCTGCTTCGAAATTAAGAAAATTCGTTTGTAGTCTTCGGCAAATCCCAAAAGCATGGAGAGCATGATGCACACTTTGAACTTGCCTCCAGTATCTATAGGAACACTGTAGTTATCTTCGATTCCCCAGCCTGCCATATTGGCGACATACAGCTTATTCAGCATGAGTGAGAGGTAATTTTTGATCGTCGAGGTTATGCCCACATCTCGCGACATGATGCAATCAATCAGGCGAAGGATTCCACTGCTTGTTATTTTCGTCGATGCCAGGTTGGTTCCATCTTCTTCCGTCAGAGACCCATAATTTGAAGGAAAGACTGGCAAGAAAGAGTGCAGATATCTTGGTGTTGGGCCAATATCCGAATTTCTGATGATAGTGTGTATGGTCCGATCAGGAAATGCTGGTATGCAAAAACGACCAAGTCTTCTATGTTTAGGTAATCTTCTATGACGATTGACTTTGAAGCTGAGACTGCGGAGGAAAGTTTCGCTAGCATGTGTTAACTCTTTGGAGACCTGCAGCATACTGATTGCAGGTTTCGCACAACACTTTATTTTATTGCTTCTGGTCGCTGTAAATCTTATGCCCATCTTCTCAAATACAGGCATAGGGTGATTTCTTCGTTTCGAAAGTTCATGCTGGTCGACGACTGTCATGACCACCTCGTGTGCTCTCTTCACGACGACCTGAACGTAAAGTATGCTTTGTGGTGATACGACTAGTTTAAAACCTGAAGGGTCCAAAGGCGAAAATTCGTGCAGCGTGCCACTTGCTAAATTGCAGCTTATTCGTATGACATTGACTGGCAAGATGTTTACATGCTCCGACGACTCGTGTGTTTTGCCAGCTTTATAGATGCGTGACTCGAACCCGAGAATCGCTCCGATAGTATCCAGTTTCATAAAGTAAATGTCTTTACTGCATCTGATAACACACTTCAGAGTATTGGGATTCCCACTTTGTTCAAATTCTGTGTCGGGGAACAGCGAATCTTCAATGTACCTTGCAATGTCGTCTATTTTATAAGAGCATATGGGCAGCGACACCTAATGGGAAATGTTACCACTTTTTAAGAGGTACAGCTTGTCGTTTTTTTCCATGCATGTTTGTTTTCACATTGTAGGTTTGAAAATCGACAAGGCATATGCACCATTCCTCTTATAGGTCGAGTGGCAGAAAGTGTACTGCATGCAGCTCTGTGCTATGACTCGTCAAGGTAGGCGTTATCGACATGACTTACGGTTTCCTCACGATGTATAGCCATTTTATACCATTATTTGTAAGAACAAGCCAGGGAGCGAAGACACAAATGTCCGCAGTTCCACATGTTAGGCATCTGCTCCATTTCCTTATTGTATCTCAGTTTCGTTCCTTTCAGGTACCATCGCAGTTTGGGCCAGGAGGACGCAAATTCCCAAAACTGTCATAATAGTCTGCAAGTTTGCCCCATTTTATGTAAGTTGCCCAGTGCGTACCGAGCCCGGCTGCCGTGCACAGATTAATTATGACACATTCGTCTCTCTTTCGTATAGGGGGCAAAGCATATGTCATAGATACTCCCCTGAAATGCAGTATTTCCAATTTGCCTGCAAATAGTTCCAAGTCCATGATTGTGGGTGGTTGTTTCTGAAGAGATTTCATTAATGCTTCTTCCTGCTGTGTCGCTTTTGCACAATTCCACCTTCTACTGGGTATGACCTTAGGTAGAGGCCTTAACCATTTTTTTTACCCATGGTTATAGTTTCCATATTTTCGTTGTCTCTTTGTTTCTCAAACAACTACTTCCATTCGTTCGATGCTGTGTTGACGGCTCGGACGATACTACTCGTAGCTCCGATTAGGCCTCAGAGGGCCCCGACTGCAGGCAAAAGCAATGAAAAAAATCTGCCGGTAGATGTTTTCTTGACCTTGCACTTGTGCCTTTCTCTTGCTCTCTATACATGTTCCCATTTTAACCTGTTACTTTCTCTTGTTCTTATCTCCCATTCCCGTCTTCACCTTGGCCTTCATCATGTTGGATACGCCCCGGGGGGCTACTTTTTTCACCGAATCTGGTGTCTGATGATTTTCATGTCTCGTCGGCCTTCTGCACAAGTATCTTGTCTGCTTGGTGCCTGATTGCAGACCCTTGTTTAGGGGGTAAACGATGTCCTGCTGCTTACATGCCTCATCTAGCATGTTGAAAGCTGTGTCACTACATGACCGCCTTTAAGCTAGCTTGGTTCCCGACTCACTGCACCTGTATCCAGAAATGTGCAGCTCGAACAGTAGATTATTGATCACTGCATTGACGATCCCACTTTAGCTATGGCATTACCTCTTCGAGGCATCGTGGTGAATAGACCGAGAAAAGTATAAATACATTCCCTTTATACTTTTTTGATTAAGTTTAATTTTAGGCTCGGAATGGTACGGATGCAAAGTACTAATGATGCATCTGCTTTGCCACGTCTGCGGTAAAGTATTTACAGCTCTGCACAGCATGTATTGACATGAAATAACAACCTGCAGGATGAAAACTTCAAGTATGTCTTTCAATGCAAACATTGTCAACATCAGTTTACCCAGATGGATGCTTTAAAGAGACATTGCAAAATTTGTAGCACTGATTCTATGCAACCACAATCAGCACCACACACACCACAATCAGCACCACACATGCCACAATCAGCACCACACACCACAATCAACACCACATGCACCACAATCCGCACCACTCGCACCACAATCAGCACCACTTGCACCAGAATCAGCACCACTCGCATCACAATCAGTGTCACATACCCCACAATTAACGCCACTCCCACCACAATCTGAACCACTCGCTACCACAATAAGCACCATTCTCACCACATGCACCACACTCAGCACCACATGCACCATAAACAGTACCACAATCAGTACCACACTCACCACACGCACTAAAATCAGCACCAATCGCACCATATTCACCACAATCAGCACCAATCGCACCTCAATCAGCACCACATGCACCGCAATCAGTACCATATGCACTACAAGATAGTAGTAGTGATAATATATGTATTAACAAGCAATATGTTACTCTACCCAAACACATTAATGCTGAAGATGAAGATATCTCCCGCGAATCGCGGCATGGAAGCCTATTTCCGAATACAGTAAGGTGAATAATCGCTGGGCTATCAAATTGCGGGAAAACATGCGCCCTACTGAGCCTGCTGAAAGAAGCCTTTGGTTCAAGAACATGTATCTAAATTCAACCGAAATATTAACGACTGGCACAAGTACTGCATGCCATGGATGGTGTGGTTTATTTTCCTTGCAGTAAGAACAAAGCAATTGTGCCTTCTAGTGAAGCTCTTTCAAATTCCATGTTCGGTTTTGATGACATTGCCCACGAGAAAAAAAAGTGCATCCAAGAGTACTTTAGCACAGGATGGCATCTGAAGGTGGACTGCATGTATCTTGGCCATACTTATTTGCGCATACCCAAACAACTGCTCTGCGACAACGCAAACATGTTGGTGCTGTTTCGCAAGGATGATATGAATTGGCGGCATGTTTACGATGATATGTCAATATGGACATGATGCTATCATATTTCAAGAGTCAGTGTGCCTTGTGCTGGAAGACAAGTACGGATTTTTGACGATCGTTAAGGACTGGCCCCTATATAATGGGAGGTACACACTGGGATTCGATCAGTTCATCGTCGACATTTAAGAATGAGTTACAGCAGATCGAAATTCTGGCAAAGTAGCTTCAAGCTGCGTCTTGGCAAAAATGAAGATGGAGGTTGTCTTGTACCAAGAAACGATGGAACCTGCGATGCTGGTTGAAGAATAATTCGAAATGTTCGTGAATCCGAACAATCCGAGGATGCTGCTACTAAACATTTCGACCTCGAAAGTGGTAATGCCATCATCTCGGAATTGTGCAGTATGTTGACCGAACAAAACATATTCTTCCACAACTGTCTGTCAGAGCTCGGGGCGAAGGTGGATAGTGTGAAGACAGAGATCGTTCGCGATATGGTGGTCACGGACGAGCATGTGACGAGTTTTAAAAGGCAAATTATCGAAATATTGAATGTATCTGCACAAAATGAAGAGAATATGAAAAACCTGGAATGCTATATGTCACATACACTACATTAACTACCTTGATTTTCCACCTCGCCACGAAAACGGATATTCGAAATTACAGCAAGGACATATTTTATGTCTGCAGCGAATTCCTGGCCAAGATCAAAAGTATTTTGGCAGAGACACAAAACTAAATCTACAAAAGAGAGAAACAGTAACAATTCTTGTTCAGTGCGATTCCGGACATTGCCAGCGACCTGCATCGGACGATACAGTCTGATTATATGAAGTATTTGCTCGGTAAGATGGCCAAAATTTCATGTGATCTTATAAATGAAAAAATTCTTAAGCCCGTTACTCGATGTCTCGAAGTGCTTAGGGAGAGTGATGAAGCACGCATAGTCGTGAAAACCGAAGTCGACGATACTGCTGAGCCTATGAAGAAGCGAAAGCATAATGATGTACAGACAGATTGGGACAATGGATCGAATATGGATTTGCCACACAAAAAAAAGTATGGAAGAGAGTCTTCAAACCCAATGCTCTGGTTCGCCGGTACCTACCATCGTACACATCACATAATAATTATACGACATACAGCATATACAGGCATAATGATAAATAGTTCCTCGGTGCTGATGAAATTTAGTTTCTACCAGGTGGGATCATCCAAGTTGGCGATTACAAGACAAGTGGAACCCCTGGGCTACATGAACTTCTATTTCGCAAGGAGGCCAGGGAGTTTACAGAATCTGACCTTCTGAAATATAAGACATTCCTCGAACTCACCCATGCGCTTGACCAAGATAATGATCCCGAGACCGGCGCTTATAAGGACGAAGATCACGAAAAAAATCTACATTCTTGTAGACCTCTTCAGCGGCCTAGCGCTGAAAAGCGGCGAAGGTTTAAAGAAGATAGACGATGGCAAGAACACCGACTACATATTCTGGGACGACCCGAACGAGCTGGTTGATAGACTACGACTACTTCTCGCTTCGCAAAGGGTTGGAAATTACTGCCACACTAACGAGATAATTTCAATCGTCGAAGAAATGAAGGAGGGAGACTACATAGAATTAGTCGATTGGGAATCGCCAATTAACTGCACGTATCTGCGAGATGCAACTATCGCCATCGTAAGGTCGTGATATGTGGGATGAAGGACCTTTTTCAAGCCGACCTCGTAGAGCTGATACCATATGCTTGGGTCAACAAGGGCTACAAATACATGTTGTCAGTCACAATGCTTATAGAAAATTCGCCTGGGCGAGTCCTGTCAAGTCGTAGAATGCACACGATGTCACCGAGGCCATGGCAGATGTATTGTACGAAGGATGCATCCCGACTTATCTGCAAACCGACCAGGGTAAGACATTCTACCATGCAAAGTTCAAGGCCCTGGTGAAGAAACATAACATAAATCATTCAACATACAGCAATCTCAAAGCTTCTATCATTGAAAGGTTCAACAGCACTCTGAAGGGGAAAATGTGGAGACATTTTGCTGCGAATGGCAACTACAAGTGGTTGGATATACTCCCAAAACTCGTTCACATGTGCAGACTCTCATGTAGGTTTATTGGTATGTTACTCCTCAAAGCAAGGAACAGGATAGAGTTGAGGATAAATTGGCAAGTAAGTTATTTCAAACACAGAAAGAATATACATAGTATTTACAGTTTATTACATCTGAAGGCTTTCCTTTTTTTACTGTGGTACTCCTCAAAGCAAGACACAAGACAGAATGGAGAATGATCGGGGCAATTTTTGCACATGTAGATAGTTTGCTTCCGTTCACAGTTTCCTCTTCCTTTTTGATTGAATTGATAAAGCATTATAGAGCAAACAATGCAATTTTACTTGTGGTTTTTTGTCACTTTGTAGTCCAATACAATGGCCTTCATTTAGTCTGGTAAGTGGGACAACATCAGCACAAATACGGCCTTTCTTTTTTATTGGTGGTCGAGAATATTCTTCCAGAAGTCCCTCAATGACGCAGTTCCTGTGTTGTATTGCAGACTGTTTAGTACCTCGCGGCATATTGAAGGCAATTTTCCCATTCACAAGTGCTGCTTCAACCATGAAATGCCACAATACATTATACCAGTTCTTGTTTTTGTGATAGTAACAGTATGATGGTGACAGTTGGTCAAAACGATCTACACCATTCATGTTCCTGTTATACTCCAATACCATTTTTGGTTTAGAAACAATTCTGTGCCCATTTTCGGTTTGTTTAGCTCTTGTTCTCACTTCAGTCAACTCACTGCCACACACAGTTGACAACAAAGTAACTCGTCCAGTCTCTTTCCAAGAGCACACAATCATTCCCTCCTCTTTGTTCAGCCAAAATCTTGGCATGTCACCTTTCTTTATTTTGCAAATTACTGGTTTACACTCAATGCTCGAAGTGTCCTGCAAGCTCCAATGTCAATTTCTCTGAGGAACTCGATCAGTGATAGGCTAGAAAAGAAATTGCCACAATATAGAATTCGCTGTGTGTGTTCAAACCCCAAAATAAGTCTTCGAACCACAAGCTCACCTAACCCCAGGCTGCGATCAACATTTACTTGTAGCCCGCCTTTTCCGATATAAACATCCAACCTAAACAAGAACCCTGTTTCACTGTCACACAGTAACAATAGCTTCTCACCCCACTTTGTAGAAGGTTTTGATGGCATGTATTGTTTGAACCATAGTCGTCCTTTGAAGCGAAGCATGGTTTCATCAATAGATAACCATTGACCTGGTTCAAATGCATTAACGTGGTCGTACATTATGTCTATGATTGGACGCATTTTGATCCTGGTGCGTTTTTGGAAGTTCGCTTTGTTGTCCGCGAAGTGCAGAAATGACCCGAGAATCTGGCATATCTCACAAGACATAATGTTTGAATAATTTGGGGTAGCATTTATCCAGGATGTTTCACAAAAATACTGTTCTATTGATGTTTCGCGACACAAACCCATACCAATTTCTACAGCTGTTATTGCCTGTATATCCTGAGAAGTACACTCATTCCACTTATTGTACCTTGAACGAGGTGATAATTTCTCGGTTGTCATATTTTCACAAAACTGGGATGCATAGACGTTTGTTTGGTCAGCTACTGTAGCAAAAAATAGACATGAGAAAAATTTGTAAAAACCGTCTACTGCTGTGTCATTTGAGATTATGTTTTTTTTTAGCGACAAATGCAATGGAGATTTGTTAAACCAGTCAAGTAAAATATTAATATTTTCACTGTCCGTGTTCAACAAGTCATTACTATCTACACACATAGTTTACGTTTTCTTCCCTTTCAAAAACTGTTGCGCAAGATCGTCACTCGCTGTTTCACTGTCACTGTCACTAAAATTTACTGACACTGCACTACAAGTTTTCTCATCTTCCATGTTGCGAAAACTAACTTCATTTTCATATTCACGCAATTCCAAATCGGAATCTGAATCAGCAAACAAAATATCCTAACATTCTTTTTGCGACAATCCTTTCCTACTACCTGATGCCACTGTTATTGTTGACGAGAATAACTCCAAAGATAACACACTCGCAGTATGCAAATACTGTGGTTTTATAGTCAAAGGTAGTTGCAGAACATCGAGGTATAAATTTTATAGATAGCAGCACTTATTAAAAAACAATTCCAGGCCAAACGCACATTGCAACTTAGGAATCCACCCAATTCGACTAAAGTCGCATGTCGCAAGTAAGCGATAATTCTCGGCATTCGAGAATAGTCGAACATCGCAGTTACCAAATAAAAAAATAGTTTAAAAACAATTATGTTGTGTTTTATTAATTTTAAAACTCCTCTGCTCTATACGAAAATTATTTTAAATAACAATTCTTAAGTTGAAAAATAAAAATAAATAAAAAAATATGACAGTTTACGTACTTTGCAGGAATGGCCAATGCCATCATTCAGTACAGGCTAATAGCAGGCAGCATAATCGAGAAATTAACTTCACCTATGCGTTTAAAATAGAATCCAATCTATATTTTAAAAACATAAACAAATATGGCTGCTGCCTGGTGGCTAAATCAACAATTCGCCTGGTGGCGATATCTATCATTAATACACTAGTATCACCAAGGTGATATAGAGGTACTGGAGGAGACCTCTGAAAATGTAAGTTTTTAAAATTAATGTTTTAATAATACATTTTTAATAATACATATTAATAATTCTTTTAATTATTTGTAAATATTATTTTGAGATTTTTGGGTTTCAAGGTCAAAGGCCACCGGGATTAAAGTCAAGGTAACAGACATCCAACATGGTGGACAATAGGGCCGCCGGGGGACCGGAATGACAGAGCATGAACAGTTCCGACTCTCCGGTCTCTTGTCCCCTTGACGCCCATTCTCCTTTTTGCTTCTACGTAACTCAATTCGACCAAATATACTTAACGTAAAAGTCTTGAATGTAAAACTACAGCAGCGTAACGGGATATTTTAAAAGTCTAAACACGAAGTGTAGTTTGAGACTTGAAGAAATATCGGTGTTCTTGTGTGGTTAGGATGTTCGTTCGTTAATTGTCCTGGGCGTTTTATTTCTTGCTTTTGTCGTGAATACGGCACCTTTTTTTGTTTTCATATGTCTTGTACGTTCCCGAGTTTCCATTGCTATCGGAATTTCTTGTGTAAGTTTGTTCCGAAATTTATGCATTTTCTGACTGATCGAGCTTCGTCGACATCTTCTGTATTTACGACTCACAATGATCGTGATAATTTTAAATTCCACACAGTGTACAATTGTAATAAACGTGCCCATTTTATTTGCATATTGTTGATAGCTAACCACATAACTTCACATAAAACAACCAACATTTAGCAACATTCTTCAAAGTGTAATTTTCTGACAGTTTCTCGTTATAGTGAATAAAATTCGCGGATATAATCATGACAATGTTTACACATGTAGCCTTTTAATATTTGCAATGCTTGCTTGTAGCCGTAAATGCCAGTTTGCTGCCAAACTCCACGGTTTATGGCGTTCTCTGGGCATTACTATTATCAAGGGAACGCATAATTAGTCAACTTTGGTACGCGAGGTTTCTGACCGAATGATAGAATGCCAAGGCCATTAAAAGACGGTGAAGTGGAGTGGAGTTGACGGTGGCAATCTGGGTGGATAGGGCGGCGCGTAACGGCGGCGCGCATGCGCGGGAGAGGGCGGCCGGGCCTGGCGGAGCGCGCACAGTTCAGTTAGCTGTCCGGCGGCGTGCTGGATGCTGGCGGGAGACGTGGCGGACTGCGAGGGCGGCGGGCTGCGCCCCCGCGGCGCGCTCGGCATCACGTCGTCGCAGTCGCTAATGTCGGCGCCTTCGGAGCGCGCGCCGCACGACGGCGAGGCGGTCGACGGCACGCACGACAAGATGCCACGCACCCTCAGCACCAGTGTGCTGCGCATCAAGCACCGTTCCTCCTTCTGGGAGCGCTTCTGGGAGCAGCACAGCCGCAGAGACTGGTGAGTGAGAGCCTCCCACCACTACCACACAACATACTAACTTTCAATGAAAGGAGACCAAAGTTGCAGGGAACTCGAGATTCTATTGGTAATTATACACTTCTTTGGTCACGTGACCTGTCTAGAAGAGATCGTACAGAGCACTTAAATTAGCTGGGAAAACCATACATCACCCTGGCACTCAGCATTATTATCCACGTTTATTTTTTGCCTTGTTTCAGGCTCGGAGTCATCCGTAGTACTGGACATTTCTTGCTAATTAAAGTTCATGGGAAGTATTTGCCGGAGAATAAGAGAAATTTTGAAACTAAACAATTTAAACACTTGTTACTTTGCAGCAACAAAAAGTCCTACAACCACAGATTGATTAATTTTCACTACCAATTAAGTGAAGCAAATTGAAATTTTTCACCATATTGCTAGATTGCATAACATTTTAAATCTTACATTTACCGAAATGAAAGCCCAGTGGACCACATTTACAATATTCATCCAACACTAGAACACATCCAGTCCGGTATTTGCCATACGTGAACAGACTGAAGATGTTCAAAATAAAACAGGAGTAGAAACGTGCGTGAAGTCGTAGATCTATTGTCGTAAAACTTGGATAGAATCCAAGTCCTGCGACTGGGAATGCTACGACTAACCAGTCAGCATCGACGAGACCGTAGATAAGGGACGACAGCTAAAAAAGCATAAGAATGTGTTCGTTTATGAAAATACATTGGAAATCCTTGCGTTATTCGTGTCACATGTGTTGCGTGGCGTATTGATAGATTTATGCGCAATGAAATGTGTATGTTAGTATATTAAATTATATATTTAAAAAATGGCCAAACAGAATATAGCCATAAAAACACTATATAGTTAAACTATACCGCTAGTAGCGTTATTGTGGCTGGTTTGCAAGTACTTTATAGAGCGGGTCTAGGTTTAATTTTCGAGGCCTACGTAATTTATTAAATTAAAATGGTTTTATTTATTCAGCGTAATTCCGGCCAATAAATCGAATGCTAGAAGTATAAATATTGCAATGAATATATTCTGTAACTAGCTGTGCCTTCGGATCCGCTCGCGTGGACTGCAGAATTGTTTAATTTTTTTTTATAATAAAGTTGAATTTTACTTAGTGTCAATCTTCTATACTATATGCATATTATAAAACTCAACGTCTCGCTTGATTAAATAGTAAAAACGATTATTAGTATTTCTCTGTTGTAGATATACATGCTACTGCGGAGTTTTTATTTTTTTTTTTAGGTTTTTTTATTCTACACGCTTCTTTACTACATGGTATTGTTCCATCTTTAACGGTTTAGACAGCGTATTGCAAGAGAGCGCGCTGGCGGCAAACGTTTTTCCGCCTTGATTCACTATTATCGTTTGTAAATTTTTTGAAATATTTTCTCGCGACAAAAAGTAGCCAATATCACCTTTCAGCCCTCCAACTATTTCTGTGCAAGAGATTACGTCGATCTGTTGCGACGTTGCATGGTTATTCAGTTTGTGTACTTTTTCAGTTTCCAATAAGAATTTTCCCGAGGGAATGAGACATTTTCTCGGAATAAAAATTAGCCTATGTCACTTCCCGGCCCTCCGACTATCTCTGTGCAAAAAATCACGTCGATCCGTTGCTCCTTTGCGACGTGAAAGAAGGAAAAAATAACAAACACACACCTACACACACACACTTTCGCATTTATAATATTATAGTTAGGATGAACAAAAGGGGAATTGTCGCGGTTGAATTGGTAAAACACTGGTCACAAGGGTTTACAACAAAAGTTTCCATTCACAAGCTTGCGCAAAAGTGCACAAAAAATTAAATCAGCCAAGCTATACGTACATTGTCTCTAATATAAATGACAACAATTATTTAATTAAATACAGGTTTCGTATTAAAAAATCAGTGGCAGTTGTAAATAAGTTTGCCATGAACTCTTCCATGCAACATATTCTTTGGTGGTTTTTCTACATTAGTTCTTGTGTAGCCGCCTCACGTTTTTATTTGTTTTTCGACGTTTATTGTATTGTAATTTAAATTTTTGCTGATTGTACGGATTATTCCGAAGGCCACGTGCATTTGCACGATTTAGGCGAAGACGAGTAAGAGATGAATCTTTTAATTGTGCACTACGAATACCGCTGTCACTAACTTCGAATTCATTGTAGGGTAATTATTAAGTTTAGGGGCTTTTCTGAAAAACACAAACAAATTTTAAAATTATGATATATTATACTCTACTAATCACGTAGGACATGAATATACTAGGGGCGTAGCTTTAAAATAGGTACAACATATTTTAAAAAATTGAACAAAATTGAACAAAATTGCAAAATGAGCAGTATAGCCAGTTTGTTTACGTTTCAGAATGAAACGTCCTAGACCAACAAAAGTTGCATTAATGGGTTCTGCACAGATTACTTTGTTCATATTCAATGGGGCGTATTATTAAAATAAGTAGAACATATTAAAAAAAACTTGCGTAATATGTTTGTTTACGTCTATTAACGCCAGAGGAATTATACCAGCCCCTAAACTTAATAATTACCTCAATTTAAATTCTTTTGGTGTGCTTTACGGTTCCTTTAAATCCCTACAATCCTACATTCGTAGTTTCGTGAGAAACCCTACTATCCTACGTTAGTATAAAATCCAAAAATCCTAGGTTAGTTTAAAACCCAACAATCCTAGGTTAGTTTAAAAATGTAAAATAGTGATTCACCCATCGTGGGGTTAGGTTCTGTTAGGTCAGGTGGGCACATATTACGAAATTAGTCGGACGTTAATGCCCCTAGTATATTCTTGTTCTGCATCATTAGTGGAGTGTAAATATACAATTTTCCGTGAATTATTTTAATTTTTACAGAAAAGCCCCTAAATATAATAATTACCTAATCAGGTTTAAAGTAAGTTAAAAGTAATATTTATAACATGCATAACAAAGTAGTTATTCAAAATTGGCAAATAAAGAAAACCAACTGCAACAAAATATGTGGATGAAATACACAGACAAATATACCACACGCCAAATTATGTTAAACAAAATGTATCCAAGCATGTTGCATGTAACCTGAAGTAATTAGTCTCTACGAGAGTACTTACTAAAATAAAATGTTGTAAATTAAATGCGTATTAAAACTTCACAGAATTTTGATGAATTTTTATAAATTTCTATATTAAGTTTCATAACAGTGCCACTTGAAGCAGAGTAAAGTTTGTACACGTGTGCATATACGTATGCATTCTATATAATGTTTGTGTGTAGTGTGTGTGGTTATGTATATTTAGTTAGGGATATTACAGTCCCCTATAGAAGTATTCGCGAAAGAGACATCATATTCTACATAAAATGGTTTTTAGATGTGAACCCCCAGCATGGCGTGAACACAGGATAAACTAAAATGTAATTGAGATAAGTAGAGTTGTCGATACGCGTTCAACCAGTTAAAAAATTAAACATTCGTAATCTGTGTAGCAAACGTAAAATGTGGCTATGACACAAAATTAACGTTAATTTACGACCTGTTTGAAAAAAGAAATATGTTAAAGCCCTATTAGCTTCGTACGAAGCTAATTTAGTTAGTTGAACTTCTTTGTGTATGTGTGTCAAGGACCATTCGTAGCTGGCTGCGGCGAGTATGGAACAGTAACCAGGCTGTTATTAACCAATTGGCCGCTGTTCTAAATGGTTCTCCTCTTCTTACTGCACCCAGCATTCGTGATTTCTTGCTGTATGCGCATGGTAAAAAAATAATCAAGGAGGATTTAGGGCCAAACACGAATTTATAATTTTCTGCTTACGGTAATATAAAATTGTATAACCTTTTATAATGCCTCAAAATGTTGAAATAATACATATGAGTTACGCATTTTCCTTGAGTGAATGCGCATTATTATTGTTGCAATCGCATATAGGCTTGTACCCGCATGACAGTTTGTCTGCGTGAAATCAGTATTGGCGCATAGAGTCAATGTGACATTTGACTCTAGCTAATGTTATCTTTACTCTGTCCTGCATTGTCCCTCTTGGGGCCCATAAAAACTTCAGCAAGGTCGCGTCTTTAATGTGTTCACACGATCAGCGGAGACAAAATAAAATCGTAGCGTGGAACACGATTAAATTACAGTTTCTGAAATGGCAGTAAAATCCATTGTCCTAAGTTATAGTATGCCGCATAATCTTTTAAAGCCGATACGAAACGAGTCGACATATTTCTGTCTAGTCTTACTGTCAGATTACAGCGTGAAGTGTAATACGTACCCACACTCATTTTTTTAGTCCATGCTTCCTGTTAGCGGTTAATTTTATGTGAGTAATTGGAAAATATCCTAAATTTCTGGAACGAAAACTCTGATTTTTGATATTTCCTTACTGTAAAATCAAAAGACAAGCCAGGTGAGATTATCGTACCGCTAGACAAATTCTGAGGCTCATAAAGAAATCTAGCATTTTTCTTTTTTTTTTTTACGTAGTGTAGGGTATCTCACCATAAATAATTGCTATAAAAAATTGGAATTTGTAGATTAAAGCAATTTTCTAATGGAACCAAAAATGTGCGTACTTCAATAAACTCCTCGGTTTTAAGAAAGAAAAAAAAAACCTTTTACAACATTACAGACAGATAATTCGGAAAAGCTGGTTTCTTGTCAATAGAGAACAATATATATTAGAACGACTAAAAGACGGACGAACAACTTGTTATTACAAAATAGGACAGACAACAAAAGCAAACCAAAGGAAAGACATAAAGATAACAAAAACACGACACAAGTGAACAAGCAGTGCAAAAACAATATCAGTGGACACATCTTAACAATGAAAAAAAAAAAGTTTAAAAATAGGGTAAAAACCAAAATAAACACACGTCAGGAAAAAGTATTCATTATCAGATTATGAACCCTAATAATTCAGCATTACAAAACAACACAGGAACCACAAAATTAACCAGAGAAAATAATAAAAAAATAACCAACAGAGGTCAGAAAATGACGGAAAAATAACCCAATAATAATAAAAATTCTTCACGACGTTTCGGGGCCTGGAATATGTCCCCTTCTTGAGATGAGACACTGGACTCTATGAACAATCGCAGTAGTTTTTTCGTTTTTTATTTTGCTGAGTTCTGTGTGTGAGCGAGTTTTATTTAGTCTCGTGGTCAGCAATGGACGCAGTCCAATCATACCAACTTGATAAGATAGTTTAATGTTGTAAATAATAGGTGTGTGAGTAATAAAAACGTCAGATTTAGTTATTTTACTTTTATTAAGACCTCCATTGGCCACGAACTCAGATAAGCCCCTCTGGCGTCTTGAAACAATAACTATGTTGGAGTCTGACCTCTAGTGCTTCGATAAATAGCATTTGTGTCCATAGTAACGTGCTTAAAATGGAAAGTGTTCGGCGTTCTTGTCCAGTCAACACTTTACAATAATACGAGTTAATGTGTAGCCACACTGAATTAAATTTTAATGCTATTAATTTGTGGTATGCTGCTTTGAATAGGCGTCGCGAATTCGAGAAAGGAATGCTAACGGTAGCCCGAATACTCTCTGTAGATAGCACGATCCAATTATTTTCGTACTTTGTCGAAAATCATAGTTAGCATTAAAATAATATTTTCCAACGACTACGTGTTACATTATCTAATAAGGTTAATGGAAGAGGCATAGAGTAACCAAAAATATCTTGAACTACGGAAGTCCATTGTTAAGACATAAGCCAGAATAAAAATGAACATAAAAAAAAAGGAACGTTACTAACAAGTAATAAATACACTTAGAACAGGACGACAAAGACCATGGAAGATAAAATGAAACCGTTCATTTCTGATGCGAGTAAATTATATATTCATAGGACACCTGAGAAAAAAAAAATTAAATTACGAATGTTTTACACAGATTTTTTCGCCTAAAGAAGAGAACATATCCAAAGCTTTGAAACGTAAAGTCTCGTGTTTAATCTGTTGAGCTTTCGCTCTTTTTTTCTGTGACCATTTAATTTGAGTTTTTTTTGTGTCAGTGTAGATTTTTGTTTCTATGATGTAAATTGATTTTCTAATCATTGCTGTATTAACGGGTTTTATTAAATTAGTTCTTACTTATTATGTAGTTGTTATTTTTTTTACAATATTAAACATGTATTGGTATTTTTATATTTCCAACCAGATATGTTTGGTTGGCCAGGTAATTATATTTTCCGGTTTGGTTTTTACTGTGATGGTTCTATTGTAGTTGTTTATTATTTAGCTTTTTCCTTTAATAGTTAGTTTGCTGCCGATGTTTTAATGACTGCTAGGATCTCTAGGGCTTCCCAGTTTTCTTTTATCACCGTAAATAAATCTGAACGATAGATACGTTTTATACTGTAACTACATGGATAAATTATCAGCTGATATATAGAGAAGGGGGGGGGGATATAAACTATCTCGCAGAAACTGACGTAATAGTATATAAAGAGTTCTATATAATCCCTTTCAATCCTGGAACATATTGCTAGTCTTCTTTCTATTCACTGCATTATTTGAGACAGGAATACAAAAAAGGTTGAGTGTACTTTCAGCGATTTCTGTTTTCTTGGAATTACGTGTAACAATGTATATTTGCGAATGCGCTGAGAACAATGAATAAGAGTTAAGTCAAAAACTCACGCTTTTGTGTGCGGGCATAGTCTGTTCCCCACCTAGCGCTTGTAATAAAGTTTTCCGATCGTTTCTGAAATCTGATAAATGCCTACGTAGTTTGAAATGAGTCTTGGCAGAATTTTGTTAACCTACAAAATCTTGCAATTAGGTTTATTGATGACAGCAGTGTAACTCAAACCAAATTCGTAACTTCTTGGTGATACATATGTAGTAGTTATACTTTAGCCTCAGTCAGAAATGCTTGAGGACTCCCCAGTTATTTTGTATTTTCTCAAATTCTGAAATGAATTCTATGCCACAATGACTGGAAGTATACATGCATTTGGGCATTTTTAAGTTTTTGCATAATTGAGTATGAGCTTGAAACAAAACACACATACAATTCCCATCCTGAAGCTTTTCCCAACTCTTGAAAACAGTTTAATGCCTTCTATGACTTTTATAACTGAACACTATAACTCATGTTTTCTGCAAAGCACAATGATGCAGAAACGGCATACAACTCAGGAATCACAAATGGTATGTTCTTTTTTTCCATACTTGCATTGTTTACAAGCATTAAAAATGTTTTGATTTGGTAACCTTTGTAGGTACAGCTCAAGTCAGATGGCCTTCTGAAAAGGTGGATAAAGTATGGTATATTTCGAAGATAAGTTTTTTTTAATGTCTCAACGTAATATTTGCTAAGTGAATCCGGCGAACTACACCCTGTTATTAGCAAAATTCAGTTTATTATATTCGTTGTTCACAGCAGGGAAAATCTGTCAATCCTTTTGGGAGCGCGGACTATTTTTTTTCCTTCCTTTTTTGTTTGCCGTTTCTGTTTTGATTAGAGCCATCAGAAATACGGTAGTACATTTATGGCTTGATATGTGGTTTGGTATGTGACTTCTTTTCAATGTATTACTTAATACAGTCAACCTAGGATTCTGCGTTAGACTGAGATCGTGTAGCTTGAAACTGTTTTACAGTTCATAATCATGACAGCGAATTTTCGTACTCCCATACTAATTTATAGACTAGAGAGTGAAGTCTATTACGGAGATGGTTGTAAATTATTGGAACATGACAGTTAAGTTATCAGAGTTTTAAATGGTGTGCTTTTCATATACAGCGTAACTGTTCGCATTGCTATAGTCATTAGGACGGGCAATGGTAAAATATGCACATGTTTAAGTGTAGACAATTTATATTTTGAATAAACAGTTGACTAATCAGCTATACTTAATAAATAAGTAGTTAACATTGGTTTTATTGCACAGTATCACGTAGTGGCTACGTATAAACGCTGTCTCCAGGTTTCAAACCGGACGAGAATAAAACATACAGAGTCCGGAAGAGGAGTAGTGTGGTAATGTGTTGGAGGCACATTGCCTAATGTTGCGATGGTGATTATACTAGGCATCAGGACTTCAATAAATGTTGGAATTAATGAAACCGTGGCGCGACCAAGGTGCGCTAGGCAGGATGATTAAGCCATGATAAAGGCTGTTCACGGTAGTGAGCAATTTGAAAGCCCTGCTAAGTTTCTTACTCACCTCCATGGTTGCTTTTCTTTCCGCATACCAATCAAAATAAACACTGCTATGTGACTTTCAGCTTGTGTTTACATTATCTGGCTCTTATGTCCAACACATACTCATCAAATAAACAATAAAAATATTTTGTAATCAGTACTATTACACGGTAACTTCAGTAAGTAATATTGATTTGTGAATATTGATTGTTATTCACGATTATTCTTACCCTACTTCCCGAAAAAAAAAAAAAAAAGGCTTATGAGATCACTTTCCCGTCTGTGTATGTTTGTGTGTCTGTGCATGTGCACTTGTCTCCTCCCCTTTTAAACTTTGATCGCGTGAACCGAATTTAACTAAACTGTACACACATAGTACTTAGGAATTACACATGGCTTTTATAGTTTTCAAACACTATATACGCTTACTTGCAAAATGGCGCCTACTTTAATATTTATAGCGATGTTATATCTCGGGAACCATTCTACCGATTTAAACTAAATTTTGTATGGTGATTGTTAATCATATAAGCAAGGAATTTATATATAAATATTGTGGATCCGCAATTTTTGAAAATAGCATACTATGAAAAAAAAAATTTATTTTAAGTTATATCTCGAAAACTAGTCAACCAATTATCGCCAAATTTGGCACGTAAGTAATGTCATTTAAATTATACACATATTTTAAAAACAGCTACGATACAAATATTTTATGTTTATTTGGAGTTTCTACGATACCGTTCGGCCAATTGCGACCAACATTTTGTATGCCGACAATGTTTATTACAAGTGTAATATATGCAAAGAAATAACCCTTTTTGTCTGCCACATTGTAAGACAGCATTACATAAATAAATGAAGTTTGTATATTATTTCTCTGGAAACAATTGACCGATTCCTACCAAATTTGGCAGACAACTAGTACTGCGGCAGGTGATGTAAACTGGTACGTTTTAAGAAGGTCAGGCACTTATTTTAAAAATGGTGGAAATAGTCATTTTAGCTTCGAAACCATGAAACTAATTCCAACTTAACAATGTATGCTGGTAGTATACATTACAACTATCAAATATTTGAACACAACCTCTTTTTTCCACCATGTTTTAAGGTAGCGCCGCACTAATAAACAAGGTTTTTATGTCATCTCGGGAAACAATCGACCGATTCACACCAAATTTGGCGAAGCAGTTGTACTGTGGTATAGGGGAAGTTTATGATATGAATTTGATGCCTATAGCGTCGGTGGGTGGGAAATGGTGGGCTACTATGCTTATAAGTGGGCTTAGATCATGCTTGACCCTGCGGCCATGTTCATCGTTGGGGCGATACGTATGTTATGAATTTGGTGGTTGTATCTTAAATGGTTCGGAAATTACAGCCAACTGTGTTCATAAATGGGCTTATGGCGTATTTACCCACGCTACCCTTTTCATCGTCGAGGGTGATACCTATGTTATGAATTTGGTGGCTGTATCTTAAATGGTTCGGAAATTACATCCAACTACATGCATACGGTGTGAATCTAGACTAGTGTGCGTGGACAGGCTTCGCTCCGTGTCGTGGAAGTGGAATGACAGCGCATGAGACTCGTCCCCGCCAGGATGCCAGGCAAAAGGAGACCAGAAGGAATATGAGAAAACCAAGGTGGCAGCAGAAGATTGTGAAGGAACATTCGAGATGATGGGCTTGGAAAGCAAGAAAGAGGAATGGGAGAATGAAAAGGAGACTGAAAGGAATATGAGAACCCCTCAAGCGATAGAGTGGACAATAGAGGGAGACAGGAAGGAATGGAGCGTGAGAAAAAAGACAACAGAGAAATTAAACGAGACCGGGAGGAAAATGAGAAACTTCCCCGCAAGTATAGTTCGGAAGAGAGAGAGAGAGAGAAGCAGGAAAGAATGGGGGAGCATGAGAAAAAACTCAAGAGAGATAAAGGAGACCGGAAGGAAAATGAAAGCCTCAAGGGATAGAGCAGGCGAGAGAGAATGGGCGTTGATGAGGGAAGTTGCATGACAGAGCAATGAACTCGAACATTCTTCAGACAGGTTGGATTGTTCTGTTGTGGAATGACAGAGTATGAATGTTAGGGTGATTCCAAACACCTCGTTCCCAAAATTGAGTCATTTAGACACATTGTGGTGTAATGCTATTTTTGAGCTGAGTGACTCATAAAAATTTTGGTACAGAAGGAAATTCGGGAAATTTTAGATGTTTTTGAGGGTACAAAGGAAAATTTTGGACTTTTTTGAGGGAACAATGGAAATCAGAGATGGTTGCCGTGGTGCCGCAGCACCGCAGCCATTAGCCAGTTGGCGCTGAACAGTCTTTTTCCTACTACTTTACATATCTTGAATATTAGTCTTGGAAGCTAGGAAGTACTTGCTGTTTATATCGGTTCATACCAATCAGACCATCCGGACGAACGTTATAACGCTGTTTTAACATATTTCTAACCAGAGAGGAATGTTTCAAGTACATTATACATCATTTTCGTGGCGTTATTGTTTCAAAACGAGTGACATGCGTCTGAGTTATCAACTCTTACATTGCGAATCGCGTTAATCGTAAACAACACATTGCAATACATATCGCAAGTATAACAAAACGCACTAATTTGAACTTTCTTCAAGTTTACTCCAGGTATAAAATTTATACAGACTCTGCACGTAACAGAACATTTTCCAGGTATATATATTATGTGAAATTTCAAGAATTTCTGGCACAAGAAACTACGTTGTAATACAGCAGAAAGCCATAATAAACACTGCATTTTCACTCAGAAAATATATAAAAATGGTGTATTTATTACATTAATAAATACTTATATCAGAAGTGATAAACTAACGTTTAAAATTACGTTGTTCGTGAACTGTCGTTTTGTTGACTCATAATCATGGACAGATAAAAACAAAATAAAATACTGACACAGGGATCTTGAACGTTGCGTCAGACAGGAAATTTTAAAGAGTTAGAAACATAATTGTGTTACACTCACGCCAAATTTTATTCTTACTTATATAGAAAAAATACTTAATTTCGGGTGATAACAAATTTTACCTTTACGGATAGTAAGAACTTCTGGTAGTTCACTGCCAACTTTACTGTTAGTATTGCAGTCACTGCTTACGTTAATATATGTGCAGTTATGGGCAGTGATTTGTTTCAAAGGTTGATTTTAAGATTGCTCACTTTATCGTGAACCACCTATATGCCATCGTACTCCCCTATACTAAGGTGAAATAACAAAATAACATCCAGTATGGACTCGATATAAAAATATCTAGAATGATTTGAGAATAAAATATTTCAGAATATCAGATGTCTTTAACATCAAACAAGCACAGCCGTGGTAGGTGATGTATTTTTATGGTGTTTGCACTATATTATTTTGTTTTGGTTGGTGTGTGGTCAGTTTTTAGATATATGGCTCATTTCCGAATATAAACGTTAATAGATTATAGTGGTTTGTGCAACTGCGTATCAAGTATTGTATCTGGAACAACCGTTGGCCGCGTGCATGGGAGTAACTACGGGAATTAAGAGGCATTGCTGCAGGATCGTTAGTCTTCGGTTTACTATCTGGCTTCACTTGTGCCCGTCAAGTGGCACCCAATAAGAGAACATATGCTGGATGGGCTCTCAAACTGACTCCTATGCGTGTTGTGGTTTCCTATTCAACCCAGTGGCACGTAGTCGGGACTCTTGCTCCACGAACACAAGGCCACAGTAACACTTATTCGCGCTTTTTCCCCCTCACTTCTTTGGATACACTGTAAAAAATTTTTCAGTTATCTTCTTAAACTGTAATGGTAACTTCATTACGCATTTCACCCTTTTATTAACAAAGGAAAGCTACCATGGATGTATTAACAAATTGCCATTCCTGCTTCCTGACTGCATCTATACAATTATTATATGGTAGATTAGCAAACTCTTTTCTCTTGGAGCGTACGTAAATACTAGGGATAAATTAATACAACCGGTTTTGTGTGCATTTTACCTTCAACAACATACCATTTTAGAGATAGATTATCAGCCAAATATGAGCAGTAAACCTACGCTAAATGCAACAGGCCTTGAAATAATATGTATCTGATGTTTCTCTGTGGCGTATTTCTAAGTGATTTCGGCTCTTCTTCCTCAATTGTGGGTACTTTTGATTTCCTATCGGTAGAGAAATTTCGAAACTACCGTGGTCCCTAAATTAATGAGTAAACTATGTGTACGTTAATAACAGAGAAACTGTTAGTCAATCTTATGGGACTGTATGTATTTGAAGCTATAAGGTGAACATTGAGTACGTGAAGCCATTTTGTTTTCAATTCTTTTATACAGCCACGAGCGGCAGCACTAAGATGGTTGACGAAATTGGCGGAAGTGACAAGGTTTTCCTGCATTGATTGTTGTCCTTTGCTGCATAACCTCGACTAACAAGACTCCATGTCTATCCCAAAACACGGTTGCCATAACCTTGCGTGTTGAGATTGTCCGCTTTACCTTGACTTTGACTGGTGATGTCGGGTGACGTCATTCCTTTGACTGACGTTTAGAATCTGGAGTCATGTGAGAAACCCACGTCTCGTCCCCTGTGACAATCTTCTCTAAAAATTGATCACCTTCCTTATGATATCGGTCCAAAAAAATCAAGAGCACAATCCATTCTCTTCATTTGGTGTTCCCCAGTAAGCAGTCTGGTAACCCAAAGTGCGCACAATTTGTGAAATTGCAAATTTTCAGAGACCATTTTGTGCAAAGTTGTTCTACCCACATTCGGAAATTCCAATGCTAAAGTTGAAATTGTGATTCGCCGGTCTTCACGCATCTTTTCGTCCACGGATTTGACCAAATCTTCTGTGATCACTGATGGTCGGCCTGATCGCGGTTCATCATGGACATTTTCCCGTCTGTCCTTGAAAGTTCTCACCCACTTACGCACTTTGCTGTCACTCATCGCATTGAGGCCATACACTTGACTTATATATCGGTGAACTTCCACTGCTGAAACGTTCCATGCTTTCAAAAACAGAATCACTGACCGTATTTCACATTCGGCAGGCTGATGAATTGTTTTAAACATTTTGAACTGACACTGTAAACAGCACACTGCAACAATACCAATGCAAATGGCGTCGTTTGACGAGCAAGGCATGCCGGGAGTCGGTGCGCATGCGCTTTACAATGTTCGCGCGACATTCGATTAGCTACGGCGATTCGGACCTTACTTTCCGAATAATGGAGGTGTAAGGGGGAAAGCAGAATTTGATGTTATTTTTGAAGTTTAATGGCAATGGTGTGGTGAAACTGAATTCGTATTTTGATTGGATATCCATTGCCTACAATGAATACGAAAATATTAGAATTTTATACTGCCCTACCGTGACGGATAACGACACGATTACGCCACAAATTTGAGAGGGACATAAATGTGTGTGATTTGTAGAAAGGATGATGCAGCAAAAATAAAACGACAACGGACGAAAGAAGTGTGGGGGCTGTGTTGTAGTACACACGTTACCGTGGGAAGTCTGAAGTCCATACGGCAAGCTGCACGGGGGGCAGGTGCTAGTGTCAATCGCATTTTAAAGCAAGTCAAGTTCCTACATTCCCGCTTTACTTCATGCTATGATTGAATACGATCCAGATAAAGATAGGTGTGTCGATTGTGAACATGTACAACGACAACGAACACATCACTGATGTGAATATTTGGTCAAATGAGAAACCTTTCAAATTGAATGGAATTTTCAACCGCCACAAATGTGTGTACTGGGCCGATGAAATTTGGAATTTTGGTAGAGTAAGCAGTTTATCTTACTGGGTTAACAGTAAAGTGCGGTTTGCCTAACAGAGGTGAAAGTTTCAGTACCATGTTGCAGGAAAACATAGTTCCAACTATTCGCAAACTCTGCCCAGAATAATATTGCTTTTTTCCAGGAGGGTAGCGCACCACCCTATTAAAATAGAGTCGCACGGTCACTCCTGTATGACATAAGAAACATTCATTAGAAGGTGGATAGGCCGATGAGTAAGTTTCAAGTATCCATCTAGATCTTCATATTCAACGCCGCTACATTTTTATCTGCGGGGAACTGTGAGTCACTGTGTAGGCATACGCCACGAAGTCAAGGAACCAGAATGCTACGAGAGAGACGATTGTGACCGCCTGCGAATCCACTTCCTTGGAAACCATAGTTACGGTTTTTCTTTCTGTTTTGCAGCGTTGCAAAAGGTATTTTGCTGGTGGTGGCGCACATTTCGAACATGTGTAACTTTTATCATTCGCACACATTCAACGTTGTCTTTAAAGCGTCAAATACACTCAGTATTATCATCTTTGTTATTCACGTTTTTTTATTACTGTCTGATTTTACTGTGTTAGTTTTGTGTGTAGTACAATAATTATTTTCAAGCTCTTGCGCAATCACCAATTAAAACTATAGTTTCTAGTACAATATTCAGAAAAATAATTCTAAGTAGTTCATTTTTGTATTTTGAGAGAACAGTCTAAGCTATTCAGATGTTCAGAGCATTTTGTGTGTATAAATGTGCTGATATTGTTAATTTATTTCAGATTCTTTGTTCTTATTTTTGTGAATGGCATGGTTGGTTGTAACTACCTCTTCTGCGAAGGTAAATAAATTTATGCAGCAGGTTACTAGTTGTTAAATACCTCTTCTGAAAAGAAAAGTACTGTCAATTCATGGAGCTGGTATCTGGCAATGTACAAAAATATTGATACTTTAATTGTACTACGTATAACCGCGAAATGTCGAACAGATGATGATATTCAAATGCCTTGCAGAATTTATATTTTTGTTTGAAGCGGGGAGGGAAAATAAGTCGGAAAAATCAGTCTCTGTGCAGCGGGCAAGAACTAAAAACATGACCTCCCGAATGCGTATAAGAGAAGAACGCATGACCTGTCACGTAAATTTATTAAGGCTCGGCTTGATCCCTTTTGCAGCAATTCGTCGTTTTCGTGTCATAGTTTCAGTTTCAGAGGTATTATTGGAAATGTTTGGTTATCGAACATTTACAATTTACTAGCTGTCTAATATATTTGTATGTAATTTACACTGTGTGTTATTTCCTGCTTGCAAAATGGCAGGAACTTATTGATAAAACATAAATATTTTATCGACTTTTTATAACACGTAGATAACAGACAATTAAAATTACGCACAAAAACATTAAACAACTCGTAAAATGTAAGTTTTCTATAATGAAAATCATTGTCAGCAATTACTATGAATCCGAAATTATGGCGCGTGGACGAAGAATTTCTGCGAAATTGGCGAAATCGAACCTTAAGGATGACTGAGTGTCGGTAGGCGGTCAACATTCTTTAATTAGCGCTAAGTGGTGTAATTTCTTTCAACGTCATAGGATTTAACTACTGCAAATGTATGATGATGATTTTTCATCAAAATAATTTTTTATGTCTTGCCCCAACAGTCTACACCTAATGCTAAGATTGCGTTTTCTGCATTTCTCTCAAAAAGTTGGTCCAAACTTGTTCAGTAACAGATTTTGCTGGCATTGTGTACTGAATTTTTACACACATTGCACACTGAAATATGAGAAAATGAAAAAAGACGAAGACTTGGCAAGAAAAAAACCACTGAGGTTGAATAGTTTTTAAGTAAAATCTGACGATTGATCCGGTGAAAGGTCTTTTTGTTTTAAATGACTTATTTAGGCCTCTCGTTGGAAATACTCCATATATCGTTGGTAATTAGTGTTTTGGCGATGCTACTCTGAGGTCTGAAGCCAAATTAAAACTTGCGCATTCTGCAGTGCTTCCCAAGAGCAGGCAAAATGCTTGCCCTTATATTCAGAACACAGGCAGGAAACTACATAGCTCAGTAGGAATCGTAGCTGATCTGTATTGGAGGTAGGGCATACGGTATTAAGTCACGGTACATTCGAATAGAGGTAGTATCATTTCCAAAAGCATTGATCCTGATATGGTATATCGATTTGTTGACATTTCAGAGCACGGCGTGAGAAGAAAATCCTTGGATTACAGGTCTCCTAGTGCAGAAACAAGTTGAAAAACTAGCTTTAAGTAGTAATTATATCATTATGACAGTGTTACGTGTCGCTGATCTGCGCCACTGACCTTGGCCCGCACCGCGCGAGTGGGCAGAAGAGGACGACAGAGTACTGATATGATAGCAGGGTGGCAAGTCAATGGAATGTTTGAATGACAAGCGGGCAATAATACTACCAGTGTTTAGAGTTATGAAGGCATTATGCCATGATAACCCGTTGGGGGTTTGCCGCTCCTGACCTTCGGCGGATAGGATTTCGGTGTTTTTCTGAAGAATGCTCTTGATTACTAGCCTCGTTCTCTCATCGTGACTCGGGGTGCGTTGAATCTTCCAGATGGCCAGGGCGACTGATATAAAAGTGACAGGCCTCCGAGCCACCAGTTGTTGATGAGTGGAGTGCGTTGATGAGTGGATGAGTGGCTGGAGGATTGAGCAAAGGACGACAAGGCAGAAGAGAAACGAGCGGCGAGAGAAGTGATCAGCGGGAGGAAATTCTGCGACTGCGATCATCGGCACAGCGAATAGTGCGACTGGTAGGCTGGACTAGTGGACTGTAAATGTGAGTGAAAAACGTTACAAATTATGGCAACGGACAGACTGAAAGTGTGTTAATGATGAGTATGAGTTAATTGACTATAACCAGACAGACATTAAGAAGGACGTTATTTAAAGTTATATATACATTAAATATTGCGCTCACTGAGAATTAAAAAGAGTAAAAGTGGAGATAGATAATTTAATGCTTTTAATAATAGCTAATGAATAAATTAGAAATCAAATTTAATTCTTTCATTTTTATTAAGATCTCCATCTCTCACGAATTCAGATACGCCCCTCAAGCTTCCATCGTAACAATAGTAAGGAAATGCAAATATGTGCTGCACATAACGTCGACATGTAAGTTTCATTCAATATGTTCACATTCAGAGACTTAATTAATGGTTTTCTCAATTTTTAATCTGTAGTAATTGTTGCCAGCCTGGTGTCTGAACCCCACTTTTTTAAATTAACTTTTTCGGCCACTGTCGCGTGCCTGCGTGGTGGTCAAGTCGTGTGACTAGAGGCCAGCACAGTATGTGATGAAGGGGTGCGGAGAGGTGGAGATGCTAAGTGGCTGGCACCTGCCTGCATGCAAATATATTCAAACCTTAAGTATGAACGTAAGAGCATTTTACTTAATTGATCAACAAAGTATTCAAAATAATTGTACCATTTTAAAGTATAGGGACTCAGCTTTATTGCAATATTAGACTGTTTTTGGTTTTATATCGTATTTCATTTATAAAATCAGTGTTAAATAGATTAGGTTATAATTTACAGCAATATAGTAAAAGTTAATTGCAAGGAAACTCAAGATTACAAGAACGAAAACTTTAACATCAAATGTGTGATTCTATACTCTACGCGCGCGCGCGCGCACACACACACACACNTCAGACTAAACAAATATGAAAGTCGTACTTGCGTTAGTGTGTTTTGTGGTGGTTTATTCGCTTTACATACGGCATCACAATGGGAATTGGGGTTGTTAAAAATTAATACCACTTGAAGTTCAGTATGTCTTCTTTCAGAAAATACCAATTAATAAATGTAGGCCTATCAGAATGCGATATTGAGATTAGAGTAGATTTTATTCTCGCCGACATACAATGCTGGGTTTTGTCTTCCCTATTGAGAAATATCTCGACGCCAAATTAGGTTATCTCTTAATGTGCGTAAGAGCGGACTGATACGGAAAGAATCAGAGAAGGAATAAATACATCTTCTTTACCGCGCCTAAGAAGGTGTTTCAGTGTAATGTGAAAAGCGTCGTTTGGCGAGTTTTTCTTATGATTCGACAAGCTAAAGCGGTTATTGTCTGAGCGTTAGACGGCAACGTTTGTTTCCGAAGAGGCTGTCTGAATTTATCCGGGTGTTCCTGGACGAATGTTATATCTGAGCGAAGGAGTGTATTTAGTAGTAGTTCACGAGATACCCAGTTGGCGCATTTAATGATGTTGAATATTGTTATTAAAAATTTTTAATACACTTGGTATTGAGAAATGTGATATGAGAGACATTACATCGTAGAAGAGATAACTTCGAATAAGTTTCTGAATAAATCACAAAATCAAATGATGTTCTTTTAAGACTTCCATGCCCGCACAAACTTAACTACTCCCATGTGATTAAAACTATATTAATTTTGTCGAGAGTGCAGGTACCCGTCTTGCCTTCTCCGCGACAATTTTACGATGTAGTCGTTTGTGTGTAAAAAAAAAAGTCGGAAAACGTAAAAATAGTTCCAAGTACCCCTGCGAAACATGATGCACGAGACAAAGCCTAGTTGGATATATTAAGTTTTTTTTTTAAATTCAACTGCTGTTGCGAGATCCTCAAAAGGGTAGCCGTAAACTTGAAAATAACAACTTAAAATATGTAATAAGAGTTACTAACACATGCTATAAAAAGTAACAATAACACAAACAGTACAAAACTATAAAAGTATAAAAATTAGACCAATAAATGCAGTTACACATCTCTACGCACAATTTACATATTTTTGCCAGCTTACTGGAAAAAAACTGTCTCTAATTTTTAGAAATATTCGTAAGGTGGCGGAAATTTTGTTTTATCTGTATAGGTAGTTCACAATAAAGTTAAGCACTATTGAAATCAACCCTTTGAAAAACATCACCGCCCGTAACTGCATATATTTAAACGTAAGCAATGACAGCAATACTCGCAGTTAAGTTGACAACGAAGAACGAGTATCGTGGGTTCATATTTTAACATTTTACTAGTAAAGTTTAAAATGCCAATTCGGTTACTTTTTGTTGTGTGCAAATAAGAATCAAATTTGGCATGATACTAACACATTTGCGTTTCTAATTCCTTCAAATCATCACCTGGCTGACGCAACGTCCAAGTTAGCGGTTTCAGTGTTTTTTTTCCTGTCCGCGTTCGTATGTTAAATAAATGTTAGTTTCATTAACGTTATAAATAAACATTTTTAATTACTGTATTTTCTGAGTGAAGTGGCAATGTTGCTGCTTTCTGTTGTATTTCATCGTAGTTTATTTCCTACAAATTATTAAAATTCCATATCAAATGCAGACTTGGAAAATTTGCTGCTACGTGCAAAGTTTGTATAAATTTTAAACCTCGAATAAACTTGAAGAAAGTTCAAATGAGTGCAAGCCAATGATTGTACGAAGTCTACTATAGAGGTTACCTCTATGAATGTACCTTCCCCCAACTCGCTCTGTGCAAGGCGAACAGATGGCATCGACGCCCAGACCGAGGTTGTTTGCGGCGCTTGTCAGGCCAGGGGCCTGCTGCGCACGAATGCGCTCCGCTCCCTAGCAGCTACAGCGAGCGGCGTGTAGTCGCCGTGTAGTGTGCACGACTCGCTCTGTGCAAGGCGAACAGACGGCATCGACGCCCAGACCGAGGTTGGTTGCTGCGTCACTTTTCCTATACTCCTCCGGTTCGGCAACACCGCCAGGTGACGGATCCTTGCTCGCTCCCCCCATGGGCTGATGCTGCTCCTTCCCATCCTACTACTTCCGGCTTACTACTTCCTGCTTGCTGTGTCTGCAGATCATCAAAGGTGTGTAAATACATGAATCTCAGCGGTCGTTTATTACTGTCTCGTTGACAGCGAGGTCATTACAGACGGAGCGAATTGCTCAGAGGAGCAGATGGGGAATGAATCGGCAATTTCCTACATGAAGGAACTATTTCAGCATTCTCATGGAGTGATTTCGGGAAAACACGGGATGCCAAAATCGGGATAGCCGGGCTGGGATTCGAACCCAGGTCCTCCCGATTGCGAGCCCACTGGTTTGCCATTGCACCGCCTCACTTTGTCTGAAAATTCATGAAATTGTGTTTCGTACTAAGAGATTTATCACGTTCCTGAAAAGCTGATATCCGTTTTTGTAAATTATAATAATGCACTAACCTGTAAATGTTTGTTTCGGAACACTGTGATTTGTAATTAACTTTTAATGCATGTTAAATTCAAAAACAATTTGGGTTTTGAAAGAGGGGGGCGAGGAGGGAAGGTGCCTCAAAACTTGGCACTTGGACTGTAATTACGAAGCAATAACTACGTTGTCATCTGCCGTCCCGGGGAGTAATAAGTCGAACTTAAACGATTGCATGTGAAAATCTCGAAATTGATTCATTTGAATTCTTTTTACGCTTTTCTATTAATCTTGTGCCATTTTATTTATCCTTTTTCACAACAGAAGCATTGAGGTACTTCTTTTACATATTACAAATTAAAGGTTTGATTTCTGGGTTAAATATAACTGTGAAATCCTTTGAAATGAAAATCCATTAGACTACATCCAACAACCATTATGTTAGTCAAGGACCTAATATAGTGAATGAGCGGGGCTGTGTGTGCCACAACTATGACTGGAGTTATGTATTCTCATTCAAATTGCTGCTCTTTCATTTCTGTACAAACCTACTGGCATTTCTAATCACACTTCTGCACTACCAAGTATTATAAGTGGTTGAGTCAGTAGTAGTCAGTCACGCCAGAAGCGCTGTCGTTTCGTGTGTAGGCGCTACATAGCCAAGGGACGGATTGTCTTAGGAATAAACTTGTTTGCAGATGCTGTGCCTTGACCACAGTCGTGCATAAACAAATCCGTAAGCACCTAATGAGATCCAGTGGCTAGAGAAAGCCTGTTCGATTGTGACTTGTTAGGCTAGGAGTTTTAGGACAAAGTTTATCATGCAGAAGTATTGAGACGCCACTGCCAAAGCGTGATAGGTTTCCCTAGGTACTTCCTTATTCCACCAGTTTTCCTGCTGATTTATCTGCGTCNCCCCCCCCGCCCCTTTGGAGTCTCCACGCTGATCTGGATCGACAGGCGTGTCCCAACGGTAGAGAAGCCAGCTCTCCCAAACTTTGTCACCTCTAGTACATGCTGTTTGCCTCAGAGAGAAATACATGGGCGTTATTTAATTCTCATTTAAAATGTCACACTAAAATATAATTTATCTTGGGGGCGAAACCATAACTTAAAATTCGTGTTATGTTTCCATAGCCCATACACTTAACTGTTGAAACAGTAACATTTGACCCCGTTTCAATTTTAAAATGCTTTACTGGAGTTGATTTAATTTTTATAATTATTTCTTTGTCAGAATTTTACTGATACAGTGGCATTTCATATTGTTTTTTCAGCGAATCCATATGATTCTAACACTGCTTGCTTTTGTATTCCCTGGACTCGCGAATTGGTAGCATTAACTGAATTTTCAGCGATCAGCATTTCACCGCTTAAAAATATAATAATTATCTAGTCACCTTTATAGTTTAAATCCTAGTTTTCTACTTTCACGAAAAATGAATTCATGTGTAGGCGTGGGCCCGATTTTTTAACTAGGGCATCAGTAATATTTGACCTCAAGGGACCTTACTGAGCGTCTACCATTTTCATTGGTTCTAAACTTTGTTTCAATTCCCATTTGTGTATGACACAGCTGTTTGCCACAAATTATAATTGCGGGACATTTATCACAGATATCTAGTAAACTTTATCGTGCCCAATTCAAGCGATTGAAATTCCATGGGTATATAATAATAATAAAATACATTATGGACCATAGCTAAGAGCGGAAACTTTATTGGAAGCTCGTCATGGTGTACATACGTGATAATAGAAAGGGCGAGAACAGTTATTACGCCCAAACCGCCACACACAAGACTTTGGACTGGAACTGAGGGTGCAGCACGCAGTCAATAATCTCTAGTACAAGTGGAGCATTTTTCTTCAATTTGGGGTAAAAATTGACTGATTGAAAAATTATTTAATTTAGTTTTTGTATAGGGAAGCTACAGGAAATGCGAACTAAAAAACCGGTAGTTAACGGGTACGGCTGAAGCGCTGTCTCGGTACGCAACCGTTTTGATTGCAGAGTAAATTAACCAAACTAAGACCTCCAACTGGGGTCCCTGGAGAGTTTAGTCCAGGTCCACTTGATGACGCGCCGGTTGGCTGAACCCGAGGACCGACGAAGGGTGGGCAGAGCACCTGTAGTAATTGGAGGCAATCAACTGCTCAACGGAAGTAGTCTTCGTTAACTTGAGGGAGGGAGGTGGGCTCTCACCTCGGCGGCGTTGCCAGCGGTTAAGAAAATGTTTTGGGAAGGGGAAGGGGAAGGGGTCATCTCGATCGCGAAAAGTGGGGAGGGGAGAGTGGGGGCATAACCGGCAGTAATTGCATCGCGACGGCCGAGTTCGGGATTCGGCCGCACGCGCGCCTTGCGGTTGCCGCAGCCCGCCGCTGAATGCAATTACGTCGTCGCCGAGTCAGACGTCGGCCGGGACCCCTGCTTTGCCATTCCGCTTGCGTTCCGCCCCCCCTTTTTTTCTCTCTTTTCCACTGTCCCATCCTCTTGGTTTCTTCGTTCTCGCGATATTGCGAGGCGCGCGCCTTCACAGTCTCGGTGTGCCTTCGAAGAGATGGAGATGGCGCGGCGCGGCGTTGAGGTAATCGTCAACAATGGCAACTTAATCAAATACCAGGCCCACGAATTTTCTTTTCAGTTGTAAGCAATGTATCGAAGGAATTTATTAAATTCGGACTGAAATAACTACCGACAAAGACGGGAGCTTTGTTTTTCTTTATTATTATTAAACTACCGCTTTTTAAAACGGCACCGATTTTTTTAAAAGTCAAAGGCAATGGTGAGGTAGAGCTGAATTTGAAATTTGGTTGGACTTTGATTGCTGACAGTAAGTCCGGAAAGGGTACAAACAGTTATACACACATGGATAAGGAACAAAAATTTATTTTTGTTCCTCACCCATGTATTGTGGTCTTAAGTTTTTAGTTAATTTTCGTAGTCACTGTAGGCAATGGAAGTACAATCAAATATCAAATTCAGCATGGATTGTGCTGGTTTACGAACTTGTCTGAGACACTGAAAAATGTTCTATGACGAGAGTTTGGTAAGAATAAGAATGTTTTCCTGAATAAAAACATAGGGGCGAGTAACTGGGAGAGGCAAAAATCTATAAAGTTGAATAATATTTACGAAACATTTTCTAGAGTTGACTTGTTTCAGTGTAAGGGGTCATGCCCGTCGATACAATTTGTGGTATATCCGAACTTGTTCCAAGGAGTGATTGCTTTCTCTCGCGCGATTGGCTAGAGTAAAGTGAGTTCACTATGTTTCAACACGTGCTCGGTGCTACTAACTTTTAAATGTGTGTATTAAGTAGTGTGATTTAAGCAAGTCACACTTATTTTCAAAATGGCTGTCATAGCCATTTTAGCTTAGTCTGCTATATAGTCGAAACAATTCAATCTATTCCAACCAAATTTTGTATGCTGGCAGTACATATTACAAACATGAACTTTATCTATACAGTGTCTCATTTCTCTACCATTTTGATAGATAGCCCCACCAATAAAAGTTTTATCTCGTGTCTCGGGGAAACAATAAACCCATTCTTACCAAATTTGGCGAAAAAGTTGTACTGTGGCAGGTTGTTATATTAATATATGTATTTTTAAAGTATGACACACTTATTATCTAAATGACGGCTATAAAATAATTTTTGTTTTTTGTGCGAACATATTACTATATTTCTGAAACAGTTCACCAAATTGTGCAAACCATTAATGCTACAGTAAGCCATGTAAACTTTCATTATTTAAGTGGGTCAGACAAAAATGTCAAAATGGTGGCTTCATAAATAATTTAGGCAAGTTTTCCACATATATTAAAGAATTTAACCAAATTCAACCAAAATTTGTATGGTGACGGTGTATTAGAAGCATCTTATACAGAGCCTCCTTTTTTTTGGCAGTTTTATAAGATATTACGAAATATGAAAATGTTTTTATGTCGTATCTCAGGGGCGAATCAAACTATTTCCACAGAATTCTTCACATAAGTAGTGGTACGGTAGGCCATGTAAACTTTCATGTTTTAAGTGGCTGAGTCTCTTGTTTTCAAAATGACTGTCCTGTAAATATCTTAAAATAGTAAACTCATCATTCAAAACATAAGACTGATTAAATTCGAAGTTGATGCTCCGAATCCGACCTCCGTAATGAAGTTGATTGCACACTAACTTATCGTATGAGGTTTTTTGTGTTAAACTCGCTTGTAAGGCAATTGTTTATTTGTAATTGTCTCACTATTGTTGCACAAGTTTCTGGTTTCATTTCTAATGATATTGCTTTCAAAGAGAAGTCAAGTTCTACCTACCAACTCAGTTTTAAGAACTTATTTAAAAATTAATTGCACTCCTGTTGAGAAAAATAGAATCTATAGTTATAACCGTAACTTCTTGTTTCATAATATTTCCCGGAGAAAACAATTTTGCACTCTATCTGAATTCACGGTACATTAATTTATGTTTTGTTGGCAGTTGTTATTTCTATTAAAGTTTAGCGGCACGGACGAATTTAGTGTTTGCCTGTCGAATATTTTTTGTCGTGTACACAGCATTAGGAGGACACCGCGATTTTCCCATCGGTTTACAAGCAGATGTACCAAGCAATAGTGATAATAAATTCAGTATTATGGACGGACTGTACTCAGATTTTGGGAAAACTCTCCCTGAAACCGAAGTCTTTCTTCATAGAAGCAGTCACTTTAAATGGCGTTCCGCTGTGCTCGCTTTCAGTACCTGCGTTGTCATGCTGATTATATTCTTTCTGGAATTATTTTTCTCCTTTATTTAAGGGTATTCAGGAAAGTTATGTGATATATAATTGTAATAAGATAAAACATGGGCGAAACATGTTAAGCAACGCAGTTTGTGATCGTACATACAAATGAATAAGGGGTGGTGGTTTGTACTTCGCTTTTGACGGTCGGTAAGATGGTGTATAAGAGAAGCCTGCGCAAGAAAAGTTGAAATGAGTTGGCAACATGGTAAAAGCGGGAGGAATGAACTATTATGCAGAAAGGATTATAAAAAAGTGGATATAAGGTGCAATGTCCTAGATGGCTACGTGGAGGTATCAAGGGAGAATAAGGAAATTGACAACGCTGTAAGGAAGTAGATCCTCCGCAGTGTGTTGTGACTGGTCTGTTTGATGTAACCTAATGATGGCTGCACCTGAATCAGCTCACGATTTGCAGCACTGCTGTGTTTACACAATTACACAATCTCTCTGAAAGGGAAGAGGTGTCGTAAAGTCTTTATAAATTCTCATCTGACCAGATTGTAGTGGGCCAGAGGTAGATCGTTGTTCTATCCGATGGTCCTCGGAATTGAAGCCCCGGTTTCTGCAGAATTATGAATTAGGAGCGGAACGATGGCCCATCTACAGTAGGCATGGTCGTAAGAGAAGTAGATCAGCGTGTCAATACTTATAAACGGGACTCATAAGTACTAGTTTCTCGAACTGGTGTTATTGGAGTATGAGTATGACCGTGTTCCTTTGTCGGAGGTTGCCCTTGACCTCTTTAGTTCCTGCGCGTGACTCTCGATAAAAAGTACGCCTGTCTTACTTCTGGGCACGAAGTTTCTTGTCAAAAAATTGACGTGCGAGCGACATCGCGATATCAAAAATTACACATTCATAATCGTTTGCTTGCTGATAACTACAAAACGAAACTAGTATCTGAAAACATCGCCCTTTTATAAAAATATATGGCAGTCGTATTCAGTATCGTCAAAAATTCTGTTAACGTGAAGGACTATTTATTTTTTAAAATAGTATATCGCACAGGAAATTACCGAAATTGAAAATGTCTGTATTGAAGTATGTGATAAAATTGTGTGACTAAAATGTACGCAAGCGAGTTCTGAAATATAACTGATGAAATATCTGAATTAATCGGCATTGAATACGCAAATAGGAAAGATAGAAACAAAAATAGTTTTTAAAACCTCAGAAATAACACAACCTTATTTTTAAGAAGCTGCTGTAGACCTGCGATTTGAACATTATCATGACCAATTAGGTGAGCTGCTGTACTTTGTGATTGGAGCATACACGCTTGTTATAGACCATTAATGAATGTGATTCAAAGCGAGCCAGTAAATTTTTTGATTAGGTCCATTTAGTTGTGTTACAAATTTAAAAGTGTAGGGAACAAGAATATTTCCCTTTTCAGATCTTTTTTTAATATTTTTCTGCGGTAATATTTATTTGTACTTAAAATATGACAGAAATTGTAGTAGGTTTATAAATGTCTACTGGTCTTGATGGATTTGAGAAATTACAGTATTTAAGTTTAATTTTATGCTACGTATCCATATCGTCAAACGACTGGCTCGTACTCTTTCACCTGACGAAGATAAAAATGCCCTTAATATCGATAACCTTCTTATTAGGGAGTTTCTGCAAGTCTGCCAAGAAATACTTAATGTTATTAATATGTGGCGTGGATAAAATATACCTTGAAATTCTACTTTTCAGAGGCGAATTAACATTTTGAAAAATAAGACGATAGTACATTGATATTTTACGTTGAACATTTACATTAATCAGGAAGTCACTGCGGAATATTAAAGAGCAATAACACTTTCCTTGTAAGCAGCAATAATAAATGTAATAAATGTGGTGAACATCTACATTTATGAAGCCCTTAAGTTAAGGTTTCTTAGCCATAATTTCGTTCATTCGACACCATTATGCAAGAAACATGCTAGCTGCGTCAAAACATACCCCATATTCAGGACACACACTGGATTGATAATTGGTAAAATTTTATTGCAAACAAAAAACTGCTGCATCGCATCACAGGAACATCGTTGATAATTTTAGTGAGAATTTTTTACCGAAATAACGATTATCTCAGATTCCTAGTGACCTCCGTTTATTCTATAGCGAAAGTGAACTACAGAGTTGGTTCGTTTCTGCTCTACTGTTGAAAGATTATGGAACCTGCATGAAGGTAGAGAAAAATAGACGCTGGTAGTGCGGCAGTGAGTTATACAAGAGCGGAAGTGTACATTGCCAATGGCGTAACAACGAGGGAGGCAGGGTATACATTTGCCCATCCTTAAATTTGGTAGAGATTGCCAGAATGAGAGTAAATAGGCACCCAAACTGTTTTTCGTTATTGATATGCGTTAATATATTGTACACAATCTCTAGTGGATTGTTATAGTCTACACACGGTTACTTCCAATTTTTCTGAAGACCTGCTGAAGTTCTATATCCAGGACATCCCCCCTCCCCCATGCAAACAAACCTTAGTCATGAAAATTATACCAAAGGGACAACGCACCGTATTCTTGCGCACTCAGTGTAATATTATTTTACTTAAGAACTGTATCTTACTAATCATTACCAACACATCTGCTTTTTTCCTGTCTTTATTTATATTAATTACAAATTAAATGTTATAATTCATAGGTAGAATATAAGTAACAGGTCAATTTAACAAAAACTATGTATTTTATTTTAACTTAATTATAACATGTTTGTTATACACTGAGGTGACCAAAATCATGGGATAGCAATATGCAAATATACAAATGGCAGTAGTAACGCGTGCACAACGTATAAATGGGCAGTGCATTGATTGGGCTTTCATTTGTAGTCAAGTGATTCATGTGAAAGGTTTTCTGACGTTATTATGGCCGCACGACGGGAATTAACAGACTTTGAACGCGGAATGGTAGTTGAAGCTAGATGCATGGGACATTCCAATTCGGAAATGGTTAGGGGATTCAACATTCCGAGATCCACAGTGTCAAGAGTATGCCGAGAATACCTAATTTCAGGCATAACCTCCAACCATGGACAAAGCAGTGGCCGACCGCCTACACTTAATGACCGAGACCAACGACGTGTGTGCAGAACGGTCAGTGTTAACAGACAAGTAACACTGCGTGAAATAACCGCAGGAATCAATGTGGGACGGACGACGGACGTGTCCGTTAGGCCACTGCGGCGAACTTTGGCTGCACTGGGCTATGCCATCAGAAGACCGACTCGAGTACTTTTACTAACAGCACGACGACATCGCCTGCAGCGCCTCTCCTGGGCTCGTGACCATATCGGTTGGACCCTAGACGACTGGAAAACCGTGAGTTGTCAGACGAGTCCCGATTTCAGTTGGTAAGACCAGATGGCCCTGTGGGGCCGGGTTGGGTACAGGCTGTGGTCTGGCAACCAACCTATAATGAGGGGACTGGGTGCCTGAACACCGGTCGTGGGACGGCCGCCGAGTAGGGGGGAGCCTAGAAACTGAGTACCTGGTGGGGTAGTCGTGACGGCAATGGAATGACTGCTCCGGTTGGGCCTAACCCTGGTTACAGGCTCTAGTGGTGGTAAACCGGCGCAAGTGTAAGAGTAAGCTACGGCGAACTCCGATGGGGCCCACACATGGGAAGTAGTGATCCTCTTGGGTGTTCCCCAGCCACTATGAAAGCTTCCAACTCATCTCCATTAATGGGGCAGTCATGCGAATATATAGCCTAGCACTGCTCAAGTCCATCTCCACCTCCTCGCGGTATGGGCTGGAAACATGGGCACCGCCCCATGGCTAACTGAGTGAGGACGATTGAAGGCGATAACGGCCTGTCTGTGCACAGATAACCAGTTACGGCGAGGTTATGTGCAGTCTCCAGAGGCTGTATATATTCTTCGCCCTGCGGTGAAGACCCGCGAACCGAATTGCACTCCCAAAGCTGAGCCTTGACCTAGAAAATCGGGGGTGATCTCGGAGTGGCGGAGTTCCTAAGGAGGAGTTTGTCTGGCGTCCTGGAGGGGCTGGGCTGTTCTGGGTGAAAACTCAGTGTGCATATGTGCAGTCCGACCGTGCTGATCGCGGGTCGGACTCTGGGGGGGTAGTGGTTGAACCTTCTAATTGGAAGGAGATCTGGAGGTGGGTACTTGCCTGGAGGGCATGCACTGCACGCACGTGAAGGGTCGGTAGCTGCTCCCCTGGAAAGCAAGCGTGCCGGCTCCCTTCGGTGTTAGTTTCGAAGGGTTGGTGCTCATTAACAATGGGTCGACGGCCTGGTCCGCCTAGTAAGAGGACTCGTTTACAAAGCGGGTTTGTAAAGTGAGAATAGGACTCGGTCCCATCAAGGTTGCACGTACGGTTTCAACTCCGTACGTTGCTGTTGACAGGTGAGGTGGAACCACCCTCGGGTGGAGATCATCCACCCACTGCAATTGGAAAGGGCGATACTCTTTCTATTGGCAGTATTCAACTACTGTCAATTAGAGCACTGACCAAGCTCAAATCCATCATGGTTACGGACATTGTCCAAGTCTGTGGGGATTGCGCACCTTAAAAGCCTGGTGTGTAATTAAGTACATATTCTTAATATGTGCAGTCTGTTGTGGCAAAACTGCAAAGCCTGAATGAAAGTAATGGGAAGTCCTGATCGCACTCCCCTAGTAATAAGCTGCTCAGAAAGATGTATCCTGTTATACCTATATGGATCAGGCACAGGAGGAGCAAACCTGGGTCACAAACCGCGACACAAAGTTGTCGAAAACATGTAAGACCAGATGGTAGGGTTCGAGTGTGGCGCAGACCATACGACTCCATGGACTCAAGTTGTCAACAAGGTACTGTGCAAGCTGGTGGTGGCTCCATGATGGTGTGGGCTGTTTTTACATGGAATGGACTGGGTCCTCTTGTCCAACTGAACCGATCATTGACTGGAAAGGGTTATATTCAGCTACTTGGAGACCACTTGCAGCCATTCATGGACTTCATGTACCCAAACAACGATGGCATTTTTATGGATGACAATGCGCCATGTCACCGGGCCACAACTGTTCGCGATTGGTTTGAAGAACATTCTGGACAATTCCAGCGAACGATTTGGCCACCAAGATCGCCCGACATGAATCCCATCGAACATGTATGGGACATAATTGAGAAGTCAGTTCGTGCACAAACTCCTGCACCGGCAACACTTTCGCAATTATGGACGTTTATAGAGGCAGCATGGCTCAATATTTCTGCCGGGGACTTCCAACGACTTGTTGAGTCCATGCCACGTCGAGTTGCTGCACTTCACAGGGCAAAAGGAGGCCCGACACGATGTTAGGAGGTATCCCATGACTTTTGTCGCCTCGGTGTATATGCCATACTTATAGGGAACAACCAAGTACGTGACGTAGGGTGATTATTCAAAGAATTGTTTCAAAAGTGTCAAGAAACCGCAAATAGAATATGTACTACATTTATCATACTTATGTAAGTCTTCGCTTCTGGGTTATAGATTTTTTCTTGATTTCGATGCAGCATGTAATTTAAGTTTTGACAGCACCAAAATTAAATTTGTTTGAGAAATTAAAATGTGTCAAGAGAGGCGCCTAAAGACTTGCACTCCCCCACCCCCACCCCTCTTAAATGTGCTCCCTCCTAAGTAGAAGACATTTTCTCGCCACTGTACAGTGAAGAGAGAACACTAGGAATTGATCGTGATTGGCTGCAGAAGGCAGGAGCGACAGACAGGCAACCAGACGAGCTCGCGGGCTTATTGAGCTGTTGGCGGCGGGCAGTTTACAACTCGCTGTAACCCGGCCTGGCCCAGCCCATCCTCATATTTCACGAGATTTACTGCTCGGCGGGCGTTCCGCGCCAGCTGTTTGCTATGGTAATCCTCGTGTTTACCTGACACTAAGCGAGCAGCCCCCGGGAGACGTCACGCCAGGTAACTGTACACCTCCTCTCGCCCCGCGAAGCTGCGACAACTATTTTTATGTTCCATGAACCTCTTCTTTTATCTGAGGAAAAAGAGGAGCGTTTATCTCTGAAAGCCTTATTTCTGTCATCCGAACTGCTGCTTGCGACTTCATTAAATCAACATAACACAGTTTGCGAAGACCAGCGTAGTACAAGATCGCAGGTATTCTAACTTCATGGACCCTTGTGACAGTCGGTGGAGGATTCAAGTCCGAGTTGGTTTTCTTTATTGCGCGTTTTGAGTGGCTTTAAACGGTGGTGTAGGAACTTCGTAGAGATAAAACTTCGACATTGAGGAATGGGGATGTAATCGGCAAGTATTAATACTTGGGATTTAGAAAAACCGCGTGAGAAATGCAGCCGACGTCTTCAATATCTGGGAATTTTCTCGAAATAGTTTGATTTATTCTGCCACAGTAATCTATCGCTTCTCTATCGTAAGGTGTCATCAGGTCGGGTTGTATTTTGAAAGACAACGGAAGCCAGCGAGCCTCGTCCAAACAGCGCTTCTACCTCGCTGGTTACTACCCATGCCATGGGGTAAAACTCCCATTAGTTTACTTTATACGCTAATATTTGCCCCTGTCAAGTTTGTCGCTGCAGGCACAGATATATTACTGCATTTTGAATAAATTCGAGCCTCGAGTGAGATGATCGACAAAACATCCCAATTTAACCTTATAAGAGTAAGGCATAACTACGTGCTTTTTCATTTATAGGATTTTTGTCATAAAGTTCTTATAAACAAAATTAATAAAAATACGTCTTCTGCGCTACGTGCCATATGCACTATTAACATACATTCAAAAGGCTAAATATTCTTATATTTGCGCAGCTACTTGTGACTTGCGTTTGCTGCTTCATGTTAACTTTTAATTTTTTCGTTCTAGTAAATGCACGTTTCTTAGACGAAAGATCTCTACCTACCATCCTTGTTGGAGGGAGGGGAAGGTTATGCGCAATTTATTTAGGTAAACCAACACATCGCGAGTTCACAAGCTGCGAGTTAAAAATCGCTGGTATTTTCTGACAAATGTTGACCGAAATTAACATACTTACTAAATACGCAACGAGAAAAAGAAGTAATTTCATGATTAAGTAGAGTGACAGTCTCTAACCAATAAAGCCTCTAACCAATAACCCCACAGCATATTTCTCTGCGATTATTTTTTTAACGTTTGCATGAAAAATTTCTTGGATATCGTAATCGAGTTGTTATTACACCCATGCACATATTTGTGATGTAAGGGAAAACGACTTTAGGCTAAATGCCTGCTAGACCATAATGTTTTAAACTAAAAAAACACTTTTAGCATGTAATAAGCGTTGCGGCGCTTTCAGTAGTTTATGTATAGATATTCCTGAATATTTCACTTCAGATTTTCTTCACATTCTATCTTTCGTGCTCAATAGTATATATTGCGTTTTGCTAAAATTTCGATACTACATTTTTAGGAGAAAATAATATTTTTAGGGTTTTTTATACATTGTTGTGTCTGTTTACAGCCGAGTAGAATAATAGAGGACATAGTATAGTTTGAGTATAAAAGAATTCCCCAACTTTGAAGGTCCAAAATATCAAAACCTAACAACCTACAACCTTGATTGACCAATCAAATGAGCCATGGAACCGTGAAGATTGTTTACCATAGATTCATAAATGTTCAATGTGACCACCATGAGCGGCCCGAACGACATCTACGCGATAATCAAACTCGTTCCACGCTCTTGTCAGCATTTCCGGTGTTACGGTTTGGATGGCGTTCGTAACTCTCGTTTTGAGGTAGTGAGGGAGTAGCGAGCTCGCATTCGAAACGTCAATGTAAATGTGAAGGTCTTAAGTTTCCTTGCCCAGAACGAGGTAGACGATGCCTTCGTGTCAAAGCTGGTTTTTTTTTAGCAATGAAGCGAAGTTCCATACAAATGGTAAGGTGAACCGGCACAACGTGCGGATATGGGGTCAGGAGCCTCCACATGAAACCACCGAATACGAGTGTGCTTCCCCCAAAGTGAATGTGTTTTGCGCTGTATCCAAAGAACCTTTTTTCGGCACTTTCTTTTTTCACGAGCCCACTGTTACTGGAATCCCTTATTTGGACATGATTACAGCGGGGCTGTTTTCTCAGTTAGAAGAGGTGGCGGGGGACTTCATTTTCTAGCAGGATGGTGCGCCACCCCATTAGCACCTAGCTGTTCGCGGATACCTAAACGAGACGTTGCCGCAACGCTGGATTGGCCGAGGAGCAGCCAGTGACCAGGCTCTTCATCACTGGCCCCCAAAAAGCCCGGATCTCACCCCGTGCGATTTTTTTCTTTGGGGGTATATAAAGGATCAATTGGTTCGTCCACCATTGCCGGCTAACACTGACGATCTCAAAAAGAGAATTATGGACGGCATCCAAACCTTAACACCTGAGATGCTGGCAAGAGTGTGGAACGAGTTTGATTATCGCGTATATGTCGTTTGGGCCGCTCATGGTGGTCACATTGAACATTTATGAATGTTTGGTAAACAAACTTCACCATTTGATTGGTCAATCAAGGTTGCAGGTTGTTTAGTTTTGATAATATAGACTTTCAAAGTTGGGGTATTCTTTTATACTCAACCTGTATATTGGAACTGAGGTTTCTATCCTCAGACCATTCGTGTATTTTAATTTTTTAAATGACTAATTTTTGTCGGTTTAATACACTTGAATTGCATATTTTAGTGGTATAACATAAGGTTTTTTAAATGCTAATGGAATATTATAAATAATATGTTCTAACGCTTTTGGTACACAACACCTGCCATGTGCATATTCTCCTCAATCAAGGGCTTTTATATCTTATTTTAATAACAGGAAAAATATTGGTTTGTATTTTGAAACCTATTGTTCACTGTGTAGTAGTTCCTTTTTAGACATCAAATTAATAGCACCCTTCCAAGCATTTGAACATGGGAACTGTATTGAGGTATTACAATTGTTATTCATATATTCATATTAGAAAAAATAAATGAACTGGCAACAGTTTAATATGCCAGTAATTTAATTTGCTCTGTTATATATAAACATATATATAAACAATTTTCGCAGTTTTTTACACAATACATTTTTATTTAAATCATACATATTATATTCGGTTTTTTAAATCTCAATATAAGTGTAACACTTTGTTTTTTTTATAGTGACTGGTTTTATTGGTACCTTTTCTTCACCTAGCTGCGAGAGTCAAGTAGTACTAATATTGATATCTTAAGAACTGTTAGCATTTATAACTTCCTTCTTAGCTGTAATTTGAGAGTTATTATTTTTAACAAAATGTTAGTCCATCCTAAAATTGTTCGTTTTAATAATTAACTGTTGCTCATTAATCCTCACATGTTCTGACATACCTTCTATTATTTCTAAAATTTGCTTTTCTATACTTCACTATTTTGCTCTAAATGTTTGTAAATAATCCAATTAGTAGGTCTTCTGTATTGTCTTTGTTATAATTCAAGTCGCAGTGCCAACTTTGTCGAATTCCCTAGCATACCCATGCGGACTTATTAGCTGAGGAGTTTATATAAGGTTTAAGTGATTTTTGATAGTTAGACAGAATTAAAAGTACCTCAAGGAAGATATATAATGTATTATGCTACATGTTCATATAATTTACTGATTATATAGCCATTGTTATGTAGTTTAAATGCAGCTGTTGCAATTTTCATAACTTTAGTTTGTCATCTATTTTTACTTATTTTATCTTTTGGTTATCATTTACATTCATCGTGATGAGATGTGCATGAATATCTTGTTCCGAATCAGTCTTCATAACTGACACATGTTCGCATTATCAATATTTTTTGCATACAGTGCACATTCCTAAAATTTATTTTGTATGCAGTATTAATGAAGCGTGTTTCCATCTACTGTTTTAATCACACCTCAAAGTGTACAAAAAATTGGATGTATTTTTATTTTATATTAGAATCTAAACACATAATTAGGGCGGGCTACAGCCCAACTCACAATGGCGGCATAATTTGACCGAGACCGTAAATGACCATCGTCTCTGAACTATTTTACGAAATTAGAAACTTAGTTGAAGCAACATACTGTAGTCATAAGAGGTCAACAGGAATATCCTAAGAAAATTCACCGGTCGTCAGCAACGTCTGCTAGATTTCCCACGTGTAAGAATGCGGAGCCGAGATTGCCGGGGCTTGGGGATTGTACGGCCACAGATTTTTCTTAAGGGCGTTTGTCACGAAAAAATTAATTTTGTACCAGATAACGTTAGACCTGTGGAAATTATTTGTGCAGTAACTACTTCCCCTCAGATAATTTTTTTAAGATCGCACGGTTTTCGAAAAATTTCATGGTAGTCAACATTTTACTTGTAATGTACAAATAGAATAACCCAAACTATTCGCAGAAAATTTAACAAAGGCAACTGAAAGGTCTTGTCCTAATTCATTTTATGGTATACTTAGCAAAAGATATTTTACAAAAATTCAGGGGCAGCCACAAATTAAAAATTTGCAAGAATTTCCTTATTTTAAAAATTTTTATTTAAATTGCGAAAAAAAAAAAAAAAAAAAAACCTTTTCTTATACAATTTTAAGTCTTGAAGTAGTGCTTGTCTCATTTCTATACGTAAGTTATTTTCTGTCATTTATACATTTCTAAAACAGTCAGATTGCGCTTCTGACATTTATTTATGCAAACACTATGCGCTCAAAAACTATTTTTGCGAGGAAAGTCTAATCACTTGCCTAAAATTTTAGCAATATGTGTTTAAAATCTAAAATAACAAATTTTTTCGTGGCCAACGCTTTTACACTGCAAGATACACGCAAAACCCGTGCAAGATGGCACTCTCGCACACTAAATATCATGCGAGGATAACTCTTGCAAGACAGATCTCTTACGAAAATAGGAGATACAGCATGTTCTATTTTGAAGAGAGTTATGCACGGATCGAGTGATTCTATTGTTCATTCTCTGCTAGTTATGTGACCACCTACATAACCATATATGTATAGGATAAGAGTAGAGATAGAGAATACAGTTGTGCGAAGAAGAATCATGCTAAAAATATTAGTTGTGTAGAACTCTTGAAAAATTTGTAAGTGGAGTTCAGATAGTGTTGCGAATTGTTGGACGAGTACAAGAAATATCTCGTTCTATCTAATAGCCACAACTTAAAGCGCGTGTTATTGATATTTGATTATTAAAATAATGGTTATTCTGAGGTAATAAACTTTTCTTATGCAAGGAGGTAGTGTGCTGCAAATTTGATCTATGGAATAATTCCCCAAGGGATTTCCCTGATATTTTCGCATGATATTTCTCATGCGAGGCCCCGTACGAAATTCATTTTGCATCGTGTAAAAGAAACTTGAGTCGCTCTGGCGCTGCAGCAACGTGGAAATAATGGGCAAGCGTGTAAAAAACGTGGCGCAAATCGATTGTCACCACTTCGGCACCCCCCCCCCTCCACTAGCGTTCACAAGTGGTGGGTAGATCACGGCAATAGGTGCTTGCTGTGTGTAGTGCTCCAGATGAACGAAAGCCGACGAGCTATACGTTCCACACATAAATGAATATCCCCGGGCTATAGTTTTAGTAGGATGTTGTTCACTGTTCATTAAGCACAATTGAACTCGACGTTTGAAAAATGCCACTTTTGTTTGAGTTCCTTTATTTCGTGTGGAGCACCTGTCCGCGGTAGTTAGCAGGCCGCGACAACCGCATGCGCCAAAGTGCCGAAATGGGCTTCAGCAGACAAGCTGCCTAAACAACTGTGATGTGTGCGAGCAGATAAACTGCCCTGCCTTATTTGTGGGGGGTTTGTTGCCAGCAATCGGGTTGACTTCCCTTGATATAATGAAGACGGGCTGAGTCTCTCCCGAGGCCAGCCATCCCCACCGGGGGAGCGTCCAGAAGACAGCAGAACAGCAGCTAACCGAATGCGCTTCCCTCAAAATGCAAATGAAAAATGTCACTGCCCATATCTGCGTCCCACTGACTGGCATTGCCTAGTAAATTTGATAGCAATGGAGGGAAAGTAGTTCCATGCCATAACGTTGAATTAGGAGTGTTGTGTAAACGTTTGATAATACTAGAATTATTTATTTTGTTCTTTAATGCATTTACATATAAGAATTAACAAATTGATAAAATATTCACTTTTCTAATAATTTAACAGTTTCATTTGACCGAAACACTAATAGAGTGATTAACCCCATGGAAATGCCAAGTTTACATATGGTGGAAGGATACACACTGTGCGTATAAGTATATCTCAAACACGGCTTTCAAAAGCACTCAGTTTACAGTGAACAGCCTATATCATATTATCTTTGAAGTTTAATGGCACGCACACACGCACGCTCATGCGCACGCACACATATACACACATACACACACACATACACACACATACACATACACATACAAAAACACACAACTCGGCAAGACAAAAAACCATTTACAGCACCACAGACAGATAATTAGGAAAAACTGTTTCTTTGTCAATGAAATCGTGTTGTCTTTTGGTTTGGTTTACTTTCGTTATATGTCCTGTTTTGTAATAATGATTCGTTCGTCTATTATTTCGTCGTTTTAATTATATACATTTTTTTTTTCATTGTCAAGAAAACAGCTTTTCCTAATTATCTGTCTGTGGTGTTGTAAAAGATTTTTTCGTATTTTGTGTTGCTAAGTTCTGTCTGTGTGTGTGGTGTGTGTGTGTGTGTGTGT
>NQII01001423.1:435560-476985 GCA_002778355.1 Clitarchus hookeri
GTGTGTGTGTGTATGTGTATGTGTGTGTGTGTGTGTGTGTGTGTGTGTGTGTGTGTGTGTGTGTGTGTGTGTGTGTGCGAGAGAGAGAGAGAGAGAGAGAGAGAGAGAGAGAGAGAGAGAGATTGTTATTTTGTCTCATGGTCGACAATGGACACAGTCCAATCAAATCATCACAAAAGCTTATATCATAGTGTCTACTGATCATGAAAGTCATGGAAATGTAATGAAATTTAGCGGGTGGTCATGTAAACTATGAATAAGTAACGGTCAAGAAATTGTCTTTTTCGTATCAGTCCAGTGTCGATTGACACTGATGTTCTATGCTAAGAGGTGAACGGTGGAACCACAGGTAATTCTTTATGATCATGCGTCCATCAACAACATGCGTTATACGTTCACAGAAGAAGAAATTTACTTACCTGGAATGACTGTTATAATGCCACGCATTGTCTAGAAGCCTAAAATTTAACTGAAGATGTCATGAAAAAGTTATGAATGTGGTTTATTGAAAATCAGTACACACCCTGTTATACATAACGTAGCAACCAGAAGATCCCGCTCTGTGTCGCGATGCTGTATACATCGCTGAGCTTTCAGGGCAGCGACGGATTCGTTAGACCAGGACCAAAATAAATTTGTTTAAACATTATCTCTCGTTATGGAAATGTCCACAGCTTTATTGAAGAGAGTGATTGCGGTTGGGCGTGGGCGGCAGCAGCGACCAATCGTCGTGGTTGTTTGCTGTACGTCCCCTGCGCGCGCCTCTAATTGAATTTATCCATTTAAGTCCCTGCTCGCGGCAACCTGAATGGTGAATATAGTTAAGCCCCGGAATGATTTACTGCAGAGGACACGAACGCGTTTGGAGAAGACCGCATGTCCGCTGTAAATCTAGGCTCAACTTCCGTCATTCTCTACTCTCGGGAGGGGTTAAGGAGGTACATTTGCGTTACATTTTAGATTTTCCTTAAAATTAAGCTTTTTAATCTGTTATATTAAAAATAATAGAGTTACTTGAAATTATAATTTTTGTAGTGTAGTATGCAATGAAAAGTACACTAAAAGCTGCCTCCATCTCAGAGTGTTTCTTGCTTACAGCTGTGAGTACAGGTCCACTGCCCCATGCTACCGGCCTACTTAATTTAATCACCTTTGAACATTATTTCTTGGCTTTTATGTGTTACTTTCCACTGTACATGCTATATTACTGAATTCCTCCTTAACGTACTTTCAGATGGCGTTGAAATAAATGTATGTTTACAGGGGAAAAATCCCATGTGGTTTAATTATTTCTGTCCATATACGTGTTACGGATAGTCTCTTTGCGGCAAATTACTTGCCCCCGTACGTAATTTCATTTAGCGAAAAGCGCATTTCGTGATCTGCAACCGTTTCGGAAATTTTGGTGGTGTCCACATTAGGCGGCCCATCCTGTATATGCACACAATAAAGGCCTACAATTTGAATGTGTTTGTTATCGAGCAGGTTTTATACTGTGATAGCAGTACTTAATTCCAAAGCTGTTTCCTGCCTCTATTCAATAAGCCATTACTTTATTCTCATATACGTTATTAAGAAAAAATATTTTATATGGGCTAGTATAATGCTACTGTTATTTGCATTTACGTTAGAACCAAGTTTCCTATGGCATTTGTTTTATGCCAGCGGAGGAAACCACATGTAGATAAAATAAGTCAAGACTGTGCCACAGGCTTGGAAACTTGTAATACATGTACAGAAAGTCAAGCTAAATTTGTCTACAAATCATTCTTAGGATTCCTTCCGTTCACTGATTGGGCTACTGTTGAGAAATACATATATTCAGACGATAATTTAAAAATAAATATTTCAGTATGTAATAAGAACACAAATATCTTATTTTTGAGGCTTTAATTTTATATGTTCATAAATTAAAGATTTCATAACATAAAATGGATGCCGTGCACATATAGTTTTATTCAACCCGTAAATCGATTTAGCAGCTCAGCTTAGAGGGTAGTAGTAGGTATGTATTTCAATACTGCAGTAACTTGTTCATAGGTCAGTTAATTAGTTCTTAAGATGCCACAGTCTCTAAAATTTACATAGATCTCATTATTCCCGAAGGATTTTTTCCCCCCCAAAAATGGACCAATTTCGTGTTATTTATATTAGATTTTATTACACGTTTTAACTTGTATTCCATTACTGGTTATTCTGCTTAGTTAGCATAGCGAAGAAGGATTCTTACTATATTCTAGGATGACTTGTGTGAAACGTAGACTTCGTTGCAATTTTTAGTATTCTAATTCCTTTGTATTTCTGTAGTACATTCTTCTGATACAGTTAAAATGATGTGGTATTAATAAAATTAAAATGTGTATGCTTTACAATGTAAGTAAGTGTAGCAAGGTCACAAAAGATGCATTTTCACACACACACACGCGCAATGTTCGTTAATAAAAAATAATTTTTTAGTAAAGTATTTTGCTATATTTTCTTTGACTGCAAAATGCATTTATAAAGAAACCTTAGCATACATATTGTATTTTTATGACGTATAAAAGTCTGTTATTCTATTAGACGAGCTCGGTATTTTTTTTTTTGCGGGGACTATTTCCTCTTTTTAATTTACCACGAAGTTTAATTTTTTATCTCCATTTCGGTAGAAAAGGAAAATAAATAACTTTAATCTGCGTATTTACCGAGGTAGGCCAAATTTTCGATGTCACGAGTAAAGCATGAATAAAATATTTTTTATATTTTTTACGGAGAATTTTGCCATCGATGTAAATAAAACTAACATTTTTGTAGGGGTTTTGAACCAGCAATTTCGAGTTACGAATGTAATTGGCTTGTTGATCTTTACATATAGTTTTCCGCTGTCCGAAGAAATTGAGGAATTTTAAGTTATTTCCCCTTATAATCGCCATAAATACGTATTAGTGATTTGTGACACCAAATACCGTATACTTGTGATGGAAGAGGGAAGTTGTATGAGTATATATTTGGGAGGAAATATTGGGGTCAGTGCTGTGATGGCTCAGTCAAGAGCCTGATAAGGTAATTATTGTCAATTTAGATTGGTATGTATCTGTGTATTGTAGTATACGTTATAGTAAATTACAATACATAATTTTATACAATTTTATTTAGCAATTTTGTTTTCAGGAACACTTATGCGTAGACACTAGGCGGCATTTTATACATAATGATTATAGTTTAGTTGAGAGATTTTGGCGGCTCTTAACAACGAGGTCTTGAGAGCTGATGAGGGTGAAATTAAGTGAGAATGGAAGAACGCTGGAATGCAAGGGTGGGGGAAACGGGATATCCCCTAAAAAATCCGTCGACCAGAGGCATTGTCCGGTACGTTTCCCACTTGCGAAAATCCGGGAGCGACCCGGCTGGGTAATGAACCCGGTTCGCCTAGGTGGGAGGCAAGCAGTCTAACCGCTCAGTCACCGCGGCCCCTTACTGAATAGACTTAAAAAAATGTGACTGCCAAGCATAAAGTGCCCGTCCAAAGAACAAACTTTTAAGTGACGCTTACAAAGGGAGAGTGTCGAGCCGTTAATTTGCCGCGTCATAAACTCCTCGCTTGAGTGGCGCAGGTGTTGGGGAGAGTAACACGGAGAGTCATCATGGTGATGGGAGAGGGAGAGAATCCGATGAATGATGCGGGGATGATGGAGTGGAGCAAACTAGCCTACCCCCTCCCCACTAACTGCCTTGGCCATCTCTCTACACCCAAGCTCGACATCTCGCAAGTGGGCACAATTGGCTGGTTTGCGTAATTTCGGTAATTACGCGAGTAGATGTAGCCGCCATTGCTGTGCGCTGTGACCCGAGCATGCTCCATGCACTGCCCACACTGCGTCCACGGGTTTCTCAAGGTGTGATGGATTCTAAATGTCGCCCTCGCGTTCATTACATTCCGGCCTCCAGGCGGTGGCTCACTAAATAAATGAACCCGATACTGTTGCTGAAAATTCCTCGCACTCACGGCCATTTTGCTTGAGATTCGAATTCGGCCGAGTCAGGAAGCTACATATTTAATTTCCTCGCGGACATTCCTTTTTCTTGTATTATTTTTCTTAGAATATTTTAGAATAATTCTTCCGTTTACTCTCAATTTAATTTTAAAAAAACACTACATATACTTGGGTTAAATTTTTATCACATAGCACCGGGAACTGCAGAATTGTGTATAATGTCCAAATTTTATTCGTAGTGTCTAAAATTATACTGAAAAAGTTTGTGGTTACTACTAAATTCCTTATTTCAATAGGTCGAGCTAAATATTTTTTGGCATAAAGGAAACTGCATTTAAGATAAGTCTCTTCCTTTGCGATTTCAGAATAATCACTTTTCTGAAGTTAGTATTAAACAGGCGAACAGTAACTACACAATTTTATCACGCCTACATGATTCGCAAGTTTATAAATTTTTTTTTTTTCTGTGTTTACCTTGACGTTTGTGTAAAATCTCGCCTGGTTAGAAGACATAGAAACGTTTCGTAGGAAAATCGGATTGTCACTTTGCACATCATAACCACCTAATCCTTTTGTCACTCGCCTACCGTTGTCCAACAAGGACAAATCCCCTTGTATATTTAACTGTATGTTCACAGGAGCAAGTAATCAAACCTGGCCACACTCTCTTTGAAGCGTGCATATCTTTTGGGATACAACACACTTTATTTTAAGAGCCCTGGGAATTTTACAATAATTATGAATATGCAATTATGTTGCTGTCGTTTCATGTTGACAGTTACACGGACTCATACATCTGGTATTTACTGCTGACTTACACACATGCCTTACTTTAGCTATATTAAATGTCGTCTGAAGGGTGAACCCATAAAGACGATGGACTCCTGAGGTGAGTCCTGCAGATGACCGTTATTCTTGGGGTGTGGCATGGGGTGCTTGATTTTGGGGCGGGGGAGGGTAGTACTCGGATACCGTATTTTGTTTCCTGCATTAATGCAGCTACTAGAAAACTCGTGCGATTTTGTTCCGTCATTAAATACATTCGTGATAGCATAAGGGGACGAAACAACCGAGTGCTTATTTCGCCATGTGACTTGAAAATAAGGCTGGATACTGCACAGTTTGTAAACAACCTGCAACACCTTAAACAATAAATTGCATACTTTAATATTGATATACGTTAATGTTGAAAATTACACGTCTTGTAGATAACACACCTTTACTAATTAAGGGCGCCACTGAAGTGCTTTTGATTTCCAACCCAACTTGCATCACGTCTTCGCCAGCTATTGACGCCAATGCGACGTCACTGCACGGAGTATTTGTGCTCTAGACCACATGCAGTGGATGATCAAGATTGGCGGGAAGTAGAATGACGTAAGAGGTACACTGGCGTGCCTTCAGACATGGATCTGAACGACTTCCTTGAGCATATTGAGCGCTGTACAGGCAATGGAATGCGACCCCAATAAAACCACGTGCGAAGCTTCCAACTAACTGGATTGACATTGGGAACCATGCTCCGGATATATTGTCATAGTAATCAGCAAAGCTAGCTAAAAAATATAATTGTTTAAGTAGTTTATTAATCATATTGTGCATTTGTCAAGTGGTTACACACCTTTTGAGGTCCTCACTAGTCGGCGCTCGTATGAGATTTGTAATGACGTTCTGCCTAGACTTGATGTACTAAGAACTGCGGAAGATCCGGAGAAGTTACGCCACGAAATGTTAAAGTTAGTACAAAGACGCCTCTACAGAACAGCCGAGAGCCGTAATAAACCGCATAAAGCAAGTAAGAAGCGTAATTTAGAGTTGAATTCTTTGGTTTTCTGTGGAAAGGGATTGTCATAGGTGTCCCGACAAAATCGACGAAGACTTGTAAATTAAGTGCGTTACACGCCACTTCGGGGCTTCTAAAATACACAGATATTTTGAAGTAATTTAGAACAAGTATAAATATTTATGAAGCCTTTGTTGTATTACAGCAACATGTAGGAATAAGCTATAAGCGTGAGCTGCTACTTTGGCTATATATTGAGTGGTGTTACTTAATTTTTCAATGTCCTGCAGCTGGGAATATACTGCAACGTGTCGCGACTTTGTGTCAAAATTCAGCTGAGTGAATTATTACTGGAGTAAACTGTCAATTTCAGAGACTGTGTATATACTGAAATAATGTAGCCGAACGCGTATGGAGAACCTATTGGTTTTGGAGTGAGGGCGAATTACTTTATCAGCACTATACTGCGTACCATTTTGGTAACAACAAGCTTTAAAATATTCAGAATTGCTATGTCGCTTATTCCGAAAATAAATGTGTTATTGTAATCCTCACCAAGCTTGGAATGAGTATGAGCGAAAAGTTGACAATTTAACTGGCAGAAACATATCTGTGCATCGTAGATAAAGTGCACTATGTCACAAATATTAAAATTTACGGGAGTGCTTTTAACGCCAATAGCATGGCACATAGTACCTTTTCCTACCGGCGAAATCACTTATTATTACGTAAAGTATAGCATAGTGCCCTGCAACCCATAAATAACGCGGAAAATACAATAAGAAACGTAAAAACCTCTGTTTTGTAAAATATACATCGTGCCCTTTACCTCCAATGTTCATAGCCTATATTTTATTTTATTCTGAACATGAGAAGAAGTGATAAAACGTAATAATTTTAGCTTTCTGTAGTTAAAAGCTTCCATTTTAAGGGGCTAGATTAATCTCTTTTCTCGCTGTTACGCGGCCATACTCCAAAATTTTTATAATGCACAGAATGAGGCACAATTGCGATTTGACGGATTAGAATAACGAAATATCAGTGGTAGAGCTTCACAGTTTGACATTTAGGGTGCACTGAGTTTCAGCGAAATTTTAGCCCAAAAAAGGGCGAGAATACCTTAAGTTTTAATAAATTTGATAAAGTTGTTAATCTTTAAGCGATTCAAATTGATATTTTTGCTTTATATAACGTGAAATTTACAATCTTATTTGGTGCTTAGATAATTAACCATGTTCAGATTCACTAGTAAATAAATACTTCAAAGACTCCCTGTTTACAAAGACTATAAAACAAATACTGCCCTTTCTGACAGTTGCTATGTGCGGCCGGCCTTATCACACGTGAAAAAAATTAATACATTTTTATTATCTCCGTGGCCGAGAGCTTGCCATTGAGATATTTTCTAAGGAAGGTTTTTATGAATATTGGAGAACTTAGAACGGACGCTGCTAAACAGGACGATGTTTGTGTTAAGCAAATTATGCAATGATAGGAAAGTTATGTATTTATGTCTTTATTGTATTGATTTGGTTTGCAGGGTATAACTGCCAACCCCGGTAGTAAATGATTAGAAATTAGTTATTTTATATGGGCCCATAAAAGTCCTGCTCCTGCAATAGGTTATTTTAACCAAATTGATATTCATGAAGTGATACGTTGGGAGACTTTTGCGATTCATGAAACTGTTTTAAATCAGACTGCAGTTCTTTCCGTTGCTCAAGCTCCTGTCTTATAGTCACGTAAAAAGTTGAAATTTGAATTAGGTGATGAAATATGATTGTTCCGTAAGTTACTTGAACCCAGAAAACCTTGTACTATAAGCTAGCGTGCAATCCACTGCATTACGAAGGTATGTTTCAGAGCATCAAATTCGAATTTAATCAGTCTAATGTTTCGAATGATAGGGTTTACAAACCTAAAATATTTACCAGGCCTTTATTTTAAAATTAAGTGAATGAGCCACATAAAACATGCAAGTTTACATGTCCTACAGTAGCGCTACTTGTGTGAAAAATTTGATGGAAATAGGTTGTTTGGACCCTGAGATATGACATAAAAAAATTTTCTTATTTGATGCTGTCGTACAAAATTTCCAGAAAGAGGCTCTATATACGATATTTAATGTATAATGTCTACATACAAATTTTGGTTGAAGTCGGTTAAATTGTTTAATATATGTCAAACTTTCCTAAATGATTTATGTATCTGCCATTTTGAACATCTTTATCTGACCCATTAAAATCATTAAAGTTTCCATTAAACATTTGGAGATTCTGAACGAGGCTCTGCAGGTATTGGTAGACTTAAACAGCTTCTTATATCGCTCAAATATTTCTGGAGATTGGGACTGAACCCAGGCCTTCGAGCCCACAATAATGTTTATTGGCGATTAATGTGGTCTCCTACCTGGGTAGCTCTTTCCGCGTTTGTGCCACAGAAGCGCGGAGGTGATAAGAGTGAAACTACCACGATCATCAATTGTCCCATCGCCGCTGTGCGCAAGGAATCTGAATTGGCGTCCAGTGTTCTCGTCGTGCTGCTTAGACGCATGGGACTTCAAGCAGCGACTCGTAACATTTTATTTGAGAAAAGTCTGTGGCAAGGTTCATCACAGGCTTCTATCGTAATTTCGCTCGTGTCCGGATAGTACATTTATAGATACGGTAGTGTTCAAAGGCAGTATTTAACGGTGTTATAGGATTCATAATATTTATAGCACGCATGATATCTTTGAAAGTACCACTCACTTCTCGCCTGTAGTTGTTTTTTTTTTTTCGCAGGTAAACTTGGGGGACACGCTTAATATTATTATGAAAGAAGGAAAGGTGAACGTATTTCAAATTCTGCAACGTAGTTTAAGTGCCAAGTAGGTGACTGCTAAAAAAAAAAATAAAACAAATATGAGCTCGGTACGTTGAGCATTACGTTTGGTGTAAATTAAATTTGAAATTAATTTGTACGTGTTTTAAGAACAGCTCTTCAGATATTTCGAGTACAGTAACATCTGGGAAGGAATACAAAGTCTGTCGCTTCACTGCTGAGAGCAGAAAAGTAGTGAGCATGTCTTCGCGGCCAGTTGTGCGGCGGGCGCGGCCAGCGGTCGCGGTCGACCAGAATAGCAACCGCCAGACGAACACGGGCAGCTGGTGGAGCGATGATCATGTTAGACAGGGGGGGGGGCGGTTGATGCTGCAATGAACGTCGTTTATCCCCCTGTTCGTTCTTGGAGATGTTTCCTTCGGACCCACACAATCACCTCGACCAGCTCTGGTGTCTGCCAGTCAATTAGCACTTGCGTCGCAGAGTTTTCTTCAACATTCTTAGTATAACTGTTTAATTTTTCATCACAAAGGAAATGTACATTAACAGGCTTTATTTCACCCGTGATTTTGTTCATATCCTGTTATTTTTCTGTTCAGTTATGCCATGGCGGTGTATGACCCAACAAACAACTACATGGAAGATTATTAATTGTGTTATCTTCCTAGGGTATATAAAGACAGTTCATTGATAAATATTCACATTTTATATTTCCACCAAGTTTTTGAGCTGTAATAAGATTTCCATATAACGAAGATTAAAATGGTGCATTTCTTCGCGAAACGTTCATGTGAAACAAACATAAATTACAAAGCATGGTAAAGGAAGATTGTGTAGACTGAACAATCTTAATCCAGACTAACAGTCTCCAGTTGGTTCTAGGGGCCGCGGTGATGTAGTAACTAGACCGCTCGTCTCCCACCAAAGTGAACCGGGGTAGATTCCCTTCGAGCCCCCCCCCCCNTTTTAACATGTGGGAATCGTGCTGGAAGATGCCACTGGTCGGCGGGTTTTCTTGGGGGCATGCGTTTTCTCCCTTCCTTGTATTCCGGGGCTGCTCCATAGTTACCTTGCTTCACCCTTATTGGCTCTCAAAGCCTCGTTGTTAAAAGCTGCCCAAATTTGGAATCAGCTCCAGTTGCTCGTAAATTGTGTGGCGCGTCTATAAACCTCGGAATGGGTATGTTGACTCGCTGAGCAACTTTAACCCTAGAGCAGGCGTTGAGTTGAAGTAGCGCTGGAACCCCGTCGCGTCGTTCTCATCTTTGTTTCAAACGGAGGACTAAACTGGGTGTGTCTGCGAGGCAACAAAAACTCCCGTGTTACATCCGTGACCCAGTTTCACAGGTTTATAAGTGATTCCTGCTGATACAAAGAGAAATAAACAACTCTTTGATCCACTGATTCGCCAGTAAGAGATAAAAGATTACTGGATTTACGTTGATTTTTCACTTTTACGGGCTTCTGACTCCTACGGATAGTGTAAAAAAGCCAACAGTAAGATAGCGCAGCCGTCGTCAATAACACTCTCTGGGGACTGTTCCAGCGGTACTGCTCGACAATTATTTTTAAAAAAATTATGTTTAGGTATTCATACATTTTTATTTGCCCTAGTCCACGTTATTTTAGTGGCCTTATTAATGCGTCCTCTTTTATGCCTAAAACATTGCCCGGGACTGTAATTGAAAAAAATTAGTTAAGTTTGAATGACCTTAAAAATACGAAGTGTTTCAATATTACAGTGCTCATTTCTGTAAGGGTCATTTAGCTACCAACTGCTTAAAGAAACTAGTAGTATGTTCTCTGATTTTGTTATTTATAAGTTACTGTCACGCAACTGAGCCAAATAAATTAAAATTAGTACTGGTGAATAGCAGGTACGAATTTTCTACAAGCCATTTTGGTTGTAGGCATGTCTGATTAATGAGCGAATCGCCAACTATCCATGTAATTGTAGGGCAGAAGTTTAAGTTAACAAAAAAATATCATTCCGGGGGGTCGATTGACGTAGCGAATTTAGGTTCTTATAAACTTCTATAAGTGTTCTGTTGCATTGATGGAATTCAAACAGAGCTTAAACAGAACGATGGTTCCAAATTTTCCCCTTTTATTCATGGTACTGTTCATTTGAAATTCATACATCTAAAAATGCTGTATTATGTCAACAGATTTAGGAAAAAATTAAGTAAATTAAAATCCGAATAGTTATTTGCGGTAACTTTGTGCCAATTAAGGCTAACATTGTACCAAACTTGTTCATTCAAAACAAATGCTTTAAACGCACCCACCTTAATGCATACTTAATAGCTAACAATTTTATGTAGGTCACCTATAAAGAGCATAGTAGTCTTCAGAGATTCTTCAAGATCTCACTTGAAATATATTTAGGCTGCTGGTACATAGTTGCCTTGACAGGCGCAAAGTTACTCCAAATGACTGTAGTGTAGCCAGTACTTAATATTAACCGTTACAGTACGCAGAGCATTAAAAAAAAAAAACAGAAGGCTAAAATGTTTACGAAGGATTACAGTCGAAAATCACGAAACTTTTCCGATAAGACGTAGGAAAAATGTGTCGGTTATTTATAAAAAAATTATTTATACATTGTATTTAAAACTTTGTAGGGAGCAATGGGTACGGTTATTTTTGAAGTTGTCCTTCGAGCATGTTTCTAAGTGCTCGTCACGGTAACGTGAACACGTTTGACTCAGACTTTGAAAATAAATTACTGCCCATAAACTACTAAAATTCTGCAGTACACACTGGCACACAGGCTCCCAGTTAAAATGGCAGCAAATTAATACTTCCATACACACAATACGAATTTGCATATTAGTAAGACATCCATATTCATATAATTTCATGGTTTTACTTGTACGACGTATGAATTAAATGGCCAGGTCCATGGCAATGTTAACTTTACACGTGGCGGACGGAAATAAAATGAGAAGAAAACGTGATCCTAAGGAGGGCTAACGAGAGTTTCCAAAACGAACCGTAAATAGCTTGTATAGCCCATTCACGGCTACTTCCAACTTATCTGAAGCCGTGCTTAAGTTATACTTCCAGGATATTCCTCCACCTCGCGCAAGCAAAACTTAACCGAGTGTAGGAAATGTCACCAAAGGGACCACGCACCGTGTTCCTGCGCACTCAGGGTAATAATATTTTTCACAAGAACTATCTCTTAGTAGGCATTACCAACATACGTATATTATCCCTGTTTTATTCACATTAATTTTAAAAAGTATTCTGATTTATAAACAAAATATAAGTAAAACTTCAATTTAATAAAATAGTAAAATACTTTTATGTTAAAAAAAGTTTAAAATACTTGTGATACAGGACACATTTAGGAAACAACCCAACACGCGATGCATGGGGTCATTTTTCAAAGGTTGCAGTCCAAAAGTGTGAGGATACTGTAAATGGAGTATAGTAGTTTATACTAATGTATGCAGTTTCGAAATTGGTCATCAGAACACTCTTGACCCGAAACAAATGAGAAACAGTGCTGCAAATTTNCTAATGTATGCAGTTTCGAAATTGGTCATCAGAACACTCTTGACCCGAAACAAATGAGAAACAGTGCTGCAAATTTATTTTGTTACTTGAGTGTACAGGTGGAAGTGTTGTTGTGTACGACGGAAGCCACATTTTTGTATCGCCAAGTGAATAAGCGACCCGCCTACCTTGGCCAACACGAAGGCGTCGTGTCGAAGGTCACGTTGTAGCGCGGCACCCTGAACTCAGTCGCGGGGCGAATAAGCATTGTCGTCGATCATAGCGAGCCGTATAAAGCGAGGGCAGGGTGTGGTAGGTCGGGCGTAATTGCAGCTGACGGCGGCCGTGAACTGTGTACGGGCTAGGTGCGCCCGTAAGGTCGCCTCTGTATGGGCACGCCGTGGTGAGTCACGCTCCAGAGCATTGTGCTTTGTTCACGACGTAGCGAGCCCTTGTTTCAACTACGGTGGAAAACTGTCCACATTGGCCGGCTATGGTTTTCACGCATATATGGCATGTTGATACACAGAATGGATATAAGTGGTCCACATAGGTTCAACATTGATGATGCTGTCGACAGATGAGGAGGTATCCACAATTACTCGCCGCGACACATGGCTTGACTCGTGACGTCAACTCAAGAGTGCATGCTGGAACTGATCAGATATTTCTGCTCAAGCATTGGCTGTTCTGTCATATGGTTCCACGATCTAGCATTTACGGCTACAAACGAAACGGAATAGCAATGTAATAAATGTGTGTTACGGTGTTCAAAGATCCACACTTATGGTGATTTTCTGACGAGAAAATAATCACGCAGAAAATCCTACTTCTTCACACTTATTACTAGATTTATGTCATTCGAAATAATTTATAAGTATATCTTCATCGATTATATTTAGTAAGGCCTTTTCTGTGTATTTCAACATGGTAGGTTATCTAATATGCAGATTCAGATTTCTTGTAGCCTGGTAGATGGGACCTATCTGCACATACAAGCTAAGTCAACACTAATTAAAAATCTAGACCTACACAGAATATTAAGAAAACTTCTTTGAGTGTGGTGGGTCAAAATGGCTGTATAAAGTTGAGTTACAGTATATTTGTATTTTCATTCAAATCAGCAGCATATTGACTATCATGAGTATAGAATCACATAAATCACTTGTTTTAAATAAATAAACCATATACCGTGCTTGATACCTTGTCTGGAACATACTTAATATAAATATGAGGCTTACGTTTCACATTGCTTTCATCCTGGTTAAATTGTGTTTGCAGAGGCTCCCATATTTTATTAGTGAACTGATTTCGTACAAAAAAAAGGACAATTTAAATAATACATGCAAGTACCATACCATTTAAGAATTGATTATAGAGCACATATCCTGTTATATCTAGTATTAATGTGAGGGTTATTCGCCAATTATCGCATATAGAGTTTCAGTAGGCCATTTACATATTAAGATAGCTATAAATACCGTAAAGAAACAGAGTTCCTTAAGAACTCGTGCTATTAATATCGCATGGACTACATAAAATAAATCTGTCTATATTAGATTTGAAGTTTTATTGATGTTTATTTTACAAGTTGTTGTGAAACTAGATAAATTATTAGACATACCCAGAAATGTGTGGTGTTCCAGGAGAAAACTTAATTCGCGCTTGGCAGCCATTCTGGTGACGAGCTTTGATAACAGAACGAATAAATGTAAACTAGCTTGGCCAGCCGTATGTTATCATTGTTCTTATACTTTGTATACATTTATATTTAATGAAAGGAAAGTTGAGCAGTGTGCAAGTAAAAATACCTGTTAATGTCTCTGCCATTCCACCTATTTTTATCCACCTCATGGGATATTACTGATATTCAATTTAACACACTGCTACAGAATAACTGCAAGTGTCATGTTTACAAAAACGGTCATTTATCATGCCAACATGCACAAAAAGCTGCTCTCCAAAAGATATTTCGTCAGGTTATTAGTTAATATTTCAGCTATATTAAATAAAGATAACGTGCTGCTTTTAAATTTTAACGAGATGTTCTGTGTGAAATGCACTTAGTTTTCCTTAGTGTGGACAATTGCGCGACAGTTGACTCGACAGATGACTGTCGTGTGATGCACGCTCTGAAGTAACCTTGAAACTGGAACCAGATATCTACAGTGAACTCGAATCTTCTTTCTCCGGTACCTCATTCCGGTTCTCTAAACGTTTTATCAGCTCACTTGGGCGTTTATGACGCAGCATTTTTTTCGTTGCCGGTAACAAATGGCAGTTGATAGTGAGCGGAGGAGGTAGCGTTGGGGTTTTGAGGGGGAAGGGTGGGCAGATAAACTCAGCGGTGTTTAACAACACGGTGAGGTGAACGACCTATGAGAGCCGGCGGAGGGCCAGCAGCGTGCTCCGGAGCGGGGTCGTCAGTGTTGGCAAGAGTTAGTGTGGTTTTATTGTTGTGCTTGTTTGTCGTGCGTGACCCTTGCCTGCATGCGTGCCAACCGACCTTCTGGCAGCATGTTGTGGCTGCGACCGCACTTTTCAAGCCACCGTCGCCACCAGGCGGCTATATGTATGTCGTGCTCGATTATTTCCTAAATATTCCACGCACGCATCACAAGCGTTTTATACTTATAACTCATAAGTACTCTAGTTTTGGTTAAATTAAAATTATTTTTATATTTCATCTATACATTATAATATTTTATGTAAAATTAATACATAAAAAAAGTGAGGAAATATGTATGTTAGTAATTTCTAGCAAGAAATAGTTCTAATGCAAATATTATTACATTGAGTACGCGCGAATGTAGTCCGTTGTCCATTTGGTGTAACTTTCTAGACTGATTAAGCTTCGTTTGCACGAGGCGGACGAATATCCTGGAAGGAGAACTTTACCAACGCTTCAGAAAAGTTAGAAGTAACCGTGAATGGACTATATCAACCTGCTTCAGAACTTGCCTACACTAACGCTCACGTCTTGCCGTTTGCGCTCGGCTATTGCGGCAGACTCGAAAATCTTAATTTGGCCGTAGCTAACCCGAAATCCTTAATTTCGGTTCGGTTAGTTTCACGGGTTGCTAAAATACGTCTCATAATTTCCAGGGCCCGTGCATACGTTGCGAGGTGAACTGTCAGTTCCATCGCAGTTGGATCGGATTCAGGAGAGTAAACAAGTACACTGCATGTTGAAATCTTTCTGCCAAATCGAAAATTTCTTCCGAATATTCAGTTCTAAACGAAGTTGACAGCATCACTTCGTCAGTCTGAGATTTTCTTTTGCAAACATTAGCCAACCAGTGGACTTCACATGAAATCTCTGTGTAACACGGCTAGAGAATGTAAAGGAAATCACTTGGATAATAGTTGGGATTTCGCCGATTACGGCAGATAAGTTTCTTTTCTCGTTTGCATTAAAATTTAAACGACTTGAAACACAGTCACTGTTTGGATTGTGGTGTGAAAAGTTACTTTTTCGTCGAGAATTCGTAGGTGTGATGCAGCGAAAGCTCCCTCATTTTATTCTCTAGTCCTAAGGCGAAAAAAAATGGTTTTCCCTTTCCCGTATTCCTCTTGCTGGTAATCAAGAGTGTTTCAATTTGAGCAATTATACAGCACCGTCTTTTAAAAATAACTGTGACATATAGTTACATGTGTTGGCAAATAAGGTAGGTAGGTCGGGCTTTAAGACTTCGACGACGAGGCAATTTGAGGCGGAGCAAGTCGCTCAGAGAAGCAGATACGGTGAAGGAATCTGCTATGGCCTGTAGAAGGAACCATTCCAGAGGGATTATTCTAAGTTTCTCGAAACGCAGCTCCCGATCGTGAAATGACTATTTTCGTAATATTTCCGGTGCTTGGCATTTTGAGTTAAAGATGACTTCTCGATTCTCGTGTGAAAACGATCGAGAGCACTCGACAGTTAATGTGTTGTCGAAAGCTGCGTTCCAGATCGGGAAGCGTATTTTCAACAAGGCGGATGAGAAGCTTGGTGGTCGTATTAATTGCAAGCGGACATAAACTTTATGGTTCCGTCCTTCTTTCACGTAATACATAACATATAAAAGGTAATAATACGCGTGGCACATTAATATATGCATCCAATTGTATCAACACATGTTCGTAAGTATGAATGTTTTTGTCTGTATCGTTAGTGAACCAATTTTGTAAGTGTGTTATGGCCGTGTGGTTATGTAGCGTGGCTGCTAGTACGTAGAGAAATATATTTTTGGTTCAGGGCTCGGCTGACAAATTTTTTTTTACTTCACATAATATTGAAAACAATTTGATTTCCACATGCGGTAATCAAACTAATTAAATGGACAGCTTCTATCATTTTATGAATAAATATATAAGCTACAAAGCTTTTGCGTACGAAGTGCTTTACTTCACTTCACTAGTGGTAACGGAAATTCTTGCGTTCCTACAATAAACAACGAAAAACCTTTTACTGGATAAGATTTGTTGTTTAGGCCTAATGCAATTTTCTATGCAAACCTTATAATTGTATTTATTAAAACGACATTATACGTATCTTCTTTTACACATTCTGTTACGTACATCACAGTGCAATTTATTTAAACGGACTGTTCTATGTGACTACTACGTAACGAATTCTCTTTTTTTAGCAGTCGTTTATATACGTGAAACAGTGTGTTCCTTTAAAACGAATAATGTTTTCAACTGCCTACCTGTGTAAACAACACATTAACCATTCACCGTGTCACCATTTTCCTCTACCAATAGTCTAATAAACCCCCAGCTTTGCCCTGGAGTGATTTCGGGAAACCATGGAAAACTGAAATCAGGATGGCCGAACCGGATTCGAACCCAAGACTGACTGCGCCTTCTCGTCCGGTTTGAAAAATAAGGTAATCGGTAAAAATTCAAGAAAGCAGTCGCAGACTTATGAGACAGTATAAGAGGATTCCGACCAACTTTTCTCTCTATGTATAATGTTCTTCAGGATTGTTTTCTTGCTAAAATTGTTAATGTACCATTCTTTTAGCAAACATTTAACACGAATGTGTAGCAGTATTGTGACGTTTCACATGGACTTAAAAGGATAGTTTGCAACAAGGCGTAAAACGTGCACTGTTAAGGTGAAAGACACCCGAAAAAGTCCGTGTTACACATGAAGCTTCCTAACGTTATGCAACGTTGCACGACGATCATGTAATTGAACCTTAGCTGTACCCACGATCAGCTGGGTTTATTATAGATTATCATAGAAAATATCCCCGCCCGTATAACATATACTATTTTAATTGAAGTCCTACTGGATTATTCAACAATATGATGACGGTGAATTAAATAAGGCAGTTATTATTTGAACGTTTTACTAAACATGTGTTTTTTAAGCTCCTTGATGATTGGCTTTATAGCGAGATATTTTTGCGGGGATTGCGGTCTGCTTCCCATGTCTTGCTCCCTGGCCTCCCGTGAACGACACACGTGACTCGCTTGTCTAGGAACAGGAATAATACAGCATGGTTATAACAGAGCGCAGGGTAGTTGGTCTATGCCATATAGACTGATTGTAACTAGCGGCATAACGCAGGAACTTCCAAAAAGGCGGCGATCTTCTCCCTTTTTGAGAAATGCCTCGATATAATCTGTTAGTCTGCTGAAGTGCGGTATGAAGAGGAAAGGGCTAATGGCAGGTGTAAATATCGGTGGAGTATATGAAGTAAGAGGCTGGTAACAATTCACGTACATTCTGATCGATCGAATGCATAACTTTCGCTACTAGGACTAAACCAGTTGCTTGATTACTGTGTAAATTTATCTTACTGTCCATGTCACAACTGTAGTGTATTAATAAGAGATTCTATATTAAAAGCTTAGTAGTGTTTTTAGAAATAAAAATATATCTCTTCACTAACCTGGCTACTCCCGTACAGTTTTAGCAAAATATTTTCCTATAATTTCACAGTTCCAAGTGATTCAAGTACGGCTACTAATGTTCATGGCAACGCCAGTTTCTATGAGGTTTTCAAAGTATGTGGCATGGCTTCCTGTTCTGAGAACAAATTTCGGTCACTCGCTCGTTTCCTGCTGCGTTTCTGAACATTGCGATATTTCATACTTCAGTAGAAGTCGTACGAATGTAAGCAAATCTCAATAAAATGTGATGCAGCAGAAACGAGTATCGGCGATATGTGACCCAGCAGAAACAAGTGTCTGAGATAGTTTCACCCTCCGTTTACTGGGTTCTATTCCAGAAAACTACAACCTTAATAATTTACTGATTACAATTTAAAAGAATAGATAAATATGATATAATATAGTGTGCCACAAAACAAACGAATGCACTTGTAGATTTTGTTAATAATTTACAAGTGATTACTTACTAGTAAGTTGAGGTTAAGCCAAGATTTTACGAGTGGTGAAAGTGGAAAATAGTTTAGGACTGACGTCATGAACTGAAAATGTATTGCAATAGGACACAAACAGAGAAAACTGCAAGCAGGGTGTTTTTATTTTTGAATCAGAGAATTTGGTTTATTCTAACAAAAATAAAGAACATGTAAGTTAAAGAAAATTAACCTATAATTTCCAAAAAAATTGAATTACGACACGAAAATATCTGAGAGACTACCAAAAATCATAAAAAAATATTTTATATATTATATGTAAAGTACATGACCAGTGTAATTTACGCAGGACTTAAATATGTTTCCTGAGAATTCGAGTTGGTCATGCAAATTATTTAAATTGGGAAACTATCACTACTGTCATTTGGCCTCATATTATCCTTCAAAGCTCACATTTATCAAACACAAATATCACAAATAATATTTTTTACCGATCTCAATCTGTACAAAGTTGGTTACAAATTACTACTAAATTACTAGTACTAATACTTCGGAACAAAATACTTGTAATTTTTAAAACTAGGTTTGTTACTTTTAATGTATGGAGTAATAATTAAATGTTTACACGTTCGCACATGCACACGCACGCACGCACACACACGCACGCACGCACATGCATACATACACACATGCATACATACGCACATGCATACATACGCACATGCATACATACGCACATGCATACATATGCACATGCATACATATGCACATGCATACATATGCACATGCATGCATGCATACATACGAACATGCATACATGCAAACATGCCAATATACACACATACATGCATATTTACTCCCGTGGACTACAAAATTATTGCTTAGGTTTTTTTTAAAATAAAGTTTAAAATTACTTAGTGTTAATTTTCTATACTATAAGCATATTATAAAACTCAACGTCTCGGTGAATTAAATGGTAAAAACACTTATTAGTATTTTTCTGTTATAGATAGATATATGCTACCGCGGAGTTTATTTTTGGGGTTTTTTTATTCCACACAATTCTTTACTACATGATATTTTCTATCTTCAACGGTTTAGACAGAGTATTGCGAGAAAGCGCGCTGGCGGCAAACTTTTTTCCGACTAGAATCACTATTGTCGTTTGTAAATTTTTTGAAATATTTTCTCGCTATAAAAAGTAGCCACTATTACCTTTCAGCTCTCTAACTAATTCTGTGCAAGACATTACGTCGATCTGTTGCTCGGTTGCGGCGTTGCATTGTTATTTAGTTTGTGTACTTTTTCATTTTCCAATAAGAATTTCCCCGAGGGAATGAGATATTTTCTTGGAATAAAAAGTAGCCTATGCCACTTCCCGGCCCTCAAACTATCACTGTACGAAAAATCACGTCGATCAGTTGCAACGTGAAAGGACAATCAAATAAGCACATTTCCGCATTTATAATATTAGTTAGGATATATATATATATATACATACACTCGTACATGTACATACACTAAGAATACAACATTTATATTAGTTGAAATTGTAAGTGAATTCACTTGTAATATTTAGTCCATTCTTTTCATGTAACAGGGCACTGGGCTGTAGGGTGGTCGTCGGGAAGCCTCGTGTATATGTGTGTGTAATAGGAAACTTGGCGCGTCCACAAGAAGCTGAACTACGTCAGCATTACTTCGTGTAATGCGGCCTCGTTTGTCTTGTCTTTCTTGCTAGAGCGAGGCATGTAGAATCCTCACGTGTCCTGCTGCGCCGGCCTCTTTCTTCTCGGGCGGTCAAGGCCAGGCGTGTCAAGGTCCCTTCGCGACGTAAGCTTGCGGCACGAGCGTCTAGGCCGCGATAATTCCTTTCGCTCCTTGGGAATTCTCCCTCAAGTTTGGTTGAGCAAGTACCGCCCACCATCTCTTAATGATTCGTGTGTGAACCCTATACTCATTCTCTCACCAATGCTAACTGGGTTCGACTCCTAGCGGGGCTACCCACGTATTCGCATGCAGGGAATGTGGCGGACGTTGGCGTTGGCCTGCAGGTTTTCTCGGGGCACTGCCGTTTTCCCCGCCCTTGCATTCCTTCGTTGCTCATTCTTCTCCTCACTTCACCCTCATTGGCCATATACCTCTATGTAAAGCGCTGTCCAAAATCTCTCATCTCGCCTATATAAATTATGGACACCCGTGATCCGCCATTAAGTTTAGATTTGATACAAACAGGTGCGATTCGAACAGGAATTATACATTAATGCTAATTAGTTAACTGGGTATCCTAATAATCAAAGGACTAGTTTTTTTTTTTTTTTTTTTTTTTGCCACGTGATGAAAGTAAGCACAGGACTTCGTAACGACACGAATTATTAAAACTTCCAAGGAGTGACATTTTCCCTAACCACCCTTCACAAAGAATGAATCGGGACGTACTTTCAAACTAACCACGAATGTGTCTTTAAAGTCTAGTGAAATTAAATACATTTCTTATTTTACAGTTTTAATCTATGTTGCAGATGTGTATCGCAAACTATCTACATCTCCAGACACAAAAACAAAAAGATATAGTATTGTTAGGCGCGAGGTGGGCAGTCTCTGCGCCAGCGGGTGGGCGGGCGCGGGATGGGGACAATGATTGACAACTGACCTGGTCTAACGTCACCCCTTTACCATCTTGTGTAACTAGTGGCGCGATGCGGCTTGTGAAGAAGGTGAAGGCACCGATGCTTGTAAATACCAGTCTGTGATAGCCATATGGCAAAGTGCGGCCAATGGTGAAAGGAGATTAGGCCATCCAAGGACGTTGGAGAAGAGGACCGGCGACGAACGAGGGTGTGGGAGGCTGCGGCCTATGAAAGATAGTGCGCGACTGCTGCGGAGAGCGATGTGCAAAAGCGTGGACGGTTTTTTTTAAATTCAATTCTAATAGTGCGGAAAAGTTGCATTTAACAATAACTTTTAGATATGCAAACCTTTTAGATCGATTTAAAAGCATCTTATGCTGCCACATCAAACCTAAAGTTTTATAAAATTGAGAATAATTCGCTCTCTAGCTGTTTTCGTTACAATAGCCTTTTACACTAAAGTTGTAATTAGAATCAAATTTCCCGCACATCCAAGACGAATGGAATCGAATCGCGTCGCGAGATATACTTCACTCTTTACCCGCCCCTCACCCCGTCGCCCCAAAGTCAGTCGCTCGCGCCGCTTTCATGCGTGAAGACAAATTGCAACTTGTAGTGCTAGCGGCTATCGTAAATCGTCTTGATTCGATTGTTTCTTAGTAGATTAAGTACATTAGGTACTAATTTTATTATTTCTGTGAATGAAGTGATACCAATATTATGGAGACTAAAGGCCAAGTGAATACGAGGGAGAAACTGAATTGTGCTGTATTTGGTGCGCCTAAACCACTCTATGAGTCCGTTTTACCTACATTTGACGATGTGATGAAGTTATATCTATGGATAAAACACGAAATTAAATCTAAGAAACCTATGAAAGAACAATCTTTCAAAGAAATTACAACCGACGTTGTAGTAGAACTAGAAAAGTTATGGCAGAAGGCTTCAATACCGACAGTATCACACTCACACACACACACAGACACACACGAGTTCTCCAGATGTTGCGGTGTTACCATGATAAATATCGAGCATTGATAAAGAACTATAGACAGAGAAAAGGCCAAACTAGTCTCACTGCCAAAATTAAATCTTTTCAACATGACGCAAAATCGAAGTTGTTCGATATTTCCGCTTGCAAATGCGTTGATTTCCAAAAGTGTGTTTGCCCAAAAATCCGCAAGGTTCCAGAAGAAAAACGCGGGTTTCTTTTCGACCAAAGAAGCCAACGCAAGATGATCATGAGCGCGGTAGATGTCGTTGCTTCAAGAACGAACGAACAGAAATATCAAAAGCAGGTTCAGAGAATGTCACGCCTCACTAAACGTGGGATAACTAAGCCAACCAATGCATCGCGATTAAATTCTGATACGGAGTCGGATAGCTTGCCTTCTTCGAGTGTGGAAAGTGAAGAATTTCTGCCGTCACCAGAAAAGAAAAAGAAACAAAATCTCACTCCATACATTAAGAATCGAATGACACTGCCTCTCTCTAAACTGGCATTAGCTTGCGACCGAACTGGTGTTTCTGACAGAAGTGCAGCGTTAATCGCTAGTGCTGTTTTACAAGATGTTGGAATCATACAAAAAGAAGACACGACGAAGGTAATAGACAGGATGAAAGTAAGAAGACAGCGAGAAAAAAACCGCGAAAAACTCCAGAAAAGAGATATGGAAAATACCGAACTGCTTCAGGGCTTGTATTTTGATGGAAGAAAGGACGATACGATTAAGATCGAGAAAAAAGCTGAAAAATCATACCGAAAAACGGTAAAAGAGGAACATTATTCTTTGATCCAGGAACCAGGTTCTATTTATATCGGGCACGTAACTCCATCATGTGGTACTGCTAAATCTGTTTCTACATCGATTATTGCGCATTTGGAAAACAACAACTTTGATTGTTCAGAACTGGCTGTTGTTGGTTGTGATGGTACAGTTGTTAATACTGGACATAAAAATGGGGTAATCACGAAGATAGAATCTTTTCTCGGGCGACCAGTTCAGTGGCTGATTAGTCAACTACACGCCAATGAACTTCCTTTACGTCATCTCTTTCAACACTTAGATGGATCAACGACCGGCCCACGCGAGTTTTCAGGCACTATCGGAAAAAAACTGATCGGTTGCGAAAACCTCCCTGTAGCAGCGTTCCATCCAATTGTCACAGAGATGCCTGCCTTTGACAATAAGGATTTGAGTACAGATCAGAAATATTTACTAGAAATCTGTAACGCTGTTGCAAGTGGCATCTGTTCTGAAAGTTTGTCTCTGAGAGATCCTGGTCGGATTTCGCACTCTAGGTGGCTGACAGCTGCAAACAGGATTCTTCGCCTCTATGTTGGAACTGAGAAACCATCTCGCAATCTGGAAATACTGGCCGAATACATAGTAAAGGTATACGCTCCCGTTTGGTTCGACATAAAATGCCATCCATCCTGTAAAGACGGCGCAAAACATGTTTTGAAAACCATCCATGCGTCGCGCTACCTGAATGAAGACTTGAAGGCGGTTATAGACCCTGTTATTCAGCGCAACAGTTACTTTGCGCACCCGGAAAACATTTTGCTGGCAATGATTTCCGATGAGAGGAAGCACATTCGGGAGCTTGGCTTAAGAAGAATTTTGGTGGCGCGGGCTAGCACACAAGAAAGTCGTACTTTCGTTATTCCCCCTTTAAACTTTGAAGCTCTGGAGTACGAAAACCTGATTTGTTGGCAGTCTTGTACTGTAACTGAGCCTCCGCTTACGTTCTCAGTTAAGCAAAAAGAACTCGAGGATTTAATAAATTCAGGAGAGACAAACTTGGCGTTTCCGAAGTTTCCTTGCCACACTCAAGCCATCGAAAGATGCGTCAAATTGGTCACGGAAGCTTCAGCAGCTGTTTGTGGAAATGTCAAGAGAGACGGCTTTATTCGTTCTAGGCTGGAATCTCGAAAAATAATTCCTAGATTCGAGACAAAAGTCGATTATGTAGTATAAAGACAAGACTTTACTTTTAATGTAAGATAATTAGTATAGGAAAACTTCGAGGTCTTTGTGGCAGCACAAGATATATTTTTTTTTTTTTTTTTTTTTTTAATTTTACATGTTCATTATAGAGCCTAAAAGGCAACTTATTTGCGCTATTAAAAATGACTTGGAGAAAGAAAATTGTTTTTTTGCCTTTTCGTTCTACCCTAATGTGCAATGTATCCGACGAGTGGAGGGCCCCACTGTGTGTGAGCGCTCGGGTTACTTCCCAACATTCCGCACAGGAAGGACTGCTCATATCTATACTGAAACAAGGTGGGACGGAATGGGCGAGTGATAAAACTTGATTGTAAATACTGGAACTCTTGGTATCAAACGTATACTTTAATAGTAGTTCAATTTATGTTAAACTGTTTATAAAAACTGATTTTAATTCATTTATTATGGTAATTTCTGTTTCGTGACGGATGATAAGGTAAATATTAGGTGTTAATAAATAGCATGTTATAGGTATTATTGTTGAGCTATTAAGATTAAAGCATTTTTTGACTGTTTATAAATAAATGAGGAAATTTTTATTTCCTCTTTTAATTCATTAAGACATCCATTGAAACAGTATAAAACCCACAGAGTCTACATCGTTTTACTGTGAAACTCGTAAGTACACGCACACATTCGTACAGAAAAACAGAAGGTGAGGCGATGTTTGTCTAAAGTATTTAGATTATACAACTAAATCTTGAGTGAGTGAAAAGATTTGGGAGGCTCTTAACATCGAGGCCTTCAGAACCGATGAGGGTGAAGCGAGGCGAGTATGGGACAGTGCCGGAACGCATGGGCTGGGGAAACAGGAAATCTCCGAGAAAATCCGCCGACCAGCGGCATCGTGCGGCACGATTACCGAATGAGAAAAAACTGCCGGGAATCGAACCCGGTTTGACCTTGTGGGAGGTGGGTTGTCTAACCACTACATCACCGCAGCCCAACGAAATCTTGATATCAGAAACTTTATTTACTAATAATTTGCAGACAAAACTCGCAAATATTTCAAAAATTACCAAACGGCCTTGTTCAATTGCGTCACGTACAGTTGATTCATTGTTTATAATCTTGGGGCGTTTGTGAATTAAATTCATTATTTTCCTGGGAATTTTTGGTGTAAAAGTATTACAAATTACATAAAACCTATGACTAACTGCTGTTTAGAAATGTAGCATGTGATAAATTCTTTCTTGTACGTGATGCCTCATAGTAGGTTTCAGCGGCTGGTAAGTTAATTGACTTTGGGAAGGCAGAAATAATTTTGCTTTATTACTCAGCGGCATTGTTAATATGACGTTCGGTGGAAGGAAAAAAAAAACGCGAATACAGTTCTCTGAAAAAACGTTTATCAGTTAAGTAAAAAAAAAAACAACTCTAATAACGACTATGCAAATTATTTATTTTTGCTGTGGAGAATTTTTTATTTCTAACAGCGTATCATAAAAATCTTCTATGTATTTCGAAGTAATAAATACCATACGAGAGGAAATTTCATTTCTGGCTGAAAAGTAGTAATTATCATCAGAATGTGAGTATATTGTTCTCTTCGTAACAGCTTTGCCATATGCAGAGGCGACGTAGCTGGGTATGTCAAGGACGTAACTGAAGCGTGGAAGGTAAATATGAACAATTCCATCCAGCCCCCTTAAAGAAGTTCATTTTGTGGAAAAAGTATTGGAAATACTTAGGCAAATATGTGTGTTTTAAAGCACTGATCATTTCACTATCGTATAAAATTCCATTATAATGTATAAATAATGCCAGACATCGCTAGAAAGTGTACTTTAAAACGTTAATTTGTTTTTGTTTTTTTACAAAAGCAGGTTGTTTTACTTATGTTACTAGAACTGGCACTTTTATTGCTGGCGCTAATATGCCATTTATTGGTATTCGTGAGGTAGCCTGTATTCCTTTCGGATCTCAGCTCTGTCTGAATTATATTTTTGTATGAACTTCTAAATATATTTAGTAAAAATATCACTTATCTTAAACAAAAGAATCAGTATGGATAAATAATTTGAAAATTCTGTAGAGAGAGGTAATTTCAGGCAATGACTTAAGTACTCATTTATACTCGCTTCCTACATTTGTCGTGAACATTGGCAAGGACAGTTCAGATACACCTTGAACATAAAAGCGGAAAGTTCAGTGGAAAATTGTCCGATTTTGGTTTTCTGTAAGGGCCAAAGCCCCTTTTTCTGTTACAGTATTTTGCAGTTTTGTAGGAAATAATTTACTTATTAGTTGTGAGCCAATAATGGGTATATGGTTATTTAAATTTTACAGTATCTCGCATGGCAGTTAATGTTTTCTCTTATACTCCTGTTCATTGCACTTTTGTTGCAAATTTCGTCTCAAAGTAATGAATTTAATGTGTTTCTACAATCTGCATTTAATACTTACGAATGTAGTATATTTATACTCATAATCTCAGATTTGTGAATATTTAAAGGATTTTCAACCATTTGCGTAATAAATATTTACATATGATGTCGGGATTTTCAACTTGGTATAAATTTTACATTTAGGACTCTAAGTTTGCGGTACAAAGAACAGTTTATCTATTCGGTTGCTATGTGAAGTGAGAGAGTAGTTAATCGCTATGGTAGGTCGGTAGGGCTTAACATCTCCGCGATAGCGATGTCATTGGAGACGTAGCAAACCGCTCAAAAAGCATGAACATGGGGAAGGAATCGGCTAGGGCCTGTAGTAAAAAACTATCCAAGAATTCACTTGGAGTTATTTCGGTTAATAATGGAAAACTGAAATAAGGATGTCTGTTTCGGGAATCGAGCCCATGTCCTCCCGAATGATGCGAGTCCAGTGGGTCACCACTGTGCCACTTCATTAGGTAGTAATCGCTAAGGTTACATGTTAGGTGCCGAGCAAGCTGAAATAGACTTTCGTGGCGTGACTCGGAAATTGGAGCGCTTATTTCATGACAGGTTGCTTCGGAGCCCACATGAACTTAAAAATCCAGTGGCGTTGGCATGTGTACTTGTTCATAACCGTGCGATGTAAAACCAACATGAAAACTGAAATAATTAGTTGACGTGGGCTAGTCTAGGCCCCACAGTTGTGCGCCAAATTTAACTTTAGGTAAGCTACACTAAATAGCGTTGGGCCCCACGTCCGGGCGCCAAATTAACTTGAGGCTGTACCGCCACTGTGGAAGACAAGGTGACTTAGAGCATCGTAGTTAATGCCTCCAGGCACAGACTTTATGATGCCTGAAGGTTAAGGGGTTGCAATAATGAAGTCCTTTACTGTTTCATTTTGAAGGACGAATATATTGTCTGGAGTTTGAACCAGAACTACATACCTTAACACTTGAGAGGTGTGGTACTCTAATTTGAATTTGACTACTCGTATTAACTGTGGACGACTTCGTGGTTGAGTGGGGGGCTTCTCTGCGCGACGATGATTGTATACCAACTCTTGCTGGTAAGATGTCAGCTGTGGAGGGTGAGCTCCGGTGATGGGCGGCCTTCGCAAGGCCTGCAGGTGCTGCCATCTCACTGGACTGCTGCTCTACTGACCCACTGACGTGGCCGAGGGTACGATGTGCCCCCGGCCCCCTCGGCGCAGTTGACTTCTCTCTGCGCGGCGATATTCAACTGACTGCTCTCTCGAACTAACGTCTCTGGGCGGTAATAATTGACTGAACCCCACTTATCTCGTAAAGGGGTTTTTATGCACGCCAGCCTCCCTCCTTAAGTGTCGGCACGTGTAAATATTATTAGGGGAGGAGGTGAGGTAGAAGACAATGCAGAATAATGCCTTTCAAAACCCGTGCCCTGATTCCTGAAGGTTGGGGGGCAGGGAAGGTAGCACTTTGCCCCTAGCTTGCTCTGTCAGCTACTTCTCGGTGCGTTTCCGCATTGTCCTGTGTTTAAGCTAAGGGGGGAGGGGGGTGTTCTCGGCACCATTATCCAGCTCGTCAGCTGTTTCTTCCGCGGTGCGTGTTTTCTGAATTTAGGCGAACTGCGTTTCTATATCTCGTGAAACTTCTGCGATCAACAGATCTCACGGGCTTGCTAGAGGCGTAGGGGGGTGGGAGGGTGGTAGGGAAGGCCTAAACCACAGGACACATGTAACTGCGATCCGCCACCTGCCTCGTGGCACGTGTCGACTGAGAGGCGCTCGCAAAGGAGGTCAGCGAGGTTTATATTCCAACAGACGTCACACGTCATAGTTTCAGTGGTAATGGCTAAAATATGGTTTATTTGTCGCGCCTTCAGTTGCAACTCATTTTCACTAAAACTTCAATTATCTGTCATTTTGCTTGTACGATAGTACTTTGCTTGCTTGTATCCCCATACTATTAAGCTAGTAAAAGTAAATTTGCCTCGTCAAAATTTTACCTGGTTAAAAGTTGTTATTTTAATACTTAATATATAAATTTAAAACTGGTGCAACTTCATTTCGCAATGATAGTGGTGATATTCGTAGTAGATATTATTTATTTACTTTGAATTTTACTGCTCAGAACTCCAGATTTTGTGCATTTCACTGATCATGAGTCGCGAAGATAGAGAGTAACTGAATTTACTGTCACTAAAGTCTTATGTTTAGATTGTACAGAATTGTGAAGAATTACTAAGCTCCATATTCTCCTAGATATTCTATTGAGTAAAAGATTTGATTATTACTAAACAAAATAGGTATTTCCATAAATACGTTTTTGTATATTTTTTCAGATTTTTGTGTACGGTAGTTACCTCAACGTTCGGCCAACTGCACTATTGTTTGTAAAATTGCAACACACACAAATAATAGCCCGAATGAATCCAAACTCGGAGGATGTGTACAACAGTGTACCAACAATAAGTGATTACGATTGCAGTAGGATGACTTACACATAGGCTCAGCAGCGCCCTCTCTTGTGTGACCGGAAAGGTCCGTGTTACGCCCAACTGAGTCAGTGAAGAGTCGTCAGACGAAGTGAAAGCAAGTGCCAGTATGGCTCGTCGATGTCAAAGGGTGCCATATCAGCATGTGAGTGCGTTTGAACGGGGCAGAAAGATCGGTCTTCGGGAAACGGGTTTGTCATATGTGGCATTGTGGCTAGTACAGGACATTCTGCTACGACAGTGATGTGTGTGTGGAACCAGGGGATGGATAGAAGAGGATCGTATGCAGCGACGAGCGGGTACTGGACCATGCAATGTGACCACAGCACGGGATGACCGCCATCTTGTCCATATGGCCGTAACGGACCCTACAGCCTCGTCCACAGTGTTGGTTAGACACTGGAGCACTGCAACGGGTGTGGACCTGTCTGCATCGACGGTTCGACGTCGTCTGCTGCGAGCTGGACGGGAGGTACGCATGCCATTGCGTCGGCTTCTATTGTTCGGAAACCACAAACGCCTCAGACTGCAATGGACACGTGAACGCCGACCCTGGCGTGCTGAGTGGCAAAATGTAATGTTTTCGGACGATTCCCGCTTCAACCTGTCGTACAATGATGGCCGCATACGTGTTAGATGCTACCGTGGTGACCGCAATCTGANGACGATTCCCGCTTCAACCTGTCGTACAATGATGGCCGCATACGTGTTAGATGCTACCGTGGTGACCGCAATCTGGCAGCCTGCATTATGGAGTGGCATAGTGGTGTGGGGCGCCATTTGATACAACATGCGATCTCGACTCCTGCGTATTAAAGGCAATCTGAACAGCAACTGCTACATTAGGGAGGTTTTAGAGCCCTGCCATCCTTAAGAGAACTCCATACGCCAAATCTCAGCATGACAATGCCCGGTCTCATGTGGCGAGAAATGTGCAAGCCTTCTTCATTGAACGACAGGTACCACTGCTTCCCTGGCCTACTTGTTCGCCTGCCATGTCACCCATCGAACATGTTTGGGATATAGTTGGTCGGTGACTTTTTCGTCACAGTCCTCCAGCAACCACTGTTGATGCTTTGTGGACTCGCATGCAAACCGTGTGGAGGNTGCTTTGTGGACTCGCATGCAAACCGTGTGGAGGGAGATTCCCCAGGAACATATCCAGATCCTATTTGATTCCATGCCACGACGTTTAGGGGCTCTGATTGCAGCATGCGGTGACTGTCATCCTAATAAATTGCGTATTATCATGCACCTAATTTGTGGTATGAAGTTCATTTGAATCACATTGTAATGATGCAGTATTATTAATTTTCGGGACACGTGTTTCATTTTATTTCGTTTTGCTAAGCTTCGTAATATTTTTATCGGGTTTGAAATTAAAAGCCCTGGTGGTTCGTTTTACCATGATAGTTTGTTTATCGGGCATACACTTGCCTGTAAACGTTTATCAGGCATCCGGTTGCCATTTTGAAAGTTGGAGTTTTTGTTAAATGTCAGCATTAGATTACCTTTTTTCAGACAGCGTCGACAGTTTTACCCGACAAGTTCGATAATCTCCTACGACGCAGTTTCGATAACGTGTGGAGAGCGTGCGTGGCAGCCCACGCCAGGCCCTTATCTGAGGAGAGGGGGGTGATAGGCAGCACCAGTACACGTGTGCCTGTCGCCATTCAAGGCAGTTGAATCAAGTCAGTCGTCTGAAGCAGTCGTCAACTAGTGCTCGCCTAGGCCGCGACGGGCTTAGCGCTAACCCCCACACTGGTAAACTTGAACTTGCTAGATTATTTCTCCGCCGGTGTGGGAGGTCGCTGCATTTGTTATTTCTTCGGGCAAGTTTTTAAGAAATTAAATAATTCGTAAACGACTGTGGCGCTGTTCTGCACTTGTCTGGTTATCTGAAACCTGTTCGTACTCTGAACTTCGTAAGTGAACTGTGTCACTTAACTGGTAAATAAAAGTATAGAACGAATACACCGGAACTTGACTTTGTTTCATATTTAATTGGCGTCCATTTTAAAGTGTCTCGTGTTACTCCGTCTTGAGCTAGTCGAGTGGTGAGTTATAGCCGAGTGGCAACTTAAAGCCAGCTATAACTGTGTGCGTGCCACGTTGCAACATTTATACTTCTTGGTGTGGCATTTTTCACAAATGTTAGTGTATTTAAGTTAATAACAGTAAATGTTCATGCCTGTAAGAATAGTTGTAACGATTCCAGAACAACTCTCAATTGATTTTTAAGAATATGAGATATGAGCTTTTTAAAATCCAAAATATTGCCTTCATTTAGTAAACGTATTTCTATAATATATAATTTTTTATTTAAGAAAATACATGCGTTTTAGCTAGTACGTCTCATGTTAATATTTCAGTAATTTTTAGGGATAGCTGTGTATCTTTTTTGGAAAGCAAATTTTTTCTTTTAAATACATGAATGATTTTAGGTTCTTAGATTTTATCGTTCAAGTGTGGCTGTCCGTCAAATCCAAATAAATGCACCAGGATTACGGCAGGGGACGATCAGGACTTATCTGTGAATTTCCATTTATTCGAGTTCAGGGCACGCAGACTGAGGCTATAATTAATCTGTACACTGAAGCGTGCAATGAATCAATGCGCAGTTCGCTAATACTTTTAGCGGGCGTATTCCCTGGTGCTGCACACTCATTATTTCCGTGTTCACTACAGTTGCGATGGTACCAGCTGACTGAACGTTCGAGAGATCAAAATATCTACTACAGGATTTCTCCAACTTACACCGCGCAACATTACTTCAAATTCCTCAACAATGACTAGAAAAATAGGTACAGACAGTTAGGCATTTGTAGGATAACGCTCTGTGAAATGTAGGTCCGTTTGTGTTATGCGCCTCGTGATATATTTTTATTGGTATTCAAAAAATCTGCAGCCTGTGACTTACGAAGAGGTAGCTTGTTACTTTCAACAGCAGATTGTGTTGGAATATGTGTTGGTTCATCTCACATTATGCTGAATGTCATGAAAAGGNCTTGTTACTTTCAACAGCAGATTGTGTTGGAATATGTGTTGGTTCATCTCACATTATGCTGAATGTCATGAAAAGGAGAAGTGTTAAAATGTATACGTACATGGAATACACGAAATTCATACATGGCCATTTGCAGTGGAAAAGCACACAAATTTATAATATTTCAAACTACTAGAAAATATAGTTGAACAAGTTAATGGAAAAGTACTCAGTTATGCTAATAGTCCGTTTTCTTAAGCTAAAGGAATCGGTTTGCAGCTACGTNACAAGTTAATGGAAAAGTACTCAGTTATGCTAATAGTCCGTTTTCTTAAGCTAAAGGAATCGGTTTGCAGCTACGCAAACCAGAGAACCGTATTTGTAGTTGACGTGAATGTTAAAAATTGTTATAAAAGAAATGTAATGGTCAGTTATTAAGGAATATGCCATGTTTGCAATTTTTTTTTAAAGTTTTGGTATGAAACGCTTTTAGTGCAACATCTTTCGTATTTACCCATGTGCATTTTTCACATCATTGGTAGAACTGAAAACTTTACATACATTTGTTTTCATTACGTCCCAGGCCCTTCCAAAGGAAGGTAAAATGGTTTGTGATTTTTCACGTCAGTCCATGTTCTCTGCTCGCTTATATCGCGTTGGTTTTAATTGTCAATCATAACAAGTGTTTAATTACTTTTCTATTGTCATGGAATAGTAAATTCAGTCTTACTGTAGTTTCCTGTACGTAATAGGGGAAGAGATTGGCAAAGTGGTAGTCCTATGTTATTGCAAGAACACACATTTCTTATGCGTATTCACATCAAGCTTGTATCAACCTTGTATAACTATCACAACCTGTATAGAGATGTTTGTATTGTCATAAGAGGCTTTAACGTTGTGTATATTCAGCATCTATATTGGACGTTAGTAGAGCTCGCCGAAACAATGTACGTGTGGATAGAAGAGGATATCACCCAATGCCGAAAAGCTTTCTGTTGAATCTACTTATTATTTCCTCATCTATATTACTTAAACGTTATTATGATTTTAAGTAACACCGCGCCACTTTAGGTACTTAATAAATATTCGCGCAATTTTTTCTCTCTTCTTCCGGAGAAAGTGAATNTTTTCTCTCTTCTTCCGGAGAAAATGATTATTTATTATCTTTTTATAAGTTACCGTTCTTTCTTTGGATGTTCTTGCGTTATCGCCATTCGTTTATTTATTGCCTAATGAAGTTTATCCAATTTTTTATATTATTACAGTCTGATGCTGGATGTTTGTTCTGTCAGAAGTTTCTCTCTCTCTTTCCGAAAAATCAGTTAATATGCTGCTGCATACAGACATCGGCGAAATTAGCCACGAATTAATCTTCGTGGCAATATAATTCGCCTTAAACCCGTGTAAATCACCTTTAAATCAATTAAAGTGGAACATATTAATAGTCTCTTAAATCTCGGGATTTTCAGTGAAGTTTCCACTTTCGTGCTGTAAAATTTTTCCTAATTTGAGAAAATTCTGCCATTAAAATTTTACTGTGGAGAGGAAGTTTTTCATTTCAAGTAGAAATTTTTACAACGCCTGGCATTCTGCAAAGAAAAAGAAATATGGGGCTAGATTATTTTTTGTTAATGGGATAAGAGCACTCTCTCTTTCGCTTATTTGTGTTAAACCATTTCTCTGATGTTGAATATTTAGTTTTACAAGTGACTGTTTGAAAAGGAAATTTTAAGTTAAGGTTTAACGTTATTAACTCTGTTCTACAGAAAACGTCAAAGGAGCTACGATAGTCTGATTACAAAAAAGCTGTTCGGTAAACTGAGCGCTTTCGAAAGCCTTGCTTAAGATCTTCTTTATGCACATCTTGCATCCTTCTGCCATATGTAAAATTTACATTGCCTTGTGCCTGATCACTTTTTCCATGCGTCGGGCAATTGAAACTGCGAAAATATTATAAAAGTAAATATTAAACAAATTAGATAATTCTTATTTTATATCAGGGCCGTATATAAAGTAGGGGTTTTAGAGATTCAAAACCTAACCCTTCCCTCACCTCCCCTCCCCGGAACAAAGCAATTTTTATTGTTCACTATTTCATCAAGAATATACAATAGTGCAGGAAAATAATACACATTGCTTCATATCAAATCGTTGGGACAAAATCATTGTACTTTCCTTTCCACACGCCGTAAATATATAGATAGGCTATTGCAGTAAACACTAGTTGCTAATTATAGTAAAAAATATGTATCTGTTCGAATTGTTTACTTGTAAGCGCGCTAACATAAGGTCCGTAACATTTTAACTGAAGGAAGACAAATAAATACTTTCACGCATTCAAAAATATTTATCTATCGCTTTTAGTTCAACGTTAAAACGAGGAACTACTTTCCCCTCCGTAATTTGCAACTTGACTGAGCGCATGCCGGCCAGTGTGCCCGTAAAAATATATGCAAGGTAGGGGCAGTGTCAAAAGTGCTCACTTTTCTATGAACAGCCTATAATAGAGAGAGTGAAGTGAGTGAAGACATTTGGGCGGTTCTTCATATCGAGGTCTTAAGAGCCGATAAGGGTGAAGTGAGGTGAGTATGGAGCGACGCCGGAATGAAGGGGTGGGGGAAACAGGAGATCCCCGAGAAAGCCCGCCGGCCTGCGGCATCGTCCGGCACGATTCCCACATGCGGAAATCCGGGAATGACTCCGGTGGGTATCAAACCCGGTTCGCCAAGGTGGAAGGTGAGTAGTCTTACCACTACACCACTGCGACCCCTGCCTATAATAGAAGCATCCGAACCTTTAGACAGAGGAATCTGTGTTTAAGAATTGTCATGCCGGAAGTTGCTCGCAAACTATCACTGATCCGGTTTTATTACCATGTCAGTGTCACTACTTAACGAGCACGGCTACAGAACACGTGTATGACAGCTTCATCGTAGTCAGTGTACAGATTGTTGCATGCATTTATATAATTTTAATGTTCAACATTGATTTATTTTTAAAGGATTTGACAAAGACTGTTTTTAATACTAGAACAACCAATCGAATTTTTCCCAGAATGTAATAGTGAACGAAGTTAACCTTTTCCCCGTTATAATTTTTCATCTCTCTTTTTCTTGTTTCCTTGTCTTAGAACATTTGCCAAGTTCCCACTCTAATTTGTTTTCTGAAATGTCTAACTCGCCTAAACGAGAAAGAGAGAATAATGTTCTTCCAGGATAAATTGGCTTCAACAGGTTGAATTAACGGATTTTAATTTATATTAACCACAGCAACGTTTTCTGAAATGTTTTTCGCAGCAAAGTAAGGTGTTTGTCAACTTCAGCTGTTGGGTGCTGCGCCTTTTTTTTTTTTTTTTTTTTTTCATGTCTATTCTTTTGAAAATCTGCTGTTAAAGCTTTAAAGGGATTTATTAACATCCCAAACACCTTTAGATTATTAAAAATGTAATGACGATATCATACATTTTTGAATCACGGTATAAAATAAATCTTGGCAAGCCAAGAATGCGTGTGCCTTGTTACGTAATGTAAGCCTCCTGAGATTAANCTCCTGAGATTCACCTCTCGTCGTAAAGGATGAACTTATTTGCTGACATAATTCGAAATTAATCAATTATTCGTCCTATCTAAACATTTGAAATACTAGGCTAATAGTTGACACTAATTAGTGCTCATAAACTAACTTCAAGAGGGGGAAATGCTGGGGGGAGGGGCTATCTATGGTAGACCCTTTTTTATCCTACATAACCAGCTTAACAACACTGAGTTTCGAGGCACAGTAATTTAACAGGAACCATTCCCCCCTCCCTTGTTTTCTCTCTCCCTCTCTCTCCCTTTCATAATCCCTCCCTCCCTCCTTCCCTCTCTCCCCCTCTTTCTCTCCATCTCTCTCCACCTCTCCATATATCTCCCCCTCTCCATATCTCTCCATCTCTCTCCTCATCACCATATCTCTCCCCCTCTCTCCATATCTGTCCACCTCTCCATATCTGTCCCCCTCTCAATCTCCCTCCCACCATCTCACTCCCCCTCTCCCTCTATTTCTCTCCCTCTATTTCTCTCCCTCTCTCCCGCCAAATATCTCCCCCTCCATATCTCTCCCCCTCTCCCTCCATCTCTCTCCCTCTCCCTCCATCTCCCTCCATCTCTCTCCATCTCTCCCTCTTCCTCTCTCTTCCTCTCTCTTGATAAACTATTCGATGTATCCAAATACAGAGTTATCAAAAGAGGATATATAATACTTAATAACTGCTAGTAGTTAAAAATAGCCAGTACTTGCTCACCTGGCATTTTAAAACTTTTTTCCCTCGGAATTTCCCACATTTCCCTCAGACTGCCAAAACTGTCAGATTAGTCTCAAAATTTCCCGAATTTCCCTTCAAACCAGCAAAATTATTCACAAAAAATTTGTTTTGCACAATGTGGCTAACTATTGCACAATTTCCACTGATGATCCCACAATGTGATTAATGACTTTTGGAGGGGTGATGAGGGGTTGAGGGGTTTCCAGGGGTTACCCTGACATTCACGCTCCATCATTCCATGCCAGCACCATCCATATTGCCTGAAGAATGTTACAGTTCATTGCCCCATCATGCAACTTCTCTCATCATTCTCTGTCATTCCACTTTGGTTTTCTCATATTCCTTCTAATATTCTTTCGCCTAGGATCCTGGCAGGGGCAAATATCAAGATCTGTTATTCCACCATGGTTTTCTCATATTCATCTGGTCTTCTTTCACCTGGCATCCTGATGGGGATGGATCTCATGCTCTATCATTCCACCTGCGCAACACTGAGCGAATCCTGCCAACGCATGCTAGCATAGTCACACCGCACGAATGTGTAAAGTATGTCCTAAGCCCACTTATAAGCATAGTTTGATATATTTTCCGAACCGTTTAAGATACTGCCAACAAATTCATAACAACGGGATCACCTCCGACAACAAAGAGAACTGCAGGGTCAAGTATTCCCTAAGCAAACTTATAAGCATAGTTGGCCATACTTTCCCAACAGTTTAGGATAAGGTCATCAAATTCATTACATATGGTGTTATGTCCGACGACGAAAAGGGTTACATGTTCAAGTACATCTTAGGCCTTCGTATAAACATAGTTAGCTGTCATTTCTCACCCACAGAAACTATAGTTACCTTAAGTCCTCTTATAAAAATAGTTGCCCGACATTTCCCACCCACCGAAGCTACGATCACCAAATTCATATCACATTCATCACTTCCGACTACAATAAAGGAGATAAGGGCAAGTAGACCTTAAGCTTAGTTACATGCATAGTTGTCAGCATTTCGGGACCTTTTAATTTCGGAAACATGTAACATCCATTCACACACGTAAAGAAAAAAAGGTATACATACAGGCCCATCACAAAGTTACAGTTGCACGTAGGAGTGTAGGGTCTGAAATAGCACACACATACACATCGGCCTGCACACACTCGGCAATCGCCCACCGCTGCCCTTTTCTGCTATCGCAGGTGTCTAAAAACACTGATCCCCCACAGTGACAGCTAGCCCTCCTTCACCCACCAATATCCAGGGTGTATATATAAATTTGAAAATATATACATAAATAAAAGTCAGCATGGGTAACATACAACTACATGGGAGTAGAAAAATCAAAATACATACAAATGTTCTGTGTGCATGATGTAAATAGTAGTAAGTAACTGTAAAAAATATATATGGTAATTTAAACGAACACCATCATCAGTCCGACACAAGGGCTAGCAGCCCGAGTCACCGTTAGCATGGATAACCCTAAAAAACAACCATATAATGAAAAATATAGGAGTATACAATTGCACCAATTAAAGTACATATGTAGTGGCGGGTTACATTAAAACACGTATGTGTTAATACAAATAAACACCATCAGCCTATCGCGAGGGTCGGGGAAACCGAATGTAAAAAATTTTAAACCATCCTGACCATAAAAAATTAGCCATGTCACAAACAAAGGACAGGCATATACGCAAGTACATCACGAGCACAATGTCATAACAAATCACAACATATATAAAAAATAACCCGATGGAGCCACATCCCATAATAGTGATATCAGTGTTGCTATCATACCAACATGATAAAGGTCGAATGATCACAAGGGCCAACCCATTTGAGTACAATGCGTCAAGTATGATACACAATATGCGACTTGTAAATATTGTGTTACTTTGCTTGACACAGAACCACATATATTTAAACCAATTAGTAGTGCAAGTGAGACGTCACTACTATGCGCCGATGTTAACAGTTATAAAAAAAATTACAAAAGTAAATGGTTATAATAAATTAAAAACCAGTGTAAATCACGCGACAATCGAGCGCTGTAAGTTATGTTAGGCGAAAATTAACCATTGTGAAATGCGGGAACGATAAGAGGACAACACTGCTACACACTAATGCAAGTGATGTAAAAATAAAATGTAAAGGAAAACAGTTATAGCACTTACCAAAAAGCGCGATCACATATTAAACAAGCGTCGTTTGCTGTATGCTGTGTTTTAAACGATGCTAGCCAAGACCAGACTGTCCTGGTTAGTAGAACAGAATAGCAAACTATTTCCTTACGAACTAATTGATACGAAACCATCACATTCAGAGTACGGCCAACANGTTACGAACTGATTGATACGAAACCATCACATTCAGAGTACGGCCAACACTTGCAACACTATCAGCAGAACTCGTCCGACCCGACCGACATTGGGCCATAAACCAATTTCTTCGGAATTTGTAAGGCAACCCAGATGGCCAGCTGGTGGCGCGAGCACCGAGCAGGTCTCGGCAAGTGTAAGGGATGGCACGGAACACTACCCGAGAGAGACACAGAGAAACAGAGCGAGAGAGACAGAGCGATGGAGACAGGGACAGGGGCAGGGAGACGGTGAGAAAGAGAGAGACAGAAAGAGAGAGATACAGAGACAGAGAGAGACAGAAAGAGAGAGATACAGAGACAGAGAGAGACAGAGAGTGGGAGTGACAGAGAGTGGGAGTGACAGAGAGTGGGAGTGACAGAGAGTGGGAGAGACAGAGAGAGAGGGGGAGAGACAGAGAGNAACCCAGATGGCCAGCTGGTGGCGCGAGCACCGAGCAGGTCTCGGCAAGTGTAAGGGATGGCACGGAACACTACCCGAGAGAGACACATAGAAACAGAGCGAGAGAGACAGAGCGATGGAGACAGGGACAGGGGCAGGGAGACGGTGAGAAAGAGAGAGACAGAAAGAGAGAGATACAGAGACAGAGAGAGACAGAAAGAGAGAGATACAGAGACAGAGAGAGACAGAGAGTGGGAGTGACAGAGAGAGACAGAGAGTGAGAGTGACAGAGAGTGGGAGAGACAGAGAGAGAGTGGGAGAGACAGAGAGAGAGGGGGAGAGACAGAGAGAGAGGGAGAGACAGAGAGAGAGGGAGAGACATACAGAGAGGGAGAGACAGAGAGAGAGGGAGAGACATACAGAGAGGGAGAGACAGAGAGAGAGGGAGAGACAGAGAGAGAGAGAGGGAGAGACATACAGAGAGGGAGAGAGAGAGAGAGAGAGAGAGAAGTAAGGCGCTAGGGAGGCACACCAGCCGAGTCACACATGCACTTCCTTTTATGAAAGGAATTCAGTTATACAGTAGAAGGTAACAATTTATACAGTTTTAAATTATATATATTCATACAATTTATAGTGTTATAACTGTAAGCATGCGAAAAATACATTTAAACTATTAGTCGCGCAAGCGAGACGTCATTGCTATGCATCGAGGCAAACGGATTAAAAAATATAATTATAAAATCAAATAGTACATATACTTATTTTGAATATGTGTCATTCACAGTGCTAGAAATTTAAGCAGATTACGAAATGGATTACCCATGAATCGCGCACCACAAAGTTTTTGTTAATATAGAAATATCATTAAATGTACGAACTTTGTAATGACCAGTAAGGAGTTATTGCAAACAAACAAACAAACAAACAAACACACACACACATACATACATAAATTTCACTATGTATGTACTCTGCTTCTAGAAGACTCAAAACTTATAACGTTACCTGGGCGGTCGGGTATAGTGATACGGACGTCGTCCGGTGAAAATGTTAAGAAAAAATAAGAATTTTACTCAATATTCCTATTTATAATAGAATGGGTGCCAACTCACTGGATGAGCACGAAATCGCAGTTCTCAGGGTCGTGGACCGAACGACCCCGTGGTTGTATCCCCTGACACCCCTTGGTATAAGTTTTCAGGAAACCGTAACATATAGCCGGGGTATTCAGGGTCCCCAGCACGCCTTAGTATTTATTACCTTTTACCTTATTAATGAAGGATGCCTCCTTGAAGCGGCGATGACTTTCTGGATAATGCCAGGACACGAAATACAACACAATAAGAACTCACAAGTTACGGTTAACTAAGTAAATTATATTGCCGATTAGTGTACACAGTTATATGTAGGCAATACAAATTAAAGCGGACCTGACTCACAAGGCCTGCCAGCTGCCGTTACTGTACAAAAGGCCAAGAATGGCTCGAACACTTACAAGAGTAATTAAACATCCAGGGTCGATAAATTCAATTGACGGAGGGGTGCTGCAAACGCGGGGAAAAGACTGTAAACTAGCCAAAAGTTCCAGTAAATTAAGTTAATATATTGTAGTTAAGTGTTCCGAACAAAGTATGGAAGTCCCCCGCGATGCGGCGTGCGTGCAGCACATAAGACCCATGGAATCATACTGCTAGAGTTGGCACGGGTCAGCAGCGACCTTGCCGAGAGTTCGCGCCACACTGCGAGGGAATTTAATTAACTTACCTCATTAACATGAAAATTGAAACATATACATACAAAACACTGAATCGTTCTGAGTGAGTTTTCTTAATCCTGTAGAGTTTTAAGAGTTCTAAATTAAGCACTAATTTACATACAAACATGATAGTGTGGTGCCTTGCAGAGCACGTGGGAAATTTAGGTCTGTTAAGTTTTGGGGCACTCAATGACCGGAACGGTCAGGTTGAAAGAAAGACTAATTATGAACCATGTCACCATAGCTTGATTACACACACAATTCCACTCGGAAAATTATATAAAGCACTTCAAATACCCTAGCCTTGCTACTCTACACCTTATTAAATATGCACGTAGCGACTGTGCGCCGATGACGTGATGACAGTGGCCATGCCGGAACACGTGGGAGTGGTCCACGTCACATAAGAGAAGAGGTTTACTTTAACTGGGGAAAAAACGGGTGTAGCTGTTTCATACACAGGAGACCTTGAGGCAGTGAGTTGCATATCGTAACTACCGATGTGAACTCAACGGAAGCACAGACCACAATAACCCTTCTGCCTCTCCATGCATGGTATACATTAACAACCAAGAAAGCAACTCGCCAATTACAAGTATTGTATTTAAACTACCCTTGCAAAACACGTCCTTGAAAATAAGGTATCGCAGGTTCAATCCAGTACACCAGGGGTTCCCAAACATTTTTGTACCACGCCCCCTCCTGTTGAAATGAAAGCCTCCCC
>NQII01001423.1:477236-499709 GCA_002778355.1 Clitarchus hookeri
ATCGCCGAGCAGAGAGTTAGGTCAGGGGTTCGGACCCCTGGCCACGTCAGTAGAACATCACCACAGTGAGACGGCAGCAACTGCGACCTTGCCAAGGCCACCCATCGCCGGAGCTCACCCACACCAGCTGACATCATACCAGCAAGAGTTAAGTATACAGTACGCCGTNCAAGGCCACCCATCGCCGGAGCTCACCCACACCAGCTGACATCATACCAGCAAGAGTTAAGTATACAGTACGCCGCCCAGAGAAGCCCTCCCTCCATCACGAAGTCGACAGCATTAATCCCAATAGTCAAATAGCCAAATTAGAGTACTACACCTCTCAAGTGCTGATGTATTTTATTTGTGTTAAATTCGAGACAATATATTTGTCCTTCAAAATGAAACAGTAAAATACTACATTATTACAAACCCCTTAACCTTCAGGCATCATACAGTCTGTGCCTGGGGGCATTAACTCTGACCCTATAGGCCACCATGTCTTCCACAGTGGCGGTACAGCGTCATTGTTATTTGGCGACCAACTGTGGGGCCCAGCAGTAGCATCAGTGTAACAGTACGTAGCGTCAAGTTAAGTTGGCTTCCACAACGTGGGGCCTAGATAAGCCTGCAGTATACCTNGGGTTCGGACCCCTGGCCACGTCAGTAGAACATCACCACAGTGAGACGGCAGCAACTGCGACCTTGCCAAGGCCACCCATCGCCGGAGCTCACCCACACCAGCTGACATCATACCAGCAAGAGTTAAGTATACAGTACGCCGTCCAGAGAAGCCCTCCCTCCATCACGAAGTCGACAGCATTAATCCCAATAGTCAAATAGCCAAATTAGAGTACTACACCTCTCAAGTGCTGATGTATTTTATTTGTGTTAAATTCGAGACAACATATTCGTACTTCAAAATGAAACAGTAAAATACTACATTATTACAAACCCCTTAACCTTCAGGCATCATACAGTCTGTGCCTGGAGGCATTAACTCTGACCCTATAGGCCACCATGTCTTCCACAGTGGCGGTACAGCGTCGTTGTTATTTGGCGATCAACTGTGGGGCAGAGCAGTAGCATCAGTGTAACGGTACGTAGCATCAAGTTAAGTTGGCTTCCACAACGTGGGGTCTAGATAAGCCTGCAGTATACCTCAAGTTAAGTTGGCGCCCGGACGTGGGGCCCCACGCTATTTAGTGTAGAATACGCCAAGGTGCTTGAAAAAAGCAAATACAATCGAAGATCTTCCTGTGATACACTGGGATACACTTTTAAGTATTTTATCCAAAATGATGATTTGTCCATTTTGTCAAAATCATATTTGGCAGAGGAATCGTTTTATATTTCCAAACCTTCTTCTTGCAGTGCTTCTGGCAGGGAGTCTATGTTGACATTGAATGGGTCAGTTGACAATCTGTAAATATTCTCGTCACAAGTGTTTGGGAAGTATTTCCTGAACTCTTCAGTGAGGTTCTCCAAATGGTTTGATATTTGGCTTTTCAAATGTGATCCTTCAAAAATCTCCTTGAAGCGTGTTTCTTCCGAGATTGACACTACTTTGGTGAAATTTGAATAACTGCAGGGGTTTGCTGATATTTTACGTCTCCAAAGTTGCAATTTCTCAATATACATCTTGATTGCATCACGATGAGCAACTATATTTGAGTCTCCACCCTGCAATTTTATGTTAAGGCTGTTCAACGAGTCAAAGAAGTCTGACAGATAAGCAAAACATTACTTGAGCACTTGGTTTTTTGAAGTTCACGCTTAGCTCATTTTGCTTCTGCTATTCCAAGAAGGTGATTACTTCATCTCGGAGCTCAAATAATATTGCCAACATGTTTTCTTTGGAGAGCCAGCGTACTTCTGTATGAAATAGCAGTGTTTTGTGATCACTTCCTAAATCTTCAAAAAGAGTTTGAAACAGTCGAGTATTTAATGCACTGTTTTTTATATAATTCACTACTTTAATACATAATTTTAAGACAGCGTTGAGTTCGTTTGGAAGCGTTTTAGCTGCAAAGGCTTGACGATGTATAAAACAATGAATCAGTTACATAAGCATTTTTCTCTCTTACCAATTGCACGAAGCCTGAGCGAGAACCAAGCATTGAAGGGGCGCCATCTGTGCATACGCCCATCAGTTTTTGCCACGAGAGTTCATATTTGTCAAAAAAGTCTGACACTGCTTTCATCACATGAACAGCTTTTTGTAGTGGTCACCAACTCCGTAGAAAACAGTAGCTCGTCTTTCATTCTTTCGTTTTCAATATATCTATATCGAACATATACAGTAACTGAGAACACTCTCGTCTAGCTAAATAGCAAAAAACGGTGATTGTTTTATTGCATCAACTACCTGGTTTTTTATGTCGTCGGCCATATTATCAATGCGACGTTTTATAGTGTTGTCTGAAAGTGGTATTTGAGATAATGTTTGCCCACTGTCTGTTCCAAGAATAATATCAGCTGTCTTAAACAGGCACGGTTTAACAAGCGTGTCTCCAATAATATGGCTTTTATTTTCCTTAGCAATAAGAAGTGATAGCTCATATGAAGCTTCAAGCACTTTTTCAGATGACTGAGCAGTAGATCCAGTACTATTCAACTTCACGCGTTTTAAATTTTTAGATTTTGCAGCAAAAAAAACCCCTTTGGTTTGTCCTTTAAAGAGGTGTGTTTGGTTGACAAATCATTCAAGACAATTAGGTCTCATGACATCATTGCTTAATACTTCATGTCAAATAAACACACTGAGGGTGTTCGACATTATCTTAAAGCATAGAAATAAACCCTATTTTGATATAATCATCATTATACTTGCGTTTCTTTGCTGAGCTCATCTTGACCGATATCTTCTCTCACTCAAATTACACTATATCAAAAGTCAACGACGACAATTCAAATCTCACAGCACGTGAACACTCACATAATGCAACAACACACGCAGACTGAGGTGTCTCGTAAAGCACTGAGCCGAGCTGTCACTGGTCATTGGCATTTAGCAGTGGGGTGTGGTGGATGGGGGTACGCTCGGCTCCTATTTCCTGACGTTGTGAACGTTAATTGAGGTTCACTATCTTTATATACGATCGCTGCACTGTTGCACAATGACGGTCTGTACTGCTACTGTAAACTCCGCGGCAGTGCTCAGTAAGCTTAGACACTGCCGCTGCAAGGTTAAATTATCAGCGGATGTACATCCGGCGCAACTGATAAGAACTTCCGGTAGCGCTCGACACATCACGACTTGTCAAGGTTATCTGAACCTAAGATATACAGCCGGCGATCCGATTTGAAATGACCATGACCTTTGAAGTGAACCTCCCTGCTGGTGCTGGGGCTCAGCCATTTTGTTGCAATTCAAATAAAAAAATTAAAAATTAAATTTTAAAATTTTTTAAATTAAGATAAACATACATATTGACAATGTCCCAACATATGTACATCTCCTGTTGTACCAACTAGTTTTCTGAACATCCAGATGGTATCTCCCAATTCAAACTTCATTTTCCTTTTTGAATATAGTACTGGTGCTTGTCCTATGCTAAGTACTCCACTCTGGTTGACGACTGTCTCGTTGAGATTGTATGTCTTCCAGCAGATGATGTCTCTTATGTAAAGATCGTGAACCTCAATTAATGTTCACAACGTCACCATGGGTTGACAACGCTACATGAGGAGAAGACGTAATGTTCCTAGACCAGTTTTTTGTAATATCGGTAATTTTAATACTGATGTAACTAAAGACAACGCATTTGTCAAATAAGTTACGTCTGCTGAAGAGATTTTATTTTAGTATATTTTATATATATGTATGCATTACAACCTATTACAGCAAAGCTGGCATCAGGAATGTTGGAGAATTGTTTTTATAGACATCCTCACAACAGCATAACACCAGGAGCGTCATATTTTAGTCAAATAGACGTAAATTGAGTTTTAATAAATTGTGTACTAAAATTTTAACTAAGTGAGAATTTTTTTATTTTAAACTGGTCTCGCCCCCCTCTCCCTCCCCGATTTGTCTTCGCAGCCCCNGGCGCGCCCCCAAGTTTGGGGACCACTGCCCTACAGTGTCCAAAAATTTCACAGATAAAAATACAACATGCACACAATAAAAAAATTATGTGCGTGTTGTTACATATCTACAAATTAAAGTAACGAACACATCATGCAACAATCGCAATGAACTATATCTCCAACAAAAATATTCCTGTACATAATCGTACTCAAAATATGTTCCTCTCAAAGTCGTACTCAAAATATGTTCCTCTCAAATACTTGCAGCATGCCAGACATTTATAACTAATTAACAAGCAGGTCACACTGTGACAACCCGAGACAGTCAACACGAACAGTCGTGTAGTGATAATCATTTACAAGTATGCATCGCATAAAAAAATGGTTCCCACTTCGTCGTCGTGCGTGGCGGAAAGGAGATCATTACGTCTACATTCATCTACCACGATCGCATACGCTGTTACAATATGAAGATGGAATCAATGGTTCCAGATTTATAATCTGTAACACTGACTACATCCTCAACAGTAAGGGAGTCTAGAGATTCGGGCCTTGCTTCACGACAACATGAAAGTAGGCATTGCATGTTAGCCCGCAGTGATAGTCTGAATAGACATACACTGAAGAGCCAAAAAATCTGGTACACATACCTATTATCGTGTAGGGACCCCGAGCACGCAGAAGTGCCGCAACACGACGTGGCATGGACTCTACTAATGTCTGAAGGTATGCAGGAGGCAATTCACACCATGAATCCTGCAGGGCAGTCCACAAATACAATCTGCGCCAATTTGAGAAAGGGTTGCACGTCTGTCACAATTAATGATTCTCGTCAGTCGTCGTTTGTCCCGTTCTTTCACGATTTTTTTGCAGCCGCAGTAATGTCGAAGATGTGATGTTTTACCGGATTTCCGATATTCACGGTACACTCGTGAAATGGTCGTACGTGAACATCCAAATGTTATCGCTACCTCGGAGATGCGATGTCCCATCTCTCGTGCGCCGAATAAAACACCACGTTCTAACTCACTTAAATCTTGATAACCTGCCATTGTAGCAGCAGTAACAGATCTAGCAACTTTTCCATACGCTTGATGTTTTATATAGGCGCTGCCGACCGCATCGCGTTACTCTGATTGGTTCCGCACCTCTGTTATTTGTATACGCACGCCTATACAAGTTTTGTTTTGGCTCACCAGTGTATTTCAAACCACCAGCACTACAGATAACATATCAAATAAACCTTGAAGGTATTTATTTTTGCAAAAGATATTGAAAAATAACGCTTTAGTGTCGCGTTCATTAGTTTATAACCTCGCACGGGGCGGCGAATAGTAAACCGCGGCATATCCGATACCATCTCAGGACATAGAGAAAACACGTTGAGAAATACGTTCCGCGAGTTAAGGATAAGTCATCGCTTTTCAATCTCCCGAGATGGTAGCACATATGAACGTTCTGGAATACCGGTCCTAAGTATCCAACATTATTGGCAACGGCGATGAAAAGAAAACAGCGGTATTCTTCTGTGATACGTCGGTTTCCAAAACAATGTTCGCAGGTAGGAATAAATGGCCGGTCTGCGCGGAATTATTAAAAGCTTTCAAATGAAACTAAAAACGCACAGTATTCGAAACAGACGAGTACCCAACCACACAATTTTGTTCAGATGGCTTCGAAAAGATTTCTCTACCCCCTGAAGAATAAAACAACAGAACCCAAAGACAGACGAAAACGAATTCACGACCACAGATTTTAAGTTTGCCTAAACGGTAAAATCGTTTTTATCGGTCTAGGAATCATCGATTTTCATCGGAGAGAACAATCGTCGTACGAGTTTGTTTTTCCAAACATTGCACGTAACTTTTGGACCTCAATTTTAAGTGATAAATTTATTACTTGGACAATACAGCATAAAAAATATTGCACCTAAATTAAAACCACGAGTGTCGCCAAGACAAAGCTTCCTACCTGAATCGTGATATCAAGCCAAAAAATTTGTATTGAACTAAATGTATCGCAGTACGTTAAGTTACCTGCATACTATTTGTCGGTTGTGAAATTCAGTTGACATATATAATAACATTTTCGTGATGTGAAACAACAAAAGCTTTTCAATGTTAATTTTCTCAAGGTAATTTTAATATTATTTTTACCTTCCATGTTAATTATATGCAAACATACATGTTAAACGTACATGCCGTAAAGTGAGGTGAAATTGACCAGCACGGGTGGGCTCGATAACATTACAGTTTTCTGTTTAGTTCTGGTACCATATCTGAAATTAATATTTATAGAACATTTTTATGTGATAAACCTCATTTCTGCTAACCATTTTCACCCCACTTTACGGTACGTCAAGTTATTAGATACCAGACATGAAGTAACAGCAGATACAGTATTTACGGTAGTTTGTCATAGACATTTCTATCACATAATCTACTCATTGTATAATGTAATCTATATTTTCAAATAAGACATATAAATATTGTATTGAAGTATCTACCTGTGAGAGTGGGCTCCATGAAAACTCCCATTGTTTGCACCAGCAATGTTTCATCGATGTACCACTTCACAGCCATCAAATAGTCTACAGATGATTTCACCATAAACGTGTACGTGTTGTGTGTGGCCAGTGCTGGAATACAGTTGGTAAGCCAGCAAAATGTCCTGTTGACAGCAGTTAACCATAACAGGGCCAGTTGTGTAGACCCATAAGTTTTCTGGACCAACAGTCAACCAGAAATATGATCAGTAAAACCACAGACGGACGACTGTGCCTTTTCATATGGGTAGCTTCCCGGAAATGCATATTTTAGTCTTGGGAGGGCCCGTTGCCAGACGTGACCTTGAGGGATTTAAAATTGTTTACTATGAATTCCTGTTAAGGGCGCCGTCTGGCTGGAGGTATTTTGCGTGTCAGAGGCCTAGAAGCGTGGGCCTGCTAGGGCGACCTAGGTACGCGCTAGGACTGGCTGGTCGCCTTTACGCTCAAGTTTCTCTCTAGCCGACTTGCATCATAAAACTTACAGTGGCAACTAACATTTTATGGTGCAATGATAAAGACGAAAGCATGCTGCATGTCACCATGGAATGTTTATTAACGTTTGCAGGGAGCTTCATAGGCCACGTAAAAATGATTTTGAGACACTAGTATTAGCCCCTTTTCACTTAAAAATATACATATTGTAGCCAGAAACTCTATCGGCACTCAATCGAAGCAAGCATTCAAAAATCTGCAAGCACTGGCACTAGACATCAAATTTCGCTCGTAAAGATCACACAGTATACTGATTAGTCGGTGGACCATCAGGTATTCAACAACAAGTAGTGTCGCTGTTTAATGATGACCGTAGATAATGTTTTACATTTTTATTAAGAGGCTTCTTGCCTAACCGCTGAAGATAGCGTACATGATTCACGACCTACCCAGCAAGGTAAAAGCCGTAACTTTCTTCTACATTTGAAATTGAAAGAACATTATTTGATACATACATAGCATATTTTGTGCATTTCTCAGCTGGAGTTTGCTTATAAAGCCAATTCCAACATAACTCTTAGAAACGACGTAAACATTCATTACATACATGGAGATGGAACAGAGTTTTTCTCACTACCTTATGTTGGCGTGTAAACAGATGATATAATTTGTAATTGTTACTATTTGTTCTTTTCTGAAAGTGAGGTTCAATGCTAACAGTTCCATCCTGAAAAGACTCTGTTAATAGCCATGGAAAAAGGGTTCTCGTTAGTTTTTTTTAGACTACGAAAGAACCAGCTTTTTTTATGTTGACTCCATTAAATATCTGAGAAATAGTTTACTTTATACATTACTGAGAATTTAACTGTATTTTGGGAAATATATATTTTCAAATTACAGTCAAGTGCAGCATTTACGAGCCACACTAACAAAATAATAGGGTTCACTGTATATTTATACGGTAGTGTGGAAGAGGTAACAAACCTTGACAGAAAGGGAGCGAATAATCAACGGGAATTTAGGTTACCGAAGTGACGCGGCCGTCAATTAAACAAAAAGTTTAAGAATAGAAGCACCTTATGTGTGAAAATAGGGGACTGGTGGTGTAGTTGTCGAACTTGCCCTAAGCACGGCGAACAGGGTTCGACTCCCGTTGAGGTGTATGAGTGAGGACTGAAAGGTCGTATTTCGAGGATTTCTCAGGTATGAGCAATTCCGTCCCTCATGACGTCATGCTAGCCCTTCACCGTCCTCCTGCTGATGTCAATGGAAAACCAGTGGATGTATATTTCAGTCTAGTAGGAATCTGGAGCACCGTTTCATTGCCTAGGTAGTAGCAGTTCCAAAATTGAACACGTGAACAGCAAAAGTAAAATAAAATCTATATCAATAAACTACTCCTGTACAGGCCACAGGCTTATTTAACTTCAAGAATTTATAGACTGTCCAAGGCGCATCCCTTGTGCTTTGAGCAATTACATGCAAATATTAAAATGTAAATATTATGAACTGGTAGCTTGACATCGCCGTAAGATATAAAAACATTTACGATTCAGGCCAGTGAACAATAAATAATAGAGAAACCTCTTAATATTAGAGCAGCCAAAGTACGCAAGAATAGTTTGCAAAACGTCTGCAATTGTAATTACTTTCAACAAGAAACTTAATCCTCAAAAAGCATTTTTTTACTTATCGTTTTGGGTCAAACGGTTATATTTAGTGATAAACGCGTATGCTAACTGATCGTATAAGTACACTTTTCTCTTTTGTCGCGTAATTCAAAGAAAAGCAGCAGATGTTAGGAGTTGAGTTTTAAATTATCATTGTGGACGACACAGTTGTAGTGCGGTATTTGTAGCCTATAGAATTTACATATTGTTGTTCAGTTGTTTTCCTCTGTAAGGTACGACATGGTAGTGTACTGTCTTGTCCTTTTCAGATCTGTATATTTTTTTAGCGTCATCAGTATTCATGGAGTGTGCTGAAAATTCTGGTTTACGAAGCACGCTGGAAGTACTCCCAACCTCGGGAATTAACTTCGATTCGTTGTGGATTATGTCATTGTTGAACGTGGAAAATTGAATCAATTCCGTGCCTGGCTTTCGGTGCTGCATGTTTGCGTGAACTCGCATAATTAGTTTACACGGAGCTCGACGAATTTGCATTTTGCGACACAGCTTGATGCGACCGCTGTTCCCGAATGTATCTCTGCGCCTGCGAACAGTTGACTAAGCTACTTGCGGTACTGGCGCGAGTGCCTGGGGAAGCATACAAACCCGCGTTTTGTATGGGGACAGATTGTTAACGATCATCAATTAAATGAGAAAAATATCAGTTAANAACTTGCGGTACTGGCGCGAGTGCCTGGAAGCATACAAACCCGCGTTTTGTATGGGGACAGATTGTTAACGATCATCAATTAAATGAGAAAAATATCAGTTAATTTCGATGGCATAAAACCTTACGGAACAACAGATTATGTCTTAATTCTGAGAAGAGTACATATATTCATCGCAGCAGTGTTAATGTTGATTGGCTGCTAATTGCAAGTTCTTATCAAGTATCACTTCGAGATAGTATGGTGTGTCTCTCTTAGTCTGTTGGAACGCGTCTACTTTGCAAAAAACCATGAGTTCGAATCCCAAAAAAAAAATTATAAAGCTCTCCGATTATGTTACCGGCGTTAAGTGCGGGCGTTAATAAACTGATATTGAATATATAAAACTGCAAATAAACTGAAATTCGACAGTTATTCGAAGGGGAACTCTGGATTTCTCAGTTTTAAGAAAGTATCTTTGAGGGTTCCTGTATTACGTGTCAGTGAACGCATGTGTACTGTGTAGGAATGCTTATTGGGCTTGTCGTATATGTAATGATCTTGAAGTACAGACTTTTTCTCCGCGTAGTCTGTTTTGAGGGCGCAATTGGCGTCCAGACTATCGTTTCGGCTATGCTTAAATCCAGGAACAAGATGGCAACTCTGTTTGTAAACGCGTGTCTAATCAAAAAGGCAGAATAAAAGATTTCAGCAAGTAAAATACTTTTCTGTGGTAATTAGTTTAAAAATCTGTCAGTGCGGCGAGTAAGTGAAAGGCATTTAAGTTCACTGGCAGTCCTTAAAAAAAAAAAACATTCTTTCAGCTTTTAGAATGCAGACGTTTTCGCTGGTCTGCAGTCGGATTCTGCGGATTTGAAACACATTTATCTACGCCAATTTTATGTTTGCCATTTTGTCAGCGATATTAAGTTGCCAAAAATGTGACGTACAATTAAAATTTTGTATTAATGTACCCTCAGTATACGAAACAGCGCTGTGGTCTAGACATTGCAGGGTATAAAATTACCTCTTCTAAGTTGNGGCAACTCTGTTTGTAAACGCGTGTCTAATCAAAAAGGCAGAATAAAAGATTTCAGCAAGTAAAATACTTTTCTGCGGTAATTAGTTTAAAAATCTGTCAGTGCGGCGAGTAAGTGAAAGGCATTTAAATTCACTGGCAGTCCTTAAAAAAAAAAAAACATTCTTTCAGCTTTTAGAATGCAGACGTTTTCGCTGGTCTGCAGTCGGATTCTGCGGATTTGAAACACATTTATCTACGCCAATTTTATGTTTGCCATTTTGTCAGCGATATTAAGTTGCCAAAAATGTGACGTACAATTAAAATTTTGCATTAATGTACCCTCAGTATACGAAACAGCGCTGTGGTCTAGACATTGCAGGGTATAAAATTACCTCTTCTAAGTTGGGACAAAGTTGACTACGGGCGTCGCTTATAAAATTCAGAGAATTGCCGTACGAGTGGAAAAGGGAAAACATAAAGAAGGTAATGTTACAGCAGTCTGCCATGATGAGCCAAGCTTCCTGGGGGTGTAGAACAAATGTATTCTAAGAGGAAAGAAAGTAGAGAGAAGATTTAATTGAGGAAAAAAGTTTTCGTCACTTGGCAAAAATAGTTTTGTAACATTTTGACTCTGTTTAAAAGTCAAGGCACTGTGACGAACTTTGATATATTAATGGACGCGTTATTTCCTAAGCAGCAATGTTTTCTTTTTTAAATTAAATTATTATATGTATCAAAAATGTAGTAAAGCGAACAGTCAATCAAGTCAGCGTTGCACGTCTTTTAATCATCTATGTAGTTTTAAAAACGAACGTATACGACATTTATTAGTGCCGGGTTAAAAAATATCGTATCTACATACAATCGAAACCAGATCGCATAAAAATAACTTCCCATATCGGTTACTGTAGTAGGATAGCCTGTGTGGTCTTTTGTATTAATCATTTTGACATACTCTGCATTTTACGGAGAGTTGTGGGGAACGTTTTACCAGCCTTTTTGCGTAAAATGACGAAAAACATTTTTTTTAAAGGTGAACCAGGCGGCTTTCAGCGAAAGTGCGAGTGGAATAAAAAGAGCACGAAATGCGGTAACTGGGGACGATGGGTGCTGCTGAGCGACCCCTAGTAAGGCAGGTGAATATATTCTTTATGCTGATACGTACAGCGTGTGGGCAATCGGTTCTCCTGTGCCTGTGACCGTAACGGTTACACAGGAGTAAATTCCAGAGCAACATACAGTGTGCACAGCGCCCAGCACTAGTTATATTCAACCACAAAGCCACATCAGGCATTTAAGCCACTTCAGTCGTTAGAGTAATCAAAGTCTGGGGCCAGACTATAATATGGGACTACCGTGCTTTAATTGGCTGCAATTGAAAGCAGTCCAACATAAAGAGATTACGCTCCTTCCAATTGCGGTAGGTGGGCGTGGCTACCTGGATACCACCATCACCTATCAACAGCATCGTACAGAGTTGAATCTGCACGCGCCACCTTGATGGGCCGAGTCCTCTTACTAGGCGGACAATACCGTCGTCCCTTAGTTAGCAAGCATCAACCCTTCGAAACTACCGCCTGGGGCCGACGAAATGCCTCAATGGCGACGGGTCCATTCACCTGCAGCCGCTGTCATCATCCCGGAGGTCGTGTCTGCCAATCACCGTCCCATGCACTTCGCTCTTCTGTGCGAGGCAAAGGCGCTATACGCACGTCCATCTTCCACGCGTCTTTCACACCAGGGGCCGCGATCGTGTAGTGGTCAGACTACTCTCCTGTCACCAAGGCGAACCTGGTTCTATTCCCGGCAAAGCCGCACCACGATTTTCACTTGTGAGAATCGCGCCGGACGATGCCGCTGGTTGGTGAGTTTTCTCGGGATCTTCCAGTTTCCCCAATCCTTGCATTCTGGCACTGCTCCATTCTCACCTCGCTTCGCCATCATCGGCTTTCAGGACCTCGCTGCTAAGAGCCGCCCAAATCTCTTCACTCACTCTTCACTCTTTTATTTTATGCTGGAATATCTTCTATCTAGTAACTTTTACGAGTAAGTTAGGTAGGTAAACAATTTTTACAGTCATGTTTCTATTCATTACAAGTTATTTCGTAGCTTGGAATGAACGTTCGCTCTAAAACTATACAGTGCATTGCTTTTAATTACATTTACCGCAGTACAGTGTACATAAGTACGATCATTTGCCATAAACATTCTTTCGTAAAACAAGAACAACTATTCGTTACCTTGCGTGTGTTTCTTTATACCAAAAACAAATGGTGGCTTGCACAGACATCACAAGAATTTAAGTCCAGTCTCTGACCCCACTTGAAAACCAGCTGAATAGTTATCTTGCTCGAACACAATCATACGCACCCATTCCTCTTTCTCACGCAGTGACCAACACAACCTGTCAGCAAGGAACAGGCAAAGACGAACGTCTCGTCTTAAAGCTTTTAGGTAAAAACTAAAAAATAGGCTTCAGGCTCCTAGGCTACGCTACGTGCATCAAATGCAGGTTCGCTTCTGTACTAGCGTGCAAGCTTTTGGCCGCACTGCAAACAAACTTTTAGATGTGCAGCGTGTAAAAATTAGACTTTAAGGATGTAACGAACTTTCTATCAAATACAAGTTTCGCAGAGATTCGCTTAATAAATTTAAAGGTGCAAAAGACTGAAAAATGCTCTCATGTTGAAGACATTAAACATTAAAGTAAAGCAGTGTCTCATATAATTTCTATTGCATTCCATTCTAACGAGTGGGCTTCTTTACGCGCGATAGCGTATTGCACGTAACATAGAGTAGTTCTTCTAAACACGAATATTTCAAACACCTGGAAGAGTAGTTCTCGTGTCAGCAATGACGACGTTTAAAGGGTAGATTTTCGCATTTTCGTATAAATTACTTTCATCCCAGCCACAGTTCACCTTCCAGCTTCATAATAGTTTATTACAAGTGTCAGAATATATTCCGTTAAATTATTACTTCAGAAAAACACGTTCTTTTTTTGCGCCAATGAAACGCTGACGCAGACTGGAACAGCCACGTTGTGTGCGAGAAACTCCCTGCTCAAATTTTACCTGTCAATCACTCGCCCGTTGCCCGGCACAAAAATCAATAAGCGGTTTTTAGTGGCGGTGGCACCGACAACTGTCTGTACGCTCGTCGTCACAAAACTCCTGGGGCTGTCGGCTCATACCAAATCTTGAAGCATGGTAAATAATACGGCAACGTAACGGCTGGTGTGATGACGGGAACTGCGTTACATGGTTAAGGTCGAGTACCGCCATCCTCCTTAGATTTTTTTTCACAAATCTTTGTAATCCAACATTAGGACTGAATATTAAATATCGTGGCATAGGAGACTACTTAGCAATATCTTCTAAGTTCGTACGGTTTCAGTTATATAAGTTTTTTTACGATGTGGAACAAAAGTGATTAAATACTGAGGCTAATTATTAAATAATAGTATTATATAAATAAAAAATAAATAATATTATTAAATAATGAGAATAATTATTAAATAACGAGTAACGTTAGAAAATAAAATTGGATTTCAGAATAACTTGTACCTTGACAAACTATGTTTTTAAATACTGTATCTGGAAATTAAGTTACGGAGGAATGTGCTTAAATCCAAGGTGGGGATTTCTCCTAATTGAAACGCCGCTTGTATTCCGCAGTTTGAAGTTACTTTAAGATCTCAGAGTGGCGTGACATACTCTGTTCACCACAAATAACTGGACTTGATAGGGCGTTATGAATATGTTCTTTTTTTACCCCATATTTTTAGAACTGTACAGGATAGTTGGTGACGAATGTTTTGAATTCCATACACTGTTGGCAGGTGTCTCCTTGAGAAAATTATACTTCTTTGGCGTGAATAAAATAAAATTGTTTTACGTATGCAAATAATTTATGTAAGTAGGTAAAATTACAAAATGCCCGAATAAAGACATTAAATACAATTAATAAAGGTGTGATTAAAGAACATAATTAAATGCTTACAAAAATTAACCTCAAATACTTAAAAACACATTCAAAATTTTATTATAAAATTTTTGTCACTAACAAATTTTTCACGGCACAATGTAAGTAAAACTAATTAATAAGATATACATATACATACACACAATGAATTAATAATATAAATGAAATGTTTTTCAATTTGCTTATTACATGAACTGATTTTCTTTCGGTTTGAAATATAACCACGTGCTATGTTGTGTACCTTGCGTTTGTACTCGTATATAGCTAGACGATAGGCGCATGCGCGTTGGGTCATACGCGTACCACTTTCACTGTCTGGGCCTCTTACGAGTAAACTTATTCAGTATAACAATTATGCACATTTAATTTTTTTTTGACGGCCAACTTCATACTGTTGAATTACGTTTACCCTCAACGCGCCAAAAATACACTTATAAACATGGGTTCGGTTCGCAATGGTTACCCAGATACAAAAGTGCTTGAAGTAGCTTGGCCACCCAGATCGGCAGAACTGAGTGCAGTGGGTTGTTGTGTATAAGGCTAGATGCAAGCGATTGCGTTCCAATATGTTTTCAGAACACCGGCCGTATTACTGAATTATATTAGAGATTTTGCCGTAACCATCAAGGGCAGTCGCCACGAACTGCAGCGAACTACATGCGCCGTTCACAGACGAGCTGACCTGTGTATACTGCGGAGTTTTTTTTATGTACCTTAATAAATTGGTCACCACAAATTGGCATTATGCTTGTCTTTATCTTAATGCAACGCTAACGCAGTGGCTTCTTCGTATCTGTTCCGAATCGGACCCAAGTTTGAGTGCTATTTTCTCAGACGTCTGCTATCGCATCCTACAGTTCAGAACATTGATTACTATTACAATATATTGTATTTAATCAGTCTTCCTTTGTCTCTTCTATGTTTTCCCAGTTATTTCGCAACAAGGAAGAACAAGCTCCATAACTTCAGTTTCGTCTCATAACATGACTTCGTTCTAAATTATTTCCTTCCGGGTTCTTTTCATTAATTTTTTTGTCAAACGTTGTACTCGCTCATTTATTCAAAAGATTTTTAAAATTGTAAATGTTTTTGTATTACAAATAGCTCTGCATGTTTTCAAAACGATTGAAACGATTAATCGAGTTCTCTGCGAAGTATTCATCTATTTGGATTTCAATTATCGGTTGTAGTGTTTGAAAAAGAACCCGGTAAAAAGGGAGCAAGCAAACAAGGGCAGATTCCCTTGGAAAGAACACACAATAGCGACGAACTCCGTGATTTTATTTTCAATAAAACCAAACGGGTTAATAAACGTCGTTCTGTGCTCCCATCCCGACAAAAAATGAAAGGAAAAGAAAAAAGTAACAGCATCTACGTTTGTTTGGAACTACAGGTGATAAGGTAGTGCACAAAAAAAAAAAGGGGAAATTCAAATATATATCTGGTTTATCAACTTCAAAGTAACAATGATGGTGTTCCGCTGTGAAGAGTTTCATTCCGTGCCGTCCTGTGTGTGCAGGATATACGCAGAACAAAGATAAGGCAGACTGATTGTAGTATTTTACGCATCTTCCAATTTTGGCCTACGCATTGCAGTACAGCTGTCAGTGACGTGGACATCTGTTTGTTTGGTTTTCCAATAAGAACAGTTTTTTTTTTCAAAAGGAAGTATTTAAGTAACTTGAAAATAAGTCTGGTGCATTGAGAGTTTGTTAGAGTAAGTGTGGTAAAACTTCAAAGATCGCATCTTTGTAGAATGTGTCCGGACCATTACTTGAGTTAACATTTTTTTGACTAGTTTTGGCGTAGTGATAACGCTCTGCTCGCATTCGGGAGGATGAGGACTCGATTTCTGGTCCAGCCGTCATGACTTTGGTTTCCATGGTTTTTCCGAAATCAGCTAGGCTAATGCCAATATGGTTCCTAGATACGGGATACTCCAAAATTTCCGAGCAATTGTCTCCATCTCGAATGAACTTCCTCTCGATGTGATGTCAAGCCATAAAATAATCGCACCGTGAATTTAAGACTATCGTTACTATAAATATCTCATAGAAAATAGATGCTAGTAAAAGAATTTTCCCATTTTATTAAGTTTTTACTATACTATGCCAGCAAGTGAATTTGCAGCATTGTGAATGTGTTAATATAATAACAGTTCTCAATTTAGTACTTTGAAAACACATTCTTGTGGAAATATGAAACGTTAATGTTTTATTAATTAAATATGTTTTTCGAATGCAACGCTTATTATCTGTCGTACGTCCAGTAAACGTTGACAGAATGTTGCAACAGTCATCCACAGTCGATAGACATTATCCAACTTAAATGATAAATTACTTCGGACGTACGCCATTGCTGAGCTGTTGCGAAGGAATACATATAGGATGAAGTTTGAAACGTAGGCTACACGAAAACAAGCCAAGACTAGCTGTTGTCAGCATATATTGTTACAAGAATCGTNATGAAGTTTGAAACGTAGGCTACACGAAAACAAGCCAAGACTAGCTGTTGTCAGCATATATTGTTACAAGAATCGTTCAAAAAACATATCCTCCTTTCGACACACAAGTATCAAAAACTCAATTTGATGAGTAACTGCTGTTTCAAGGGACGCCTAGGGGGTGTTATCCTTGTTCGTGAGGGATGGAGGTCTTGGTAAAAATAAAATAACTAAATTTGATTTCTTATTTATTCACACATCTATTATTTACAGCATTAAGTTTTCTGTTTCCAATATTACTCGTTTTATTTAACAGTGAGTGCAATGTTTAATGTATATTTCAACTCTAATTAACGTCATTCTTAATTCATCTGTTTGGTTACAGTCAATTAAATAATATTCTTCATTAACACGTGTTCTGTATATTTTGTTGCCATAATTTATAGTGTATATCACTCACGCACTTAGTCCAATAGTCCAGCCTGCCAGCCGCACTCTTCACTTCTTGATACTCGCAGTCACAGATTTCCCTTCCGCTGGTCACTTCTCTCGCTTCTCGTCTTCAATCGCTCGGAACTCAGCAACTCATTCACTCAACGACTCCTCGACTCGGAGGCCTGTCACACTTTTATATCGTTCGCCCTGACCACCTGGAAGGTTCAACGCACTCCGAGTCGCGCTGAGAGAACGAGGTCAGTAACCCAGAGAATTCTTCAGATAAACGCAGAAATCAATGCAATCAGGGTCAGCAGCGTGCGCCGCAAAAATGATTATCGTGTCGGCTCGCTTCCTATAACAGATACGCGGCCACCGGCCTATCGCTCGCCCGTTCATTCAAAACATTCCTTTGACTTGTTGCCACCACTGTCATATAACTGCTTTCCTTCACTTTCACTAGCTCGCGCGTGATGCGAAGCAGCGAGCACGTAACAGTATTGTCATGCCTTATGGATGTGAAATGTTTCGATGTCAACAGAGCATCGGAAACTGGTTAATGCGCAACTGGTTTGCGCTTTTCATCCCATTCTCCTAGCACGGCGTGGATGATAGGTCGTGTTCCGTTGCCTGCACTAATGCAGCTGCTAGAAAACTCGTGCGACATTATTCCGTTATAAAATACATTTTTTTTGAGTACACAAGGTAAAGGAAGTACAACCGTGCGTCAATTTCGCCATTGGTCGGCAGACTGCACAGCACGTACAAAAAATAATTTGCATATTTCAACTTTTCTTTATGGACGTGAATATTTTAATGTAGGCCTATACTGTATACGAAACGTAGTTTAATCATACTCACAACCACAAAATACATCTTATAGGCACACACAGCAATTAATGACACCGGTGATGGTCATTTAACTTTTTAACCTAACTTGCGGCAGGTTCCCACAATAAATTGGCGCCAACGTGACGTCAGGGCACGAAGCATTAGTGCTCCAGATCATATTCTNTGCGGCAGGTTCCCACAATAAATTGGCGCCAACGTGACGTCAGGGCACGAAGCATTAGTGCTCCAGATCATATTCCGTTGATGCGCGATATTGACTGGAAGTAGAGTGACACAGTTGCACCTCTATATAGGTAATAAAACAACTTTTTATGCGCTTTTTGGGCATTGCATAGGTAACGGAATACCACCTTATGGCTATTATCCACGCGAAAGTGGCGATCTCTGGAAAACCTCATGACAGTGGACACGTCATGGGACCGTAGCCAATAATGTACTGTCCCTTGTCACCGTTTAACCCTTTTCCGGCAAGAGTTTAATGGCGCCGACTGCAAAAACCACATATTTGCGAGCTTCGCAAACCTCCTGTTGCAGCAGAGTATAGCAGACTGACGGTTAGTACTGAAGATTTCAAATCAAATTTTGAACAAAAGAACCTGCCGTTNCATATTTGCGAGCTTCGCAAACCTCCTGTTGCAGCAGAGTATAGCAGACTGACGGTTAGTACTGAAGATTTCAAATCAAATTTTGAACAAAAGAACCTGCCGTTAAGTGTATGTATATTTTAAGTAAACACCGACTTCAGTGTAGTACCTACACTTTGTTGGCTGTGAACTATGGAAAATAGTTCCACTTTTGAACACCTCATTGAACGTGCACTGATATTTATGTTAAAAGCAAATAAAATTATTTTTAAATTTAAACAAAAATTGGCATAATATTTACATAATTAAGTTTCTAAAAATATCAGTGACACTTGGCCAACTTGGAGAAACATATTTAATTACTATTTTTTTACGTTTGGCTGAAGAATGCATAGTTTCATACAATACAGGGTGTATCAGTACAGCGGTTACAAACTTTCAGGAGAAATAGAGTTCATTTAGACTATTGGAAATCACATAGAAATGCATGGTCGGAAACGCTTTCCTGGCGCGGTAGTGACGACACAAAACACAAGAAAGGAAGTACACGAACAGGGTGAGAAAACATGTTTATTTTCTTAGTACAGCAAAAATGCTGGGACGTCTTTGGCTGGTGTACGCGTACTAAGAAAATAAACATGTTTTCTCACCCTGTTCGTGTCCTTCCTTTCTTGTTGTGTTTTGTGTCGTCACTATCGCACCAGGAATGCGTTTCCAACCATGCATTGCTATGTGATTTTCAATCGTCTAGGTGTACTCTATATCTCCTGAAAGTTTGTAACCGCTCTTCTGATACATCCTGTATAAACAATGTACGCCTCATTATTATTTTAAAGATATTCTTTACCAGATATAGCTACAGCTCCCATTACATCAATTGTCATCATTGAAAGTTGATTTTATTTTATGCCATTTATCGCAACAAAAAAAACTGAGACTTGTGTTCGTATGCTAATATTAAGGTCTTCAACATATGCTCCCTAAAAGTAGTTTATTTCGACAGGCGAGTAATTAAAAACTACTTTGCAAAAAGTTGTTTTACATTTAGCAGCCACCATTTTGAACGTGTGATAGGTATTTTTTCATAATTAACTCATGCATTATGTTTAAGACTTTTTTTTTGTCGAATTTGCAAACGATAGAAATATTCTTCTTAGTACTTAAAATGAAGAAAGAAAAAACAGTGCGTATGTTTGTATCATTACGCGTATGAGATTCTTCTAACTGTTAGTATATTCGTAGTTTGCAGCAAGTAAAACTCAGTCTCATATCCCACGTCGGATTCTTAAATTCCTTGCACAGTTACGATTTTAAAAGAATTATAAAATGCCAGTTATTAACGATTCCCATACAGACATAACATCTGGACTATCAGCGCGTGTTACGTGTAGGCTGCAGCTCGATCGCATACAAAAAATTACCTTCACAAAATTTTTATTTTTATGCCTAGACTTGGAAAAAAATTAGTTGCTCAAAAAAGTTTCAGATAATATGTAAAATAATATTGCAATGCCGTTATTTCCAGGAAGTTCTGTCGTTAAATTGGAGTAGTGTTATTAAAAATAATAAATAAATGAACAATGCCTGTTGTGTCTAGTAAACAAGTATGCTGTGTTTGCTTGGTATTATCAGCTTTATCGGACATATTTGCCCACTACACTGAGACGATATCTGGGTGGGTCGGGTTAAAGTGCAAGTCGTCTCAAAGTAGACATCTCAGGAACTGATAGAGTGCAGACAATACTTTATCAATTCCTTTTATGTAGTGTGTGCNGCGTGTACTTTATGGTGCGTTAATCAGTCCTTCCGGAGTCAAAGCGTTAAGCAAAATCATTATTTACTCTCTACATGCATTTGTAAGCAACTTTCTCACCTTGTTTTTTGTTACCATCTTGAAGCATCGTGCTTTCGAGATTGAGATATTTCTGTAATTTTTAACAGTTAAGGTCTTCAGCACTGATGAGGGTGAAGTGAGTGGATATAGCGCTATGGCGGAGTGGACAGTTCGGAGACGGAATGATGCTGAGCATGCTTGCCGGCCAACATTAGCGTCCGCCACGTTTGCTAATGCCAATATCCGGGGTTGACCCCACCGGGAATCAAACCACCGCAGTTCCCTTAATGTTTGAAAAAAAAAAAAAAAAAAAAACCAAGTTTAAATAACGGAACCATAAAGTGTTGTGAATTTTTAGGGCGGCAACTTACACTTTATTTACTTGTAATATTCGTAGTAGCGTGGAGGAAATTACTGAAAATACATAAATATTTTCTTCCAGTTTTATTTCCTTCATGTCGACTTCGGATATAGTATCATAGGAGTACAGCACGATTTAAAGGGCAGCAAAGAATGTTGGCATACAGTTTAACACTTCAGCTAATAATTTCTCTATACGTATACTGTTTTTACACACTTGAAACTTTTTATTTATGTTTTTNAGTTTAACACTTCAGCTAATAATTTCTCTATACGTATACTGTTTTTACACACTTGAAACTTTTTATTTATGTTTTTGCTTCTGTTGTACTGAAATGTGCAATGAAATGAAAATACTTCGACATCATATTTGTCGGAACAATATTTGTCAAATCTGTGTCACTGTGTGCAACATTTATGCTGATGGAAATATCTTGTTAGGAATAGAACTAAATTAGTTATCCCTAGTGTTGCTTACTCCGGGAAATTAATGGTTTTACATGAAGCTAGGTGCTTGACTATNGAACTAAATTAGTTATCCCTAGTGTTGCTTACTCCGGGAAATTAATGGTTTTACATGAAGCTAGGTGCTTGACTACTCTTCGTTTTTATAAGTTAGCTGATGGTAGTGTTAAATGCGTATACGACGTTGTGGCTGTTTCTTTCATGCCATTTATTTGCAGACGCATATATCACCGGAAGAATAATGTGCAAAGAAGGTCAGCGACTATCACAGCCGATTTGGAATCGGCCACATGAGCTTGTTTATCAAACTAGCTGTGCAATAATGTATTGTTCATCGTCGAAATAAATTCTCCATTAAGTGATAACGGCTTTAGGCTGCGTTAATGTTCATAAAACTGCAAACACCAGGTTGCCTACTTGACTTTCCCCCATAATTGTATTTTTGTAAACATTCCACTATAAAAAAAACACTAACTCTCTGACTTCGTCTATGTTCGTTTATTTTTTTATTAATAGAAACGAATAAGCAAAGTGAAACAACGATAAGAACCACATTAATGTCCAATCGTCTTACATGTACGACATTGGATTTAAGTTGCATCTTACTGCACCGGGATTGTGATTGGCTACGTATAGATTCTCGCAGAATAAATCTAAAAATTCGCCAGCTTGGTGTGAAGTAATGGATTGGTGATAGTTTTAACTGTGGCATTGCACGATTATAGCAAGCAGCGCTTTATGAAAGTTGTAAATCTCTTATGTTATTTGTGTGATTATTTTAATTTCGGTGGTAGCGCGGCCTTTACAGTTTATCTACTCATTTAAGCCTAACAATCCAAACGGCAGCTTTTGAGAGAATTATGTTCTATCGGGGTTCGAACGTTGCATCTTATTCGGCCACCGGATGGACCATCAGGCGTGTAACTGAAATATTAGACGTAGATGATGATTTCATAAAAAACACATGTACAGTTGGGCCCGAGATAGGCTTAGTAGATGTACGAAGCTTCCATTGTTGAGGTCTCTGGTTCGATACCAGGTCCCGGTATTTTCATGTTCGTAGAGTGGTTGTCAACTGCCCTAGTGTGTGTTCGCGTTTTCTCCTCCATCCTCTGTCACAGCTTCATCCCCATCTCGTCTGTCTCCGTTCTGCGCCAACGCCCTCACGTGCCATCCATGCTGAC
>NQII01001424.1:3451-47206 GCA_002778355.1 Clitarchus hookeri
CCCCCCCCAAACCTGCATACTTGACATGAAATTGTGCAGTAAATGTTTTAAAACTGAAATTAAATATATCACAAATATTTAAAATACTGATTTTATTTGATCAACAATTTAATGTTGTTTCCTAGAATTACTAAGACAATACCTTCCCTTTCAAGTCACAAATTAAAAATCTAGATCTGCACCTGCACAATGGACAAGAACCTCCCTTCCCAAACAAGTCTATACGGGGCCACGGTGGTGAAGTGGTCAGACTACTCGCCTCCTACCTAGGCGTTAGATTCCCGGCGGGGCCGCTCCTGGATTTTTGGATGTGGGAATCGTGCCGGGCAATACCGCTGGTCGGCGGGTTTTTTCGGGGATCTCCTACTTTCCTTGCTCTTGAATTCTGGCGCTGCTTCATACTCACTTCACTTCACCCTCATTAGCTCTCAAGACCTTGATGTTAAGAGCCGCCCAAATCCCTCTATTCTCCACACCACTCTGGATGTGGTCCCGATACTGCCAGGCGTGAATCTAGAGGGGTAGCATAAGGGGTACGTGATCATCCCTTAAAAATCTTTAAGATCCATATGATGGAAGTGGAGAATGAGCACTGTGTGGTTTGAGAACAAAATGAAAAATAATAGCTTTGTGTTCTACAGTGAAAATTAATTACTACTATACTCTAAAATATCCTGTCATGCTTTCCACGAGTAAATTTTTTATCTTATCTGTTTATATTTTAATAAAAATACATTTACATAAACAAAAAGTTAAATTTATTTAGGATATTATTACAAGGTTATGATTTGCGTAGTAGTAAGGGTGGCAACTGGCAAGGTAAAGATTGCCTGATAACCGCATATGCAAGTTTTTATCCCCCCCCTCCTCACCCCTTCCTTTACAGATTCTAAATTCACGCTTGGTTACCATTGCATGCTGCGGTAAATGCTGGGCCGCTGTCTGGCATGTTGAGAGCACAAGCAAACAAACTTCCCTCTAATAGCTGTTAAGTGAGGTCAGTTACAAAGGCAAGAGGCTGCAGCTGACTATACACACATCACCACTTTGCTTCTGTAACGCCAGGTGTTCTGTGTCCGTGCTACCCGCTGATCCCGTACAATATCAAAGCACGACGACGTTGAAGAGTGGTTCAGCAAAGCCAGGTATAACACACATTTACACCAATACAGTCTGGTCACGGTAAAAAGAGCACTTTCGTAATAAACCTTTGATTAAAATCACTATGCGTTAACTGCATATCTACTATTGTACACACTGGCATGCTTGCTAGTTAAGTTGCCAGCGAAAACAATACAAAAGTTCCCGGTTTTGATGTTGTACTGTCAGTGTAATGTTTAAAATTAAAACTAATCAAGTTGGTAATTATTCTTTTTGTGCACATCAGACAGCAAATTGGCATATTTGTGATATTAGATTCTTAACAATTTTTACAATTTCAACAGACTAACCCATGAATAAAGTCATACAGCACATGAGAATGTAAATTTTACATTTATGTAAATGAAACAAAATGAGGAAAAAACAAATCTTAAGAAGGGCTTTCAAAAAAAGGTTAATTAACCATAAATAGCCTACACAACACATTTGATAATACCAAAATAATTGATATTAATATTTACATTAGAGCACAGGTCCGGCTGTTGTAAAACAGAAAGGGTGGCGACAGGATATATGCTCTATTTCATCTCAGTACCTTTCAATAACTGTTGGAGATGAAAAATAAACTGAAATCATATGAATAACCTGTAAGTAATGTATGGTCAGGAAGGACTATTTGTTTTGAAAAGAATGTGGTCCTACACACCTCTTTGTGGTCATTCAGCCCTTAAGCACAGTTCCAAAATACATACTGCTTCACTAACATTAACCCACAAAAATATGCACATAAAATAAATCAAAGAAATGTCAAAAAACTGCATAATTGCATTTAAAATATAGGCAAAAAATATTCATTATCATGCACTACAATGTGATGCAAAAAAAAATCTCTCTCTCTCTCTCTGTGTGTGTGTGTATGTGTGTGTGTGTGCATGTGTGTGTAGGAATGTATTTTTTTTTTTAGAAAAAAAAATCACCCAACGCTTCACAGAAAGCTGGTAAGTGAGGCCTGGTAGTTTTTATGAAGCAGTATCAAAATGCAAGCAAACAATAAAATACACTCATTACCATAAAAATTTTTACTCCAAGAAGTGTAACTGTACAAACAATTTAAAAAAATGATCGCAGTATGACTGTAGCACAGAATAGCTCCTACAGTCCATCTGACCACCTAGTACCTGGTCTGGATACATTCATAGTTACAATCGGGTACAGAATCAAACAAATGATGTAATCCTGTAGCAGATTTGTAACCAGTGGCCTGAAACATAGCCTTGCTTAGGATACTCACCTCTTTACTATGACAGCTAAAATGACCGTTACCTGTAATGGCCAACCATGGATCACGCATAAGATTGTGTGTGGGGCACTGCACCAGCTATGCGATAGTGCTGTGATGAAGACTAAATGATGCGTTGTAAATTTCCACATGTGACACATCATATAATGATAGTTGTCGTGATATATTTAATGTAGTAAAAATGTTAAGTGCCTTTTGAATTTAAAAATAAAAGCAAACATAGCAGAAATACTGATACTCATTAACATTACACACGTATAAATCAAAATTCTCATGTTAAACAAGCAAACAAGAAGCCAACCATAAAATCCCTAGAAAAATTACAACTTTAGAATTTTTTTAATCAATTTCAAAAATATTTAAAAGCAGTTGATTACTGTTGTTTAAAAAGCATTATTAGAGTTTCTCTTTAATAAGTCTTTTTACAACACGGATGAATTTTTGCATAGTTATTTTAATATGTATTTCAACTATGAACTGAAATTAATAAATTTTAATTTAATTTATTTTTTTATGTTATTATTTAATATAGGCCTATTATGTAACTTAATGTACAATGTAGCTGTTTCTCTCTCTTACTGACAACTACAGCATGCAAATGCTCAATGAACGATTAATAATTGAAATGACAGTGTACACTAATGACAGTGATCCACACCACTTTGTTAGACGGGCAGGTGAGGTTCAGTGACTAGTTGTATTCACTTTAGTACAGGTGCTCTTTCGTGATTAAATTACTTTAACAGTACACGTGTTACGTGTCTGCCCACAAATTACAGACGTTTAATTATCGGAGTAACTGGGTTCTGATTGGCCCAGTCATGCAAGAAAATGTCTCCTCACGAAGTGACACCGTCAGTAACGAAAGAAAGTTGGAAGAGCGCAAGTAGGATATTGCTGTAAAACCTGCACTTAAACCTTTCAGTGAAAAGCAGGTGGTTCAAACTATAATTAATATGTAGTTTCTGTACCACTTGCTCTTGTGGCCTGCTGGAGGTAGAGAGAGCATTCTGGCTGCAGCTGTGTCTAACCAGGGACTCTGAATGTACTTTCTGAGACACGAGTCTAATTTTTTAACCCACAAGCTTGGTTCAAAGTTTTTTAAAAATGTTTCCGAAAACATATTACGTATAGAGGAAGACACCTGATGTACAGCCTAAGATATGTAAATCATCTGGACACAGCTTAAATAGCACAGTTTGTGGTTCTCTGCCGCTTCTCGCCACACAAACTGGCACTCCGGCACGTCTCGAGTGATCTGGCCCACGTCCAGGAGTACAGGCCGTCTCGTAAACAACCATATCTCCCTGGGCAACATTTACTACAATTAATAAAATTTGCAGAAACGTTCAAGATGGCCTCAACATACTTTTTAGAGACTTTTCCACAGTAATGAATATTTCATTGATTCACTATTCCAAACCAAGAACGACTGAGAGACTGGCTGGAAGCAGGAACAATCCTTAATCACCTTCATGTGTTTGGTTGTTAGGATAATATGTTTAGTGTTCTTTATATTATTATTACTATAGTTATTGAAGTAATATTTTCTGAAGTAATGTTTTACGGTAGTATGCAAAACCCATTAAAAAAAAAATACCTCCCAACAGAATGGGGCCAATGTTCAAAAGAAATTACTTCTGAGATGCAAAGTGACTTGACAGAGATTTGGAGGGCACGTAACAGCAGAGGTATTTAGTACTGGCAATGTCAGCCATGTTTCCCACGTTGTGTGTGGACACACTGAGGATTGAATAGAAATGAAGTAGGTGGGTTGCCAGAGCCCTAGCTACACTATGACAGTAGCCCGTCTGATATTAAAGGGAGCGGCCACAACATGCTACAGACACGTTGGCCAACTATTCATTGCAGCGAAAGTTAGTAAACATTCCTATCTGCGAATAATAGACTAAATATTAACCTGTAAGATTTAATTTAATTTTATCTTGTTTACTAACGTCACCACTTTTATGCTGGGAGGGTAGTTGAGAGACAGTTTACCTCTGCCACAGAGGTCTACTTAAGTGGTAACAATTGTAAAAATGTATGCTAATAAAAGTTAATTTCTATATTAAAAATGCCACAAAGTTTAAATTTATCGACAAAAAACTATTTGCTTTTGAAGCGCAGATGATGAAAAACAAAAGCACGTATTTAAAAGAGGACTCTACAAACAACAATGACAAAGCCGTGCGCTAAGCTCGCAAGAACACAGCGCCAGGTTGAGAAGACTGTACCTGCGCCCACTTCCTTCCCCATCGCGACTCGCTCCTGCACTGATAACTCTTATCACACGAGTGATGCCAGCCTAGAGAGGAGAGAGCGAGAGGACCATAAACTCATTGCTCACCTGCGCCAACCTTGACCTGCTTGTGGGAGCCCGCCATGCTGCTTGCCGTCCGTCGGCCGCCCGAGCCTCTCGCAAGCTGGCAAACTAGCTGCAGTGACTCAGCGCACAGTTAGTTCAGCTCTCTGGCACCGCAACACCTCCGCCGCAGCGGCCGTCAGAACACAACACACTAGCTCGCACACGCATGCTCTCAGAATAAGAGAGAGACAGGGAAAAAGTGAGACGGGAAAAGGGAACTGCAAAAGGTATAACATCTTTATTTCAGAAGTATTTCTGTTGTGCTGCGAGATGGGGCAGACCGACATGTAACCTGGTCGTCCTGAATTCAGTTTCCACTGGATTTTCAAAACAACTCAAAGTGAATGCAGGGACGGCTCCTTACTACAGGTCGCGGTCAGTTCGTTCCACGTTCCTACGTGTCTAAGCAACTTGCTCCGTCTCTTATAATCACCTCGCTGTCGAAGAGACAGTACACCCAGCCTATGTACCTATCATAAAAAGAAATAAACAGAAGAAGAGGGGGAAAGACAAAACATGAGAAAGGAAAAAATAAAGATGTAGATTTATAAACTTTTAGAAACTTGTAAGAGCGTTTGCATATGTAGTGTTACTGCACACAACATCCTGAACGAATAGAAACCGTAGCTGATCACCAGATTTCTTCGCTTGCTTGTCTTCAGTGTTGAGAGAATACATACTTGTAACCAACACACTTGGAAATAAAAAATCTTCATAATTTTACATTTGTGTTTAAGACCATTTAACTTCTAGTGATTCCAGACAAATAAAAAATTTGAGTTTTACGTGATTAGTGTAAGGTTTTTGGCAGCATTAAGCAGCAGGTTTTCCACGAGAAAATTGGGAGCGATCCTGCAAGGAAATGATACCAGCTCGCCGTGGTGAGAGTGAGTAGTCTGACATACACCACAAAATCAATTATTAGATTCTCTAGTATCCGCATGACCACATGTTTCTTGCAGTATACAATTTCGACAAAACTTCCCTACATTAATGAGATAATTCAGAAAACTAAACACAATAAAAATACAGATAATTTTTTTTTTTAAACATATTTTTGATTTGTTGCAAGGGCGTAACCAGGGGGGAGGTTATCAAAAATCCCCCCACCCCTGAAGTGAAAAAAAAAAATTTTTACAACTTTCATTTACAAAAAAAAAAAAAAAGTAATGTGTGGTGCACCTTGAACATGAAAAATGTTTATAGATTTCTGTGGTTCCATCTCTTTATATTAGTACATTGGTTGTAAATAATTTTTTGAACTAATAATTTTGAATATTATAGCTTTCATATATATATATATATATATATATATATATATATGTATGTACATACACATAAAAAATGTAATTCCCCCCGAAGTAAATTCTTGGCTATGTCCCTGAACTGTTAGTACATTAAATCACTTTTTTGACCTCATGTTAAATGAATTTAAAAAAAAATTTATTTCATATTGCCTTGTTTTATTTTTTGCAAATATTTTGATTTGTTATTTTGTGGTGTGTTGTGATTTTGCAGGAAGTATGAAATATACACAAACGTGTTTCATTTGCTGAAAATGACAATATACATACGTATACAATACAAAACATACCCAATGAATATTTTGCAATCCAGAACCATTAAAGTGCACTCACTTCTTTACTTCACTAATCTCACCATTAATGGTCGCAGACCTCATATCTTGTTAAATGTGGAAGATTAATTTACTACCAATTATTACTTTCTCATACAACTGTGGATTAATTTAAAAGCTCTGGCCATTAGTGCACACTATACTCTTGGTTACATCTGTAAGTATTCTGACAAAAAAAATAATTGTGGAGAAATGGGCTAAGCCACAAATATCAACACGTTTGATGTAAACACAGATTGGATTACTCAAAGCAATGCTGCAGCTAATTATTAAAAGTACAGTGAATGCTCGCTAAACCGTAACAATCGAGGCCACCAAATTAAACAGGAAAGTGATACGCTATTAAAAAACATGGTTAATCAATATCGCAAAATTTCGCTTACACATTATGATAATGTTGTATGCAAAAGCTGTGGCCAAAATCCATGCAGCAATCATCCGACTTCAGTTTTACATTTTCATTTCCAATAAAATATGGGATATTGCTTAATACATCACAAAAAATACCCTTCACAATGCGCACACACGACAGAGCATTGCAATATGACCATGCCCATTTATCCAGCACGAACATGCTGGTGTATACTGTAATTCCATGTCTTGATGTTTAATCAAAAGCATCCATTTTTATTCAGTGGCAACTTTTTGTTCTACAGGCATTAGAACAAGCACAGACCACATGCAAACTGAATAAACATGGTAGAAAGTTACAGGAACACTTTTTGATAAACATTTAAAGTAATCACACATAACTTAGTGCACACAGTATTGTATATGCCCACTGTCATGTGTACACAGAATGCACTCTCACTCGTGCAATGTCAGCAGGTATACATCTAGTCCTGACAAAATGAACACTGTCAGTTACAGTTGTACATGGAGTTTGGACCAACTTATGTTGTATTCAAATTGTTTGTTATGTACATACTTACCAGAGAACTGGGAAACCGCCCAAAATACATCGAGCACATATAGGCTTCATAAGACTCTGGTTTTGTGAATTCCACATTTTGACCTGCTGAAATAAAAACACTACAACAGCTCGGTTGATTGCAAGAATAGTCACAGGACCCGAGAGTCCCACAGTTCAAATTCTCTCGGGTGGATCAATTCAATTTTTTTTTAAGTCGTGATGACGTGCAATGAAAAATGAATTACACAAAATATTTACCTGCAATTATCTCCTTGATGAATACTAACACCCAAGATTTAATGCTGGACAATATTTGTGCTGTTTTATAACAATTACAGTCACCCCGAAAGTTTTATTTTATAGAAATATCACTACTCATGTGGGTAGAGATTCTGAAATATCATTTTTATGTAGTGGCTTACTTTATGTGTACGAAACTTAAAAATTACTGGTGTGTAGAAAAAAATTACATTATAAGAGTCATCACCTCATGAATCTGGTCAAAGCTTGTGCAGTAATTTCAGTGAGACAACCAATATTTATGTGCTGCTGAAAGTGGACAATTATAACTCTACTAGCCAGTGTTTTACAAGATGTTACTCGTGCTGTGTGGTGCAGGATACCATTTGGCATTTCTTAATGTTGTTAGTTCACACAGCAATATACCAAATTGTCAGCGAATATGCTTCACAGACGACGTAAAGGAAAGCAAACTTCTCCTTCCAGTCAACTGCTAACATGGCCACAAGCAGTTGAAAACTATAACAATTACTGAACTCTGCCTTTGTAGTCGTGGACACATTCTTGGAAATATGTCGTTCACGCAAAATTACGTACCCTGTTGACACAGGTCGCAACTGTTTAGACGAGCGGTAATCTTTTCCGAGATTCACCTGCCATTACTGGCAACGCTGTACAGTTTAACCAGATCTAAGAAAAACATTGTATACAATCACCTTACGTTTGGAGTGCGATATACAAACGTGAATATAATTATATATTAATAATGTAATACATCGTGGTGTTATATGGATTACTCAGTGATATATGACCATGTTCTGCAGCAACATTTCTCACTTGTAGTTACCAACTTGGTATATTGCTATTGTAACAATTTAAACCACAAGTCTATTACAGTCAAATGCACTTTTTGAAGCCAAATGTAGCAAAATAGTACTCGTAAAAATTATGCCAGAGGGTTTTCAACTTTAAAAGTTGAAAATTAATTATAAATGATACAATTAAACCCTTCCCCTCTTCCTGTGTGCACAAATATCCTAAATTTTTTTATTTCCAACAAATTATATTTTATATATATATATATATATATATATAGACCCACACCCTAGCTATGCCTGCGGCTCCGCTCGCGTGGACTACAGAATTATTGTTTAGATTTTTTTTTAAAATAAGTCCATGCTTTTTATACTTTTTCCTGACCATGTCTGCACTTACTTTTCAATTTCAATGAGTGCAAGGTGAAAAACTTTGTCATTGAATGCTGCTCGCGTGGTTATAATAACAAACTTATAGGGAGAAATAACGGTATTTGTTAGTAGACAGACACTGATCATAGACACAGAACAGAGCACTAACGATGTCATTTTTTGCTGCTAGAATCACTTTTTTACTTTCTTTGTAGATCTGGGTAAACTCTAGCAATCTGTTTCTAACCGCCCATCTCCAATTTTTAATAGTGTCTCAGCATAATGTCCTGTATCAACGTCATTGTAGAGGTGGACTCTCATATTTGTCATCAAGCTGAATTTCTTGACATTTGCCATAAGCTTGACGACCTGAGACAGGCTTTGATTCCATCTGCAGGTGTGCCCCTCTGAATCACTGGTAGAGTTTGGCGGAATTCACCAGCCAGTAATACAACCATTCTTCCCATAATGTCTGTATTTTTCGTATATCCTGTAGAATTCGGTTTTGGGCCTCTATCACTTTTTTGTGTGACATTGTGCTTTCGTCCCAAACTAACATTTTACAATGACGCAGAATTTTACCCCGAGTCCTATTTTTACTAAACATTTTTTCCTAAGAGAATGAGATATTTTTTCGGGATAAAAAGTAGCCTATGTCACTTCCCGGTCCTCCAAGTATCTCTGTGTAAAAAATTACGTTGATCCACTGTGACGTGAAAGAAAGACAAACAAACACACTTTCTCATTTATAATATTAGTTAGGATTCTTCATACACACAACATCTATACATTACTTTGTTTTTTTGGGGAAATGTAACTAGTACAATGCTGTGGTTAACATCTAATAAATTACAGTTTAGATTCTCTGCCTCATTTAGGAACATAATAATCGGCATGTGCGCTGGCATCACAGACTGCTGTAAGCGTGAACTTTGCTGGTGAAGCATGCACACACCAGCAAGCTACTTCCGAAGCAACAACAGCGCTGTTATAAATCACGAGGTGAATGTCCCAGACGACAGTCGCTTGGCATGCAAAACAACAACGGATTGGCAAAGTTGTGGGACGAACAAGGCAGAGGCGAAGGGGGGAGGACGCGGCAGGAATAAAAAATAAGAGCGCTAAGTTTAACCGGGCTCACCTGCTGTGTCGCCCATCCGCGGAGCTCCGGGACGACAGTGGCGAGGCGAGTCCTTGTGACACGGGGACCCCGGTTCCCGGTCCACCCACGCCGTCCACCGTAGAGCGGGGGAAGCTCCGGCCAGCACGACTCTGGAGACGGAACGATCTGCCAAGTCTATTTATTGCACCGTGGAAAATGTGAAGATGCCACAGAAGTGTCCTTTGGAAAGAGAGCACCCGGCATGCGTTCTCCACAAGGAGGGGAGGACAGGGCCGGCCACGATGGTTTACGCTATCGGCACGGTGCATTTGCAAGGTTGCCAAATAACATCCTCGTTCCGAGACGGAGACAGAAACAGATGCTAGAAGATGGCACAATGCCAGGATGAGGCCACACAATGCTATATAGCCTGTGCCACCACACTTGACCATTGTCATAAATAAACACCCCCCTCCCCCCACCCTGAGACTGACTGTGGAAAGCTCCTGCTTACTGTAGCTCAGGGGGAACTGGCAAGATGCAAAAAAAAATGCACAAGGTTTCAACTTTTTAATATGTTATTTTACATACATACCAAAACTGCTCAATTTGTGCACATTATATGTAAAGTCATTTCCTGCTATATATATATATATATATATATATATATATATATATAAAGATTCACTTTCCTTAGATGCTGCATAATAAAATGTCGAAAATCACTATTTTGTACATTTTTGGGATACACATTATACAAATTAACTCACTTGCAAATATAAAATAATTTTTGTGTTTATTTAGTGCGTGGCTATTTTGAACTTTAATGAAACTACTTTGACAACTGAGTGGCTGAAGAGTTACACTCGTACTTGACACACAACCTCTCTTACGTAGTACGTACACTCGTACTTGACACACAACCTCTCTTACGTAGTACGTACACTCGTACTTGACACACAACCTCTCTTACGTAGTACGTACACTCTGCTTGCCAGGTTCACATTGTGTGTTCAAGTTCTGTTATGTTCATGCACGTGGAGATGTGTTGACTAAGACATTGCAAGGGAAGAGAGGAAAAGAAAGAGGGTGATATGGGAGGGAGGGAGGGAGAGAGAGAGAGTGTGTGAGTGTGTGTGTGAGAGAGAGAGAGAGTGTGTGTGAGAGAGAGTGTGTGTGTGAGAGAGAGAGTGTGTGTGAGAGAGAGAGTGTGTGTGAGAGAAAGTGTGGGAGAGAGAGAGAGTGTGAGAGAGAGAGAGTGTGTGTGAGAGAAAGTGTGGGAGAGAGAGAGTGTGAGAGAGAGAGAGAGAGTGTGAGAGAAAGTGTGTGAGAGAGAGAGTGTGTGTGAGAGAGAGAAAGTGTGGGAGAGAGAGAGTGTGAGAGAGAGAGAGAGTGTGTGTGCACGTGCATGTGTGTGTGCATGCACGTGTGTGTGTGTGTGTGTACAAACATGAACATGTGAGTGAGGAAGTGAAAATGTGTGTATTCGCATAATTGCAATCAGCAGTCTTGTAGTCAATGTATTTCTCAACTAATACTTATGAACAGCAATACAGTGACATGCCAAAAGTCATGGGATAGCAGTATGCAAAGGTAATAGTTGGTGGCGCCACCGTATCGTTACGTCTTGGAAGAGCCAAGAGCTGTATGAGTTGTGCTCCGACATCGCGTGAGCGCGTGTGTGCTGGTCACGGCATTGCATTGCAGCCACACATGGACTTCACTTACTTCCACGATGCGATATTCCAGCAGGATAATGCACCGTGTCATCAGGTCCAAGTTGCCCCCAGAACTGGTTCGAGGAACATTCTGGAGAGTTTCGACGAACTGCTGCGGCCACCTCGTTCGCCCGATGTGAACCCCAGCGAGCATTTATGGCATGTGGAGGGGGAGTACATTCGCACCCAAGATCCTGCACCTACAAGTAGCAGAGCACTGGGGGGTAGCGATCTAGATGACGTGGGTCAACATCTCTCCACAGAGGTATCGCCCACTTGCGGAATCCATGTCACGAGTTGCTGCACTTTGCCAGGATAGAGGAGGGCCTACAGGATACTAACCTAACATTTGTCAGCCAAGCCATTCACTCTTCTTACTTATAGCAAATGTACAGGCGTAGTGGACACATTCCAAGTCTTCTGGAGTAACAGGATCATGACTGATTGTGTATCAAACACAATTCTTATACAAGCAACGGAGCAAATGCACACTTTTTAAAATGTTTTAATCAGATTCTTCTTCGGAAATTGTTGACTAACAAACTCACTATACTCTTAATGTTTATGCTTGGATATAAGAATTGTAGAAAAAAATTGGACTTTTGTTCACATACCTGCATAAATTCCTTGCTCTTAAATGGCAACAGCTGTGATGCCACTTGACAAAACTATTGCCCAGTACTGCTAGATGAGTTGACAGATTAAGTAGTCATTGTAATAATCAATGCATACATGTATTGTTGATATTCAAACTTGACATTTTTTTAACTACCTTTTTTTCTGAAAGATAATATTTTTGCAGGAGCTTGTAGCTCACCCACAAGCTACCTCTATTTTCTATTCATCCAGAATGGTTTGAAAAGTGCTTAATTACTGCACACATGTAATTTCTTGTACATTTACTTCTTACAATGACAAATCTATAATAAAAATATTACTAATCATCTGTAAGCGTATTTGATGCCAACAAAGGGAAAAATTTAGTCAACATAAAAACAGGATGGTTTTAAAACTCTTCGCCCATGACACACAACTGTTTAATGGGAAGGATATTAGGTAAAAATTAAAACCCATTTTTTTTCCTTTGGCAAATTTTATTGTAGTATCTGATATTAATTTAATATCGCAATATTTTTTTTGAACTTGGAGTGATTGTGTATAATAACAAGCTAGCTACATTATCACCATTTGCACATTGGTATTCCTCTAGGCTACATCGAATGTGGAACTGAAGAAGGAACCTTCCTAACATGGTCTGGACCTGTCAAATGAGGACAAGCTACCAACGTACAGACACACGAGGTAAACAAACAAACACACTCGACACTTGTCACATGCTGGATCTGTATTAGTCGCAAATTTCCTAGATCACAATTCATTGCAGCCAAATAAAACACACACAAAATACAACAAAATACTACAAACGTTTGATTCATGGAAAAAAAGTCATTATATCACTCATAACTTCCTTAGTATCCGCCACACGAATTTTAAGAAATATTCATACATAATTTTAGTGTTTTATGTGCTATTTGTCTAATGTGTTTTTAAGAACAAACCTGTAATGTCTAAAATAAATAACATAAAAAATCCTGCACACAATAAAAACACACTAAATCCAACAACTTTTAAAAAATCAAGAACATACTGCAAAACCAAAATGGATTCAAGTCTTGCTGAGTTTGTGTATTTGTAATTGCAGTGTTTTATTTTAAAAATTCAAATTGCTATTTGTTAGGTACTTTCTTTCTATTTCATCCACTTTGGCTTGCGTTACGGTACCACGATACACACTAGTCGCAAACTGGATGTGCTTTACCAATCAGTATTGCCACAACGTGCATATAAAACTTTGTACAACGGATTTTCAGAACCAATTTTTTAAATCCAAAATTTACGTGTGTACGTTAAAGGCAAACATTTTTGGATACAATGTTTGTAAGTGATTCAGAGAGAACAAGGAAAGCATAAGAAGTACAAAAATTCAAGTAATTACTCAGATGTCACTCAATAGGTGTGCAATTGAAAAAAAAAATGTGTACGTTGGTGTCATTTATTAGAATTGCATAATTTTGAGAAATGAATTGTTTGATAGACCTATGCCGTAAGGAAAAGAATATATGCCGTTCGTACAGAACACCACATTCGACCACAACATTATGTCCAACCAGCTGTTGAGCACTAGTGAAGAAACTGTAACCGCACAGTGTGAGATAAATATGGAACAGTTTGGATGCACAACTATTTTCTCCCTAAACAGACAATTGGAAACACTTCAAGAGATTTCTGCACTATTTCCACTGCTGCGCTGGCAGACAAACGTGACGTTATGTTGCACACCAACAGTTTAACACTAAATGTTCGGGAATACCACAAAACATAATTACTTGTGCAACTATTACATCCTTTTAATGACAGATCAAAAATAACGACATAACTCAACATTTTCTGCTTCTCATGCAAATTCAGCAATTCTGACAAGTGGATGCATTGCTATCCGTTACCCAATACTATTAAGTAACTTTCATCTGCAAAATGAAATTAAAATGAATGGATTCAGTGTTGACAAATATACAAACCACATAAAAAAAGTTTGTATTTACAGACTGTGTACCATATTTACACCATTCTAAGCAGCATATTATTTATGAAAAACAAGGGCGTAGCTTAAAATCAAGCACCATCAATTTATTGGTCGAGATTTTTTTTTTTTTTTTAACTGAATATAATAGAAAGACACGACTGGTAAGCTATTTGAAATCAATGAATCGAACTTGGATCACCGGAAGAGAAACAGGCAATGCTATTACAGTATTTGCTTCCAAAAGAACAATGTTATCATTTTACAGAGTAAAACATATTTGTTTCAATGGAAAACCATTCCTATCAACTGCAAAATTAAACTTCAAACTTCCTTCAGAAATTAAATTTTTTACTGGTATCATATGTATACCAATAATTTTTTCCCAGGATTTTCCCCAAAAAAATAGGGTGCTGCTTAGAATCGGTGGTGGCTTAAATTCGAGTAAACATGGTATTTCATAGTCTCAAGATCTGAAGTAAAAATTATGTAAAGAGTATTAATAAAAAAAGTCTGAAACAACGTAACATGAGAAAATGTCTACGCAGACAGGTAATGAATTACACAGTATGCTAAAATTATTTTCTTTACGTTGTTTATTTTCCAGTTCTTATGCTTTCACCAGATCAGTGATCACTTACAACCAATTGTTAATGGAAGAATAAAATTAAAAACAATGAAAATAATTTAATTGCACCCACTGTAAATATGGATTGTTTAATAGGAATGTAATTACTATGCATACCAATACAGATCCTACAACATAAATACTTTTATGGAATGTTAAAGTCTAGTATGTAGCTAATAAATAGGAATTCTCACAATATCATAATATTTGTACAATTGTTTTTTTTAACAAATCAGGAGTATTCATTTACTTATTTTATTTTATTTTAACATTTCTTAAAAAAATATTCACTTAGGTGAAAACAAAGCTATAACTTGCAGTTTCTTTAGAAAACTTTCGTCTTCGTGCTTCCTTATTTTTTCTCACTTTTTTCTCTAATCTGAATTCTAATCCTCTAAGTAGAAGTGCGATCCAATTTTTTTATTAATCAGGAAATGCAATTTTTGAATGCTATAAATTGATTATAAATTTTTGATTCTTGTGAACTCATAAATCTTACTTCATAATAAATCTAAGCTTAAAATAAAGATTCACACCTAATGATGGAGTTCTATTATCTATTCGCATAATTTCTGATAAGTTGAGTGTGTATTTAATAGATTTTTGGTATTCAGGAGGCTATTACAAGTAGTGTACAAATTGACACGCCACGAGCGCTGTCGGATACATACCCAAGCCCCAGCCTCTGGTGCTCCCCCCCACCTCTCCTAGTGTACCGTAGCGCTGAACGCCGCTGCTCATTTCGCCTCTGTACCGTTCCTATTCACAAGCAAGTCAACCCCTTGCCGCCCGAAAGGCCGGCAATCCGCACGATGCCACACTCCAGTCTGAGTGGATGGATGCACCCCCTTCCTTGCCTTGCCCTGGCCGGCAGGCACCGGACGCGCACGCTCGCCGCGCATCAGGGAAGGTTCTCCCTCCATGCGACCTGCTCCAGCCACCCCTAGCTCGTCACGTCTCTCAAGGGTATTTATTCCTTTGCACGCCCTCCCGACGAGGCAGTTCACATCTACTCTATAGCTGCAACTCTAACTACCTCGCCACGCTTGCCGTCTGCAGTATCAGTGAAACTTAGCCGTGTTACGTTACTATTGTCGGAACCTGTGTTTCTCAACACAGCAGGCAGAAGTTCTTGCTGAGAAGCCTACTCCTAGCCACGAGCCTTGTCTGCACCACGCATGGTTATACCGGGGTCGCTCTCGCCCCGAACTTCAGTTCATATCTCGTTGCCGCCCTGTGGTGAACAGCTTGGCAAACTTGGTTCCTCGTCCATCAGATTCAAGATAAATGTCTTGTAAACTCCTTCAGATGGAATAAAACATATATCTACCAGTTAACCTCTTTTTGGTCTGATAATTCTCTTTCGCTTTCACCTTCCTCACCCGCTTCGTCTTCTGTGTGCCTATACACTTAACTACTCCTCGGTGTATGCATAACTGCCACGACAGAGATAGAACCAAGTCCCCACTGAAGGACGCTCCCACCTGTTGTCAATGTTTGGCGTCTAGTGCTGACTGGCCACGCCGCCCTCTAGCGCCACTGTGGCAAGGGGGGAGAGAACCCTTCTCGTAGGCTCCTGAGGCTTGAGGAGAACAAACACGTTAAGACACTGAGACTCTAGGGCTACAAGCTGGTCGCGCTGCTCACTGAGAGCCGTAGTGTCCTCACGTGAGGAACACTGCGAACCCAGAGGGGCAGTCGAGGTCTGTAGCTGGTCACAATGCTAACTCAACTTCTCACAGAGGAGGATCAGGGGCTCCTCTCCCCAAGTCGCTATAGACCCGAGCACCGTCCATCATGAAGCGCACTCTGTGGCGCTGATCGTTTGATAGGACTCCAACAGGCGTTTACCCCAAGGCACCAGCCCCCCAGGAAGAGTAGATTCCTACCTGGATGTACCATGACAGAACCTGTCCTTCGCCCATGCTGCTACGTAATTTTAAATCCTATCTACGGTCCTGTCAGCGGGTTCAGGACACCCACTAAATCCTCTAAATCGTAATTCTCTATTATTCTTTTATTTTTATCCTCTGAACATAATGTAACATCACTGACAGGGCATAGCTGTGTACTCGTAGATATTTTTTAATGCCCAATCAATGCATGGGTCCTAAAAGGGATAGCATAACCTCAGCTACGCACTCCGATAAGCCAGAACCAGACGCCCCCGGGGTTCAAACACATCGGCCCCCTTAAAATACTCATTAAGGCAACTCTGTTTCCCTAGTCTCTAGAGGAATACTGGCCCAGTGCACCTTAATTTCTACATTGGCCTAACTGGTGTCAAAATGATCAAAAACTCTATTGCAATTGATAATGGCTATATACAGTAGGTTATCAGGTAGAAACCACCATGACATTGAAAGAGCCTATATACGCAAGGAACAGCAGAACAATTCATTATTCTTTAACAACTCCTGCTGCTTCCAAAAAAAAATCCACAATTAGGTGTGAAACTTTTTACATTCGAGGAAGATGAAGTCAAGTATGCACTTCCTACGTCTTGAAAATAAAAATACCTAATGTTGACAGTATGCAAAAATCATACAAAAATATTACAAACACAAGAAGGTAACATTATGACATAGAATAATGACTAGAACAAATTAATGACCACTTGATAAATACAAGCGATAGAGATCCAAACCTGAGCAATCCTCGGGACACACGTGTCTTTACACCTCGCGCAGCAAAACAAGAGACCCGCTCTACTCCCCTGCGCAACAAGGTTCTACCCATCTGCATGTAATTCCCAACAATATGAGACTTTGCTGTCTTCTTGTGCTGAGAGATCTCCAAGTCTGCATGGCTTGCGTCTTGCCAGACACCTACCTCGTAACACCTATTCCGCAACGGGAATACGTAAATCTGCCCGCTATTGTTCTGCCCTCACCGCTCGTGTATCGTGCAATAAGACTTATGTGGGCTGCGTACAAAGTCACCAGCCAATGGTCCTTACCGGGTTTCATGCCCTAGAAAAGTGCATTAAGGTCGTGACATCACTTTGCAGCTGTCCTGATTCACAACAAGAGCATGAATGCACCCTAGAATGCCCACTTCAGCCANCAAGCCGTTGGTTGATTTTCGATGCTCTACCGTTTGAAGTATTTAATTCCTTGGTGCTTACAACTTTTCAAGTCTGCGGAAAACACTTGCTAATGTCACGTGTCTATGCAAATGAAACTTGCATAGACTACAATTCAACACACTGCACCCCAAAGTACAAACAAACAAGAGCGCTAAAATGCACACACTAACACTATCAGGAAGGAAACAAGAGGTCATCACACACAAAGGAATCAAGGGCAAGTGGATGAAGGAACGTTCTACTGAACTTGGAACATTTCTAACTTTCCTGTGCTTACTTCACCACATGAAAATTCACTTTCAAGAGTAGCAACCCCATTTCCCATCAATTTTTTACTATAATCTGAGCCTGTATTGATTTCAAAATACCTTCCAATGACATGGCCCAATAAGGACAAGATGGCAACACTTGCGCAGTTGATGATTACATCGCACCACAAACTCCTGCTCCACAGCCTGCTCTCAAGTCCCGTACACACGTGCCTCTGCAGTAGAAAAAATGCTACCACGTAGTTGTGGCGACTGGCTGAAGCAAGCATGCAAGGAGATGGAATATTACCATCGCAAGTTAACGCCAAACCTTAACTGCGGGAAGCATACTAGACCACGCGGCACTTGACGCTTCCCTCGCAATGCCGGAACAGACCAGAAACTATTTTACTGTAGACGCGCAGCTGGTAATTTGGTAAATTCCCTCGTCAAGCAAATTCCAAGACTTCTATGGTGTCCCCAGGAGAACTTCGAGACGACAGTCAGGCTTGACATTTCCAGTTCAACATTACACGGGAGTAGTCAAATTCCCATTCCATTCTCATACATATTTCAAGTACTACTTTTCAAACGGCCACAGTGAGTGAGCAGAGTTGCACAAAAAGGACTAAATTAAAAAAAAAAAAAAAACAAACAAAAACAGGTTTTGTTTACAGAGTTTCAAACAAGTACAACATGCATACAGAAGCATACAATATGGTTTAAGGTCGTAAATGTGCATTCCCACCTCATCAGAACACAAAATACATCCAAGTTACTGCCTGGCATGGAGGTAGATCAACGACACAAAACAAGGGAACTGATAAAACACTCAACTGCGACAGTACACACGCCACTATACATGAAATGGCACTTCAAAGTGAGCAGCACGCCGAGCACATATTAATGTACGTGAACACATGGTACAACATGCATGTTCATTACCTAGAGCTTCAGGTGCTGTTCACAACACATTGTATTAGCAACCAGACAGTTCCACGCACACTCAATGCAACGTCACTGTATGCAAATTATCACGGTTTTAATGACTTAATATTCAACTTTCCAGCAAGGAAATAAAGTAGCATTATAATAACTTACACCATAATTTATGAACTGTCACAGGTGGTCCACTGAAATTCCATTTTGGAATTCCCTAACTTTTCTCTGTTTTCCAGGCAGAATCTTACAATTTTCCCTGACCTGTTTTCAGGACCGAAAACCTTCCAATACCATATTTTTCCACAGCTGACAGAACAAATATGCTATCGGTGAAGTTGAATTAAATCGTAATGCAACAGACCGAGCAAGTAGGGCCAACATTTTATTCAAACCATCAATATTTCTCGCGATACACGCTATTGACTTCACACAAGTGACCGTTACAAACACAAAAATACTTATTTTTGTACATATAGGCCCTATGTCGCTTGGCAAAGACGTATTATTGCCAGTTCACAAACTTAAAAATTGAAACTTTAAAACACACATGCTTATAATTACATTATCCAATATTCGCACAACTAACGGCTTTTGCAGAATGACAATTGTTTACATTTTCCCTGAGCCAGGTGAAAATCCCTTTACATTTCCCTGGCTTTTCCCTGTTTTCCCTACGGGTGGACACCCTGTGACAGTAGTACCCTAGATATTTTACCTAAAATTAATGCTTTAGTGAGATGAAAAAATCTTTCTCTGAGAGTGAAAGCTGAGGCAACACCACCGAACACACAACATTTTCCAGAATGACTGTCTGCTCCAGAAATGCCATTTCCAGTGGGCAACCAAATTGCCAAACAGAAATCCCCAAGAAAAAAATGTAGTCTCCACTACGACATATTTGACGGTTAACGCACCAACCGTGTACACGCACCCTCCGATACATCTGCCATGCACACACACTCTGATATGATCGTGCGGAAAAAATGCAGATGACCCTCCGTGATGCGGATCCCTCTAAACCCAGTACGTCAGCCCGCATCACTGGGTCGAAAACACTAAATACTGTAATGTCGCTTTGCTAAGTTACTTGTCATATATATATATATATATATATATACGTATTTATGTATGTACAGAGAGATAAACTGTGTGGGTATGTCTTATATACATGTAGTAGAGTGAATGTGGATACTTTGCTTATTTATAACATTACTAGTGTTTGTATTACAGAGATAGCATTTTGCAAACACACCCATCCTCCCAATCACAAACATACAAACAGTGAATCACACCAACACTGGAAAATAATAACACAGGCGGACATGAAATATTTTTGTTCCCCAAAATACTGCACCTTTATTTCCCCCCCAACAAGAAAACTTTAATGCAGTCCCATTTCATGAGAGGCATTAATTACAACATAAAATTAAAACAAATATTTAATCGTTGATTAAACCTAAATAAATTTTTTTTACCAACATTTTTTAATGTTGTGACTAGTAAAAATGACTAGATAACAAAACATTTTACTGTTTACTTATAAAAAAATTATTTTGGTATGTTTAAAATAGGAATGACGGTAATGTAGTAAGCCATGTAGGATGTTATTTCTGCTAAACTACCTCAATACACAAAAGAAGCAAACATGAGAGCAACACTGCAAACAATATGCACTTAACGGTATTCAAAATAGATGTCAGGTGAGGAAAAACTGTGAAGCTGCTACTACCAACACAATAAACAGCCCCTCATTAATGTACACTTCTTCTAAGAGAGACCAAAACTTTGGAGAGGTTGTATAACCTAATTTCATAAATGCAACCTCCCCTTTTGATTGGCAGTGGTTAACATTGGAATCCCTATATCGTTTGTTCCGCCAGGACCTCCGTCTATGCAAAGCAGCTAGCAAAAATGTCTAAACGGGTCGGGGACGACGAAAAACCTCAAGAGATACAGCCTCCGCCTTGAGGATAAAACGCAAAAGAAAACCGTTATCACTACCAACATACGAGGGCAACAAGTAACTGTGGTAACAAAGTTTACATTTCTGCATGCAAACATCATTATTTTTTCTCCATGTTTGCTTCCTACAACAACCGTTTTACATTACCATATTTAAAGCTATAAAAAGGATCAATTCACTGGAAATATCAGGTAAATTTTCCCCACCCACGCCGTTCCCAATCTTGCGACACGGCACGTATCACGACGACGACTTCTTTGCTAACGTGCATGGAATGGAACTTGATTCCACTGAAAGTTCAGATCTTCCCCCTTCAATTTTGACTTGCTGAGAAGCTTGCTTTCGAAAGTTGTCCTTACCAATTAATTATTTCCAACACAAATAAGATATACTTATGGATTATGTTTTGGAATGTTTAGCAAAGCATCAGCACGACTTCAGTCTCTTAACTGATTTGCAGAAGCAGGCTAAAAAATTTTTTTTTTTTATCTTTCTGTGAGAAGAGACACTCACATTTTACCAGCAGGGCACAACATTTCCGAACTTCCGCGCCTACAGGTTCGACCGTACAAGACACATTTCTTTGTGTGCAGTGCAAACACAGTAGTTTTGTTACACAAGTTCTGAATGAAAAATGACTCCATACACGTATTTGTAATATTAATGTTCCAAAATACATAATTTTAATTTGCACTCAATTCATAACACAGCTATACACTGTAAAATAAAATATAAGGTAGCCAGTGTGGGTACACTTACTACATAGTAGTAATTTCACTGTTCCTTTCCACGTCAACTAAAAATGTTTATACACACATTTTAAAACCCTTCTGGTAGCTTAACAATTTGGTCAAAGCTAGTTAATAAAGGAACATACACCAAAAAGTTATAACCAAAAACACTCGCTCCAAACGCAGTTTTAACTGGATAATTTGTAAGCCACACGTGCTCCAAAAAAAATTTGGATTCCAAATTTTATAGCTATTGTAGAACCCTGTCATGGTACTGTATTTCTTTTCACTTTGTTATCCATAATAGTGCAATCTTATAGTTTTATAAATGAAGAGTTGACGGCAAGGTAATGTAACAAGGAAAATTCCACAATAGCGTTTCACTGCAGTATGGTTTCATTAGACAAATCCAATAGAAAGAAAGTTAATAAAGCGAGGGATTCGTGTTAGAGGTATGTAATATCCTACTTTTCAATATCGTAATGAAACATGTTGACAATATCAGCATCTGTGCGATATATAGCTCCCACAGAATACTGAAAATTTATGGCGGTATCACACAAATATCGGCATCGCAAATATCAGTTATAGTGATATCACCAACACTGCATATTGCTAATATTGCATAAAAACCAACATTGCACGTATCTGTAAAATTGCATATTGCTGTAATATTACATATTGCGAATATCACAATACGTGGTATATTGCTCTACACCGTTGGACCATATTGCAGTTGCGACATTTCAGAAATACGGTTAACGTAATCGGTACACCGCCATATTGCACGGCCCTAGTTCGCACGACCGACAACTCGTAGCGTGGTTCGGAGAAGTTGTGCCCAGCAGGCACACTCCTCATTCCATGCACTTGACACCAGCTGCAAACAAAACCCAGAACACACGTTATTAGTATTCCTCAGTTAAAGCTTGAGAGGTGGGGCGCGGGTTGTGGGTTAGCTGCAGCCGCGTGGCAAGGCGGCCAGGAGCAGCAGCAGCAGCCAGGCGCCGCCCGCCGGCAGCAATCAGTCCATCTCGTTGGTGTCGACAAAGTGCGTGCGCACCTCCAGGTGCGCGGCCAGATCTAACACGAGGTGCTGCAGTCCTGGGTGGTCCAATAGGTCGCCGTCCGGCAGCGGGGGCTGGCACTGCGGCCGGAACATCCGGCTCTGCGGCACAGCCACCGTTCCCTCTTACGCACCGCGCACGTACCAACATATACCGTACACTCCAGTGATATAGGCTGTTCACGGTTAATTGAGCATTTCTAAAACCAACCTTTACGAAATGTCACTGCTCCTACCTGCATACTGTATATGTGTATTGACTAACATGCACTCAGTACGTTGGTAACGAAGGAGGGAAAGAAGTTCCTGTCTTAACATTGAATTACAAGTGTTAGGCAAACATTTGTGAATACAGACATGATTTCTTTTGCTTTACTTTTTTTAATGTATATAAGAGTAAGAATTAGCAAATTTGAAAAAAAAAAAAAAAAAAAAAAAATTATTTCTATAATAGTATCACAGTTTCACATGACCAATGCATGAATAAAGAGATCAGGCCCTTATGGCAATGATACTTCACATATGCTCGAAGAATACACAATGTTGATGTGTGACGGCCTAGGGAGAGGGACATCACGGCAAGAGTGGGGAAGTTTTCAATTATGCATCAGGTCAGTTGCGCAGGTAGGGGGCGGACTCTACTACGGAGGCGTGTGTAGAATGACTCATCTGTATTGCGCTGGTCCCTTATATAAGGTGGGTGCGTTGATTGCCTACTGTGTACAAAGTCTGTGAGGGCGAGGTGATGCCTCTGAGCATTGGACACACGGGTGCTGGCTAGCTTACCACTGGTGTCGCTCCCTTGCGGCAGACGCTGGCCCTGGCTGGTAGACTTCAGCTCCGGCTGGAGCGTACGGCTGAGCAGGCTGGCTCTGCTGTCGCCTGCTGGTGACCGGGGTGTCGGCTGGCTGGCGGGCACGTGGTCGGCTGGTGCTGGTGTCCTCCGGGTCTCCCAAGGGGAGAGTGTACCCCTGGCGGAGTAGTTAGACGCCGGGGTGAGCAGCTCCAGGAACCCTAACAGGTTGGCAGGGAGGTAGTGGAGTGAGGCTCCACTAATTGCCAGGCGGCTTGTGCTCTCTCCCGTGGGGACTTACAGCTGAGGACTGGTGTGGGGTGGTTACTTAGCGGGTGCGAGATGCAAGGATAGCAGCTGTCCTCCGGGTGTTCCTCCTGCTCCCTCGTCGGTGAGCGAACGTCATGGACAGGAAAGGTGCTAATGTTCATCTTGTAGAGTGCGGCAGGCAACAAACCCCTAGCTAAAGTGTACTCCAGAAGTACCTGGGTCAAGTCTCATCAGGCCTGGCACCCACTCCGGCGAGTTTATACGCTCTGGAGGGAATGGGTTAGCTAAATAGTTGGCCCAGATACTTTGTCGTGTCTTTCTAGTGGTTGGGTCTCTACGTACTTGCGCACCAGGCACCTCTATGTACTGGGTCCACAGTATGGGTGGCCGTCAAATTTGTTCTTATGTGTGACGTACGTGCATTCCTGGTTAGGGGCTGCCCGCAGTCCTACTCTACGTATGAAACTGGTTGCAAATTCTCAATTCCCCTGCCGCTTCCTTCGAGGGTGACGCTTACCAGGTTGGGGAAAAGGCACACATTCAGAACAGATCACGGAAAGACAGAAGTCAGCTCGACTACGTGTTTTATTCCTGTGAGAATAGAAACACGGTGACCCGCACTACCTCCTACCTTTACACACACAAGGTGTTCAACGGACTGTTGTACAAGAGCAAGACAGGTGAAGGTGCCTGTCGGTTTGAGGAGCCTGGCTTAAAGAGCGGACGAGAGCTGAGAATTAAGTAGTTGTGATAACAACTGCATCCTAATTGTGGCTGGTAGTCCTGAAGGGACCCGGGGCACCACGTGTTGTGTACACGTCGGGTGTGGTGACGCTTGACGACAAGCGTCAGGGGGTAGTGACGACTGTTCGACTGCTGTGTTAGGGAAGACGGTGTCGGCTGAAGAACTGGTAGAAGACTGGAAGGTCTATGAGAGTCCTGAGGAGGACTGTGGCTGTGCAGTACAGAACATTAGCACGACTTGTGCTAAGGCGAGCTACATGGACAACTGGCGTTGGAGGAGCGAGGTTGGCAGAGAGTCCTAGTACTAAATGGTGCAAGGGCGAGCTGCCTCGCTTGTATTCCTCTTGGATGGAGTGGTCCCACTTGCTTCGTTCACTCTCTGTAATATTCTGCCACCTCCCCTTCAGGTTTGGGCCAGGCAGCGCCGCTGCTGTCAGCTCTTGGCGGGGTGGAAACGGGGTGGTTTTGGGTGTGATTGCAGGCTGCATCCGCTACTCACTTAGGGGCAAACTCTTGCATGGCCGCGGCTGTTTCTCAGCGGGTTTACAAGTTTCGGGGGGCGACAACATGATTTCTTATCATTACGTGGGTAGCCAGTCTGGGTTTGATTCCCTCGGGGGCACGTGACGCGCATGTGTTGATGCGGAGTCGAATAATAATAATAATGAGCAAGAAGCATCACGCGTCAATGTGCTGACGCGTGACGGTCTAGGGACAACACGTCTACGCCTCAATAGAAGTTGTTTTAAGTTTGTGCTAGATCAGGTATACAGGTGCAAGGGGTTATAGACCCTACTGTGGCGGGGTCTGTAGCTTGGCCTTTATGGTGCCTTTACATAGCATCCGGCGTGTAGATCGCCAGCTTGGCACAAAGTCTAGCTGCCTTAGTACAGGTTTGCGAGTGTGGGATGTTGGCGGAGCCGCTGGCCTACCTCCCACTGCTGGAGGCGGGTGCTCGTCGGTGCTGATCCAATGTCGGGTCTCCTGACCCGGCTGGTTGGTAGCGATGGCTGCTGGTTGGTGACAAGGGGAATCCAGCCTTTTAGTCATGTGTCTTGCTAGTGGTCGTGGCTCTACCGTAAGTGTGCACCAGGTACCTTTACGTGCCTGGTCCACAGTATGGGTGGCCATCTAATGGGTTGTGTCTTTATGATGTACGTCGAATCCTTTTTAGGGGACAGGCCACAGTCCTACACTAAGATCGGCAAAACCAGTATTAAATTTGCTGTTCCCTGCTTCTCCATTGTGGGGTGACGCTTACAAGAAAGAGCATACTGCAGTTAAACTCAAGACCTGTTTTATTTTATCCAGAATAAGACATGGTGACCCGTGCTCTCCTACTGTAACCAAGGCACTCATTAACTCTCGGAAGGAAAGCGAAGACAGGTAAAGGTGCCTGTCGGCTTGAAGGGCGAGCTAAACGAGCACAGAGCAGCAACTAGGTAGTCGTGATAACAACGAAACCCCAACTGAAGCTGGGGGTGTCCTGAAGAGACTTAAGAGGGGAAGTATGGGGCCTGGGTTTGACAGCAAGTGTCAAGTAGTGTTAAAGGGGGAACGACAACTCCTCTGGGGCTGCAGTGCATGCTGAAGAAGTCTGACGTTGGTAGCTGAAGATCCGACTGTTGGTCTTGTAAGGAGAGCTAAATAGAGCAAACAGAGCCGAGAGCCTCTTGGCATGACTTGTGAGAAAGCGAGCTGCTGATGTGAACTGCTGTTCTTCGGCGTGCAGGCCTGCGCTGGGGGTCGTCTCTGGTGCCCTCGGGCTTCGGGTAGCTTCGACGGGGGTGGCTCCTCCCTCCTGGGTGGAGCCTTACTCTGCTGCCATCTATTGACACGGCTGGAAGCATGCCTCCCTGCTATGCTGGTTGCATCGGCTGCGCGAGCTCAGACGATTTTACACTGGCGTGGTTTACTGGTATATTCCCATTTCACGGGGTTTTATTTAAGGCAGGGGTGATTAATAAATTCTTTCTTCGGGTGCATTATGATCCCCAGGCATCCACCTTATTATAGGAGATGTAATGTTGCCTTGGGTAGCTGCCATTCACGGTTGTATAACTTGCAGGGCACGTGGCACGCTCGTGATGATACGTAGTTGCAGCAAAAAAAAAGTAGTCTATATAAAAGCCACGCGTCAGTGCATAGAAGTAGATCTTGAGCAGGACTTTCGAAAGAAAGTGCTCAGTTTACCGTGAACAACCTACTATACACACAGGGTAATCAGAGTTTACATTAAGAGGTTTGGGGATCAAGCTAAAATCAAGTTTTCGACTATGCCAATGCTCCCTCCCTGTATCAACGAGAAAAAAATTTCAGTCATAAAAATGTGTATAATAACTGCTATTATTACGCACACAAAATGAGAAAATTTCTTCTAGGCTTTTAACATTTTAGATTGGCAGAACAAACCAAAATAAAACACATTATGATTCACGAGATAACATGCAGCAGAAGTGTTCAAATGCAACACTTAGTCACATTAAATGCATTTCTAACAATTTGATCTCAATTCCTCAACTGTTCATAAATTTCCCTGACTTTTACAGAAATGCTAAATCCACTGAATTTCACATTTCCTCCTTTTCCCCTAGGTGCTAGTCATCCTGCACATGAACTCTGTACAACAGTTCTGAGCTGCTGGCGTAAGCCACAGTTCTGGATGCAGGGAGTGGTGGTCAGTAGGAGAAGGGGTCTGCTCTAAGTGCCGGCATGCAGAGCGTCGTGCACTGACCTTGAAGGCCCGGTGGAGGTGCAGAACCACGTCACAGAAGATGTAACGCAGCAGCAGTAGTCGCAGGAAGTCGTCTCCGAAGAACTGCAGGTACGCGGGATCTGCGCACACAACACAACTCCCTTCGCAGAGCATCCCATCGAGGGCTCTTGCTAGACTAATACAAGGTGGTATCATAAAGTCTCGAGACTAGATCTGTTTACAACAAAGTACTTTATTTACTAATGTTTACATTCCATTCCTTTGAAAATAGTTCCTTCGCATAGCAATAGAGCAGTCGCAGTGTTCCTGCCACTTCAGGAATGTGTCCTGAAGTCTACTTCTCGAAGTGAGTCAGCACCTTCAGCTAGTCACGCTTTTACTTCTCCTTTTATATCCTTGTAACATGTGTGAAATTAACATAGTGATAGGCTATTCACCATCCAAGTAAATCAAGGGAACTGTTAGGAACATAAATGTATCTGTAATACGATTACATTATAGAGTGTAGACAGAATGCAAAAGTACTCGTAGATACAAACAAAAGCCAGACGAACACGTTTTCCATGCGGATGCGCAGTCGTGCAACGTTTTGCTGGCTAGAGCAGCTTCATCAGTGGCACACTGCAGTCTGGTGAGCGGAGGTTGGCGAACAGTCTGACATCAGTTCGTGTGTGTCTATCTACGAGTACCGCCCTGCGAGTACTTGTGCATTCTGTCTACCTTTTATAACGTAATCAGTAGCCTAGCGTCTTATTACTGCCAACTCTTAAGAGTTTTGATTTGTAACTCAAATCAACTTGAATTTTCAAACCGTTTACAAACCCCTAAAAATTTGTGCAACAGTTGTTCGATTCCTGGTAGGGTTACTCCCAGATTCTCGCACGTGGGAATCATACCAGAAGATGCCACTGGTCAGCAGGTTTCCTCTGGGATCCCCTTCTTCCCCCATCCGTGCATTCCAGCGCTACTCCAAACTCACCTCACTTCACCCTTGTCAGCTTTCAAGAGCTCGCTGTTAAGAGACACCCTAAATTTCAACTCCATTTTAACTGCTTATGTGCCGGCATGCCTCCTCCATTATTTACTTTCTATACACAGTAAACATTTTTCCGTATCTTTACAAGGAATTATTGGAAACTTGTTGCAAAATTATCTTCGTAACACTACAAATAAATTTGAGAAAATTCTCCACAAAATCTTACAGTGGAATGTATATAAAAGTATTTGTTTTTTAAGAAGCAAGTGATGTGGACTTCAAATCTTTATTTACACATGGAGTAACATTTTGTTTCTTGCATATAATATTGTATTTTACTGATCCCTTTAAAACTGTTATAACAGGGTTCTATGGTATTTAATTTGCAGTGTTGGAGAGTAAATATTCTCTCCACTCCAGCACACAGCAGTTACCTCCTGGCATAAGCCGGAGTTTGTGCTGACGGTCGCAGAGCTAGGGCGAGGTGCGGGGCGGGGCACTCACCGATGCGACAGCGAGTGAAGAGGCGACTGGCCTCGGTGACGAAGCGGTCGATGTAGGACTGGCAGCGCTCCCACAGGTGGATGGGCACACTCAGGATGTTGCAGATGAAGCAGAAGGCAGTCAGTGGGCTGTGCAGGAACAACGTGAACAGATTCCCATTGTGCTGTTGGTCTGCAGGCAAACACACATCACACGTGTCACCTCCAACCACATACAGTCAACATAACGTTCACTGTTAACTGACAACTTTTGGAAGAAACCTGTCAAAAATGTCACTGCCCCACCTGCATGTGTTTTACCAGGCTCACTCACTGGCACGCACCCAGGAAAGGTTAGTAACGAGAGAGGCGAAAGCAGTTCCATGTCTTAACGATGAAACTGAAGTGTTAGGTAAACACTTGCAAATAATGCATATAAGTGTAAGAATAAGGAAATATGCAAAATAATTACTTTTCTAATAATTTCATAGTTCCACTTGACTAATGTATGAATAAAGTAACCAGGTCTATGCCCATGATAATTTTAGATATGGTGTACGAATACACTATGTGCATATAAGTAGATCTTGAGCATGACTTTCAAAAGTGCTCAGGTTACCATGAACAGTGTATGACAAAAGTCTCCTTCACAAAAAGTAGGGATTAATACAATTAATATTTCCTTATAAAGTAAAATTTCATTTTTATATACTTCACTTTAAAGTACTTTTTATTTCCCACTAAAAGTTTTACATTTGATAACTATTCAGTATAGAGTACTTTAATTACTTAGTGCAAAAGTGAAAAGTCCCTTCGCCTACTGTGTAATGAGATTTCACTGTAAAATATATATGCTTGTATCATACTCTGTTTGAAGATTTTCATTACATACAGTTCAAATTTAAATTGATAAGATTTGATTTATATAAAGCATGGACAACTGGGTCCCTTCCATTAACAGTTATTTGAATACGACATTCCTGCGTCAATAGCGAACAACGAAAACTTGGCAATATCTAACTGTTGGTGAACGGTAGAAAATATGGTATGTCTATAAGAAAATTGTTATTAAATTCTCTGTTCAACAGATTTGGCCATGAGTACAACACGATAGAGGTAACCCAGTTGAAGATATTTATCCTTCTTTATAACGCTTTGTTGTCAAATGATTGGAACATGCTACTATATCTTTGGCGATGACTTCAAATTCTGCTCAATCGATTCTGTAAATAACATTATACCAAAATAATGGACATTTTTAGCATTATTTATATAGCGATTTTGGCAGGACTACAGAGAACTGTGGACTTTAGATTCATGCAAGTTTGACGTATAGAGTTTTAGCTGTAAACAACATAACTCTTTTTGTTAAGTATTTTTGTATGTAAGTGCTTGTTAATTCAACAAAGCATAACTTCCTTCATGTTGATAATCAGTAACAATCTAGAAAAGAGAGAGGTATTAACTATGTGCTGCAATCTGAGAGTGAGACGCACAATACAAGAACTGCATACATGCAAGACGGTAATACGCAGGTGTGAGGAAGGCCACGACGATTGCCTGCACAAATATACTACGCTGCAGCTAACACCAGTGTTGCCAATTTAGCAACTTTGACACTAGAAATAGCGATTTTTAATATATATTTTAGCGACATCATATTTTAACTATTCTGTTAATTAAGTAGGAGGTTAGCGACTTTTTTAAGTTCCCACTAGTGACAAAAATAAATGTTTCTCTTTTGATTATATAGGAATGTAGCAAATTTTTCACTGACCTTAGCAATTTTCAGTAAATATGAGTTGGCAACACTAACTAACACCTATTCAAAAAGAATGGTATGAGACTTGGCTCAACTGGCAACTAATTAAACTCTAAAAGTAACTTGCAAACCACAGGATGAAATCAAGTGAAACCCAATTACAGTAAAAGAAAAGTAATAAAACTGTAAAAATCTTGATAAATAACTGATTAGCCACTTAGAATTTCTATAATCCAATACCAAGAGGTCATGTATATGACAAAGTATTAAGACACTTGACAAAACCAAACCTTAAAGCACTTACTTTCAATGTAATGTTAATCATGTTCCCAGCAAGCACTCAACATGCATTCCTTTGTAAACAGCATAGATTTCCAAATGTTTACGTAAACATCCAGTAACTGGGTGTAAAATGTGTTCAGCGCTGTGCTCTTTTCTCCTTCAGTTCAGCTGATGCTTGCAAGTCAAGAGCGAACTAGCGCTTCCCCCCCTTACACGTCTAACGCGAGAGGGGAAGCGGTAGCCTTGCAACCACTGCAACGTCTTTCCTCTCTCGTCCAACCTGTGTGGCCAATAGCCTCCACACTGGGTCCCATTTGCATCTTCACAAATAAAATGAGGTGAAGTTACTCTTTGGTAGGGCGGACAAACGACTAACTACATTAATCGTCCTCTACTGTCTTCGGCTGCAACTCACCACAGCACGAACCACTTTGACTTATTCCCTTCCACTTCGTGGAACAGATGGCTGACAGAGAGTACCCTCCGACAGAATATGTTCAGAAGGAGGAATGGCGTAGGGCACATCCCAAATATTCCGGCATGACTGGGAAAGTCCGATTGAAAATAACCACTTTAAGGTGATAAAAATGTCTTTACTATTTTCATAATTTCAAAATTTAGGTGTGACTATCATGCGATGACAATGATTATTCGATAAAACTGGGTAAACTGAGGACAGAACAAAGGCATCTCTACGCATGTGCACATATACACAGGTAACAGACATGAGGGATGTGGGAGGGGGAACGGCTGTCACCTTGGAAGACCGGGGGCACGTCCTGCGGGGACATGAGTATGACGAGGGGCTGGCCGAAGTAGCGTGGGATGTTCTGGAACACGAAGCTGTTGTCCGAGTCCACGATGATGAACAGCGGCTTCCGGGTGAAGGGATACAGGTCGCCAGGGTACAAGCTGCAACACACCACATACTGGTTATAGCAAACACTGTTGCCATCTTTGAGGCAGGATTGACATACTGTATGTATGTCAGAAGGTTGTGAAAACATACTGCCCTTCCTTATTTCCTTCCTGGAAGGAATGCTGAGGTGTGAGGGAAAATGGAAGAACTATGAGAAAACCCACTAATGACATCACCAGCATTTCACAGTAGCTGAAAGGACAAGGGTCCTGCCACAATTGTGTAATTTTATTGATATAATCGAGATCAGAAACACAAACAGCATCGCCGGCATCTAACGTTAAGTGCCGAAACACTAACCAATAAGAGGGCAATGGGTCTTTATATAAAGACAGACACAAAGCATTTTAAACTATTGCATTGTAAAGATAGTTACACAGTTACCAGAGAATTAACCAATTATTAAAGATTTGGAAGTATACCGGGAATTAATTTTGTCGATGTAAAAATTTGCTTGATCTTAAAACCTGCACATTTTCTACTTTAGAATTAAAGCAGTAATGCTCAAAAGGCTTGAATCCATAAATATTTACATAAGACTTCTTCAGAGAACTTGCAATGATGTATAGTTATAATTAGGGTTGTCAACTGTCTTGTCCTTCGAAAATAAGTCGAATATTAATAAAGTCAGTAATTTAACCACTTGCATGATTACAGGTACGTTTACCCTCAGAGGCAAAAGGCGAGTAGTCTGACCACCACACCACTGCGGCCCCTCAACTCCGGTCCTATTGAATGTAAATCCAGTGTGTCGTTAGTGCACCACCTTGCAACGTCTGACCAGTACAACTGAATATGTAACAAATTTAAAGTCACAGGTTGTGAAAATTACAAAATTGCAAAATGGTAAGGATAAATGGGACTGAAGAGGGAGTCAGGTGCTGGACAATGTGTCGAGTGTAAGACGGAGGTGAGAGACACTCACCAGTGCATCTCCTTCATCTGGACCGCCTTCTTGTTGATGAGATCCACCTCCTTCTTACTGCTGGTCAACACGCCGCCCAGGTCGTACCCCACTGCAACCACAGTGCGCACTCCTTCACACACTGGCACTCGCTCACACTGGCACTCGCTCACACTGGCACTCGCTCACACTGGCACTCGCTCACACTGGCACTCGCTCACACTGGCACTCGCTCACACTGCCACTCGCTCACACTGGCACTCGCTCACACTGGCACTCGCTCACACTGCCACTCGCTCACACTGCCACTCGCTCACACTGGCACTCGCTCACACTGCCACTCGCTCACACTGCCACTCGCTCACACTGGCACTCGCTCACACTGCCACTCGCTCACACTGCCACTCGCTCACACTGGCACTCGCTCACACTGCCACTCGCTCACACTGCCACTCGCTCACACTGGCACTCGCTCACACTGCCACTCGCTCACACTGCCACTCGCTCACACTGGCACTCGCTCACACTGCCACTCGCTCACACTGCCACTCGCTCACACTGGCACTCGCTCACACTGCCACTCGCTCACACTGCCACTCGCTCACACTGGCACTCGCTCACACTGCCACTCGCTCACACTGCCACTCGCTCACACTGGCACTCGCTCACACTGCCACTCGCTCACACTGCCACTCGCTCACACTGGCACTCGCTCACACTGCCACTCGCTCACACTGCCACTCGCTCACACTGGCACTCGCTCACACTGCCACTCGCTCACACTGCCACTCGCTCACACTGGCACTCGCTCACACTGCCACTCGCTCACACTGCCACTCGCTCACACTGGCACTCGCTCACACTGCCACTCGCTCACACTGCCACTCGCTCACACTGGCACTCGCTCACACTGCCACTCGCTCACACTGCCACTCGCTCACACTGGCACTCGCTCACACTGCCACTCGCTCACACTGCCACTCGCTCACACTGGCACTCGCTCACACTGCCACTCGCTCACACTGCCACTCGCTCACACTGGCTATGATACATGTGTCATGTATCATAGGTGTTTAATGCTACTGTTTACATAAAAGTATCTTATTTTTAGGGATTGCCAAATTCCATTCTTTGATGCCTTAATAAAACAGATTCCTTTGAATGATGATAAACTTCTGGATCGAGTGTCTAACTACCTCAATTCTTAACGCTCATCACCAAATGCAACTAACTTTAACCGTAGCTACGGGACACCTGTTTTTTGCAAGGCATGAAAGCACAAAGTTTTCACGAAATTTGGTTTAGTTATTTGAAATTGTGAAATAATAAAACGCTTCATGAAAAATCTTAGGTTTGCAGTTAAGTCTTTAAGTTTACTACAGCCACAAGATTTTATTTAAATATATGTCTGAGCCCAAAAATTCGCAGCTAACTTCAACTTCATTGTAATGGTTTTCTCTAATGAAAGTTATTCAACTTTTATTCTAGCTTTTCATCCCAATAGACATATAAATCAAAAATTTCTTAATGTGCGAAGAGAGATAAAGTTTCACCAAAATGCATGCCAAATAACTTCCAATGTTACTTTATCTTATAGTTAAAAGTTAGGAAGTGGGGTTTCTCACTTTTTAGCTCACCTGACATTCATTTTACTACTTATTCAGAGAGCGTGGTAGACAATTAATATCAAACATGTTGATAAAAATCTGCAGGTGTTTTGTAAACGAACACAGAAAAACTAAGAAACTGCAATACTAGGTAATACATTTCACTAACTTTGTGAGAAAATACTTTGCCAGCATGAAGCATAACTGTTGAGTTACTGTATTTTTTTTAAGCTGCACATTTTTCCTGAACAATTTTTGAAAAACAAGGATGTGGCTTAGAATGAAGTTCTATAAATTTCTTTTGGCCCAAAATTTTTGTTAGCATTATTTTGTTTTTTTTTAAAACAAATGTGATAATTTTTGCACAATATTATAGAAATACAGCGGCAAGTAAGCTATTTGAAATTGATGAATCAAACTTAGACCACCAGAGAAAAGCAGGCAATGCTATTTTTTGCTTCCAAAAGCACAATATTTTAATTTTACAGAGTGAAGTATATTTGTTTCAATGGAAAACCATTTCTATCAAAGGCAAAATTAAACTTAAAACTTCCTTCAGAAATTACATGTCCCACTGAGGTGGTGGTTTAACCTGTCGTCTCATATGCACGCCAACATTTTTTCCCAGGTTGTCCCCCAAAAACCTAGGTGTAGCTTAGAATCGATGGTGGCTTATGTTAGAGTAAATACGGTGTTTCTTACACCATAACTTCTCATGTTCCAGAATGGCGTAACATACAGCAATAAAGTAACATATCAATGCGTCAAAATGTTTGCTCACAAAGTAGGCAGAAACTGTTATGATTGGCTTTTCTTTATTTTCCAACGCTGGCTTCCAGAAACTTGTCAACTTCAATTAACTTGTTCAGTGTTAATTCACATAGCATGCCCTCCGAAGTCAAATTTTTAGCACCCAAGTTCATGAATGAACGTGATGTCCGACAAGGACAGCAGCGTTGCTGGTGGATAACTCACTGTCTTCCGGGTGCTTGATGGGGAAGAAGCAGCCGTCGGCGGAGATGTAGAGCAGCAGCGCTCCCGCAGGTGGCAGCTCCTTGAACCCTGGAACACAGCACTGGGGTCAGCTGGCGCCGTCTGTATCCACACGACACGCCCCGTGACAAGTGCTTACGCTATTACGACTATGGTCCCCACAACGCAAACAAAATTACAAAACATCGGTTCACTTGTGTGTATTATATGCAGTGTTACCCCCAGCAAATAATTAGCAATAATGATGGTGGTGGAGGCAAGAACAACTATGATGGTGACGATGAAGCCACTGTGTGGTGCTAGTATTCGTAGCAAGATGCTTGAAGCAATTAGCACTATACATAATTAATTACACTCACTAGCCCAGGTCAAGAATATGGAATTATGTATTATTGTAATGGCCAGCACTTCAGCAACAATCTGCATTCCCCCTCACCTCATTTTGTGCTACTTGTAACGGTTTTCAATGATATATTCAATGAAATATGAACTTCACTGGGATCTGCTATATTAGTTGACTGGAGTTTCTGGTCATACACAATACGATAGGAGAACTACCACTCTAGCTTCTTCAAAAAGAAAAAAAAATTAGTTTGGCTTTTTCTTAATTAACAAACACATCTGATGCCACGGTACACAAAACTGCAATGATAAGCAATGTAATATCTTTTCCAATAAATTATCCATTTTTCTACGAGCCTAGAGCATTTCAAGAAAAATACTTTTTCCTTCAACATAGATACGAACGTCATAACTGCTCTTTCCTTGTTTCGGTACGTGACTAAGAGTGGATGCACAATAATGATTTGGCATACGAATTCTGTGATTGAAATTCCATTGTAATATGAGTGCTCCAGGGAAAAAAGTATAGTAAACTCTCAATTCTAAAACCTTTCATAGTTCCCCAAAAAGGGTTTTAGAAACGAGAGTTGACTGTAGAAAGGTAGGTCTTAACGTCTCGTCGTCTTGTTGACAGCAAGGTCATTAGAGATGGAGCGGGGAAGAAATCTGCCACGTACTGTTAAGTAAGGAATCATCGCAGCATTCGCCCGGGGTGACGTCGGGAAGCCACAACGGCGGCACTGGGACTCAAACTCTGGTCCTCCCGAACGTGAGCCAAGGTCTAGCACTGCACCACCTCACTGTCAAAGTAGAGAGCGTGGGAGAGGTACGTACCAGAGGCGAGGAAGACGAGCACCTGGCTGAGGGTGGGCTTGTACAGGAGGTACTTGTGAGGGTTCTCCCGTCGCAGGGGACGATCCCCGTTCTCCTGACAGCCCGACACCAGCGGGTACGACGTCTTGGAGCCGGGCAGCGAGTACCCCTTGTCCTGCGGCAACAGCAACAACACACCATCTCACTGCTAGCTCACAATGAGTCGTGACTAGAGCCAAGTTTATATTGGAAATAGTGATGAAACTGAAATAACACACAAATGCAAGTAAATGCACTGCGCAACACCGAAATTGCAGTTAAAACTCACATAATATAAAATTTAGTGAAAATACTCTATTTTATTTTTGAATCTATGACCAACAATTTGTATCCAAAAATGTATAAACCAAGGGATAATACAATAATTTAAGTTTTCATATTATGGGAAGAAAAATAATTTATTTTATGTTGTTATAATTTAGACTCAGTGAATAACAGCACTGTGTAGTGTAGTTAAGACTGAAATTATAATTTTGACGAGGAAAGTAAAATTGTAAAAGCAAATATGAAAGTAGTTTTATTTCCAGTATTAAATGTGTATTTCATAAAACCATACCTAAACCATTGGCGTAAAATTGCGACAAACACCCAACATTGTCTAGGAATCTCAACATGAGTTAGAAAACACTTAAAACCCTAAAAAGTGAATTTTAACCTATGGTAATGCTCTGTATTATCTTAGTTCAAACAAAATGCTTACTCTTATTTATGCAATCACATAAATGTTACGAAAATTTCTATAGAAATATGCACATAAGTATAAATTGATAACTAATCCACAATTTTTAATAATGAAATAAGTTTAAAAAAAACAGTAAAATGTTGGCTCTAGCAGAAACCCAACAACTAGAAGTAACAGAGTGTGGATGACAATTACTATACTTTATTTACAATCCGACCATCTTGGCGAACACTGACTGCTGGCAAACACTACAGTCACGTCATAAGCACAACACAAGTGCTAGAAAAACTTCGATACTATTAAAAATAACAATATGAAACATAACTGTGTACAAATGATAGTGAGCATACGAACGATAGTGGAAGAGCACATTACACTCCTTGCTACAGAGCACACGCATACGAGAGAGAGCTGTAAGCATGTGCGATAGCAGGAAGGAAAGGGTGTAGGAGAGCGTGTGCACTGACCAGGGGCAGGCGGCCGGGGGCCGGGGACGCGTCGTAGATGTGGTTGAAGTCCTCCTGTGGTTCCCGCTCCAACGTCTGCAGCATCCGGAACATGTCCATCGTCAGCTCGCTGAACTTCACCTGCGTGCATTCAACACTTATCTCATCCTGCACCTGCTTATCACCACAGGGCAGTGACACTACAACTGCAGGGCCGAGGAGGAGGGAAAGGGTATGCATTACCCCTCCTCCCCCTCCCAAGAGTTAGTAAAGGACACTAGAATGAGAGTAAATGGTCACTCAAATGTTTTTTTTTTACCATCCATCCAGATGTGTTGGTATATATACTGAAGAGCCAAAAAAACTGGTACACCTGCCTGCCCGAGCACACAGAAGTGCCGCAAGACGATGTGGCATGGACTCGACTAATGTCCGAAGGTATGCAGGAGGCAATTCACACCATGAATCCTGCAGGGCAGTCCACAAATCCAATCTGCGCCGATTTGAGAAAGGGTTGCACGTCTGTCACGTTTAATGATTCTCGTCAGTCGTCGTTTGTCCGGTTCTTTCATGATGTTTTTCCGGCAGCAGCGATGTTGAAGATGCGACGATTTACCGGATTCCCAATATTCACGGTACACTCGTGAAATGGTCGTACGCGAACATCCAAATGTTATCGCTACCTCGGAGATGCTATGTCCCATCTCTCGTGCGCCGACTATAACACCACGTTCAAACGCACTTAAATCTTGATAACCTGCCATTGTAGTAGCAGTAACCGATCTAGCTGCAGACCGCATCGCGTTACTCTGATTAGTTCCATAACTCTGTTATTTGCATGCGCAAGCCTGTGCCAGTTTTTTTTGGCTCTTCAGTGTAGTATACAATCTGCAGTATAATTCATTTTTATAATTTTTCCATTACGGTTTTTATTAAAGTTCAATAGGGTTTAGCTCTCATAAAATTATTTTTAATTTTTGTATCAGTTTCACAAATTTCAAGCACATATTTGTTATTTTTGTTTGTGAAACAGAGTCACATTCGCACAGCCCTAACGATCTCACTACAGAACGTGCCTGATGTATCCTGTATTAATCACAATACGTGAACCAACATACACACTGGACGACTGCCTCACCTGGTCATTGCAGTTGCCTACGATGAGTATCTCCTGGAGGGTGAGGTTCATGGCGGGGGACTTCTCGACGGGCGGCGTTGTCAGGGGACTTAACCTGCAACCACACGCATCACACGCCCATGTGAGCTAACTGGCTGTGAGGAAGAGCCCAGGCAAGCATATCTGGGGACGTTTCATTACAACAACAATTTTAAGTGAACTTTGCAATTTTTTAAAATTTTTTGGTCATAACAGAAGCTTGTAATTTTTTGAAGTTAAACTGTTAGAAAGTCTGTAACAGGTGTACTATAGGAAAATAGGTTCTTTCTTTTTAAATTGTTTGTGGAATGCATTAAAATTGTTTCAAGTAATATCAGACTATTGAGAAATTCTGGAAAGCACAGATTTCAAATAATCATTTTCCTTATGGTAAACATTAATGAACAAATATCAACACCATACATCTGAGCCAAAAATCCTACGATAATTGCAAAGAAATCATCCATAATGATCAATTTTTTTAATTTGATACAGCTCTGGTAGTAGATACACATGTGCAGTGAATCAAATGTAAATGAAAGCCATGTTTGGTTACAAATTCCATAGCCACTTCTCTCCACTGCAATCACTCTTACCGAAAATTATAATCTATTTGAAAAATGTTTTGACTTTCACAAAAATGTAACTAGGTAGCTAGACCATTGTGCAACTGCTCCATAACTGGTTGCAAGGAACATGCCACAAGTCAAACAAGGCCGTACAGCACCTAGCCTCGCTAGTACAGCACCTAGCCTCGCTAGTACAGCACCTAGCCTCGCTAACTATGTGAAGCTCAAACTGATAGGCAATAGGAAACCACACACAGTATACAATTAAAAACAATTATTCTTGCACGGGATGTAAATTCGGTTTTCACAGGTGCATCATTTATGAAAGAAAAGCCAGGTATAGCTTGTATATCACAGAATTCAACATTTCACTGCCATGTTCAACATTACCTGATGTTTCCCTAACAGCTTTCTGATTTCCTGACATTTCAATGTTTTTCCAAGTTTTCCAGACAGGTGTCGACCGTGACATATAAGCCACCTCTACATATCCAGACACGGTGACAATAACAATAGAGACATGCTCAAGTTCTAAAACTATACTCATGTAATGAAACATTGGTTGGCTTCTACCAGTCAAATTAATTTATATGAGATATCAGATATCAATGCTATCTTAGGTAGAGTATTATGCATCGGAATCCCTAAGACAGCCGAGGTTCACAACGAGCCGAGAGGTTGGGGGGACTACCGTACCTGTGGGAGAGAACGATGGTGTTGGAATCTGCATGCAACACGCTGACCACTTCGTCCGCCTTGATGAACGACTTGATCTCCTCGAGCACCAGCGACCACTCCAGCTGGTCGTCCGGCTCGTACGTGCTCGTGTAGTCCGAGATCTGGTTGTCCAGCTCCTGCAAGACCAGCCATGCGCACGCTCTAGCACCATACGCTCCCTCCTTCTCTCGTCGCTTTACACGTGCATCACAAGCAAGGTGGATATGCAAGGACTGGGGAAACAGGAGTGCCCAGAGAAAACCCGCCAGCCAACAGCAGGTGTCGCGAGGCCCATCAGACTGCGGTTGGAAAAAGACTTTGGGAGAATAGAAACCAAAATGACATGACATGGGTCTGAAACGCCCTGTCCTTTATAATTGTGATGGTGACTACGAAGGCAATGAAATGAATTCAACTACAATGGTGTACTTTTTTTAATATTAAAAAAATTATTTCAGTGCAAACTAACATAATTTAAACTGCTTTTATTTCTGAATGTTTATTGGACATACCACTGGTTCAAATTATTGCTTTGTTTCATCTCAACGTGGCTGCGTAGTAAGTATGAACTAATGCCACCGGTTTTCGTAAAAGTTTCCAGCATCACCGGAGTACGGCACAATTCCCACATGCAAAAATGTTAAAGCGACCTCGCAGGGGAATCGAACCCGGTTCACCTNCCACGGCCTCACAGCAGGTGTGGTTTAAGGAGGTATCTACATGGAGATGTCAGATGTTTTCTGTACTTGATGCTGAGAAGCAGAAGGGTGTTAGGGACATCACGTGCATCATCATCGCTACACAACACTTCGAACTGGTGTCCCATGTTCTCGTCATGCTGTGTGTACTCCTGGGACTTTGGTGCCCCCACTCCCCCTGTAATTTTATTGGTGGAAAGTGTTCAGCAAGGTTCAACACAGGTCCTAACACAGTTTTGCTCGTGTCCAAGTGGCATGATTTTTTAAGAAATAGCAGTCTGAAAGAGCTTTTTTAATGATTTTGGCGGGCCCCAAAATAATGTTTATTGCATGTGTGCATCTTTATAAAGCACCATTCCATCCTCATGTAGGGTATGCTTTCCTTTCGTAGGTAAACATTGAACAGTTCCATAAAATAAAAAATTTCCAACAAATTGCAACGCGGTTCAAGTGCCAGGCAGGCAGGCAGGCAGGCCTGTTACGAATGCCGCCACAGAGGTATGAGAGAGTCCATCACAGGAGAAAGTAAGTAACTGGTTTACACGGTGCAAACCCTCGTGTGTCTGCAATGAGGGCATACCCATCACAAAAATATAGTAATCACCGCCGAGATCACTGTGCAAGGTCGCAGTTTCCAGCGACAGATGCAGCAGTAAGGTTAGTTTGCTTGGCATGCGTGTAGCTTACTTGGTCGTTGAGAGCAGGGTCATGACAGAATCAGTGGCTCAGACGATAAGGAACACGAAGGGAAGTGTCTGTGGTCAGGATGGACAAACCATCTTAGTATTCACCCGGAGTGATCTCAGTAAATTGCAGAAAATCAAAACCACAATGGCTGGATCGGGAATCAAAACCCGTTTCTCCTGTTTACATGTAATTTATTTTGTCCAGTAGTACTGTACAAAAGTTACAAACTGGAATATGAGATATCAATGTAATGAAATACTATCTCCCAGACTTCTACTGAAGCATACATCAAGGATATGAAATACTATCTCCCAGACTTCTACTGAAGCATACATCAAGGATATGAAATACTATCTCCCAGACTTCTACTGAAGCATACATCAAGGATATGAAATACTATCTCCCAGACTTCTACTGAAGCATACATCAAGGATATGAAATACTATCTCCCAGACTTCTACATCAAGGATTTCATAAAACTTTTAAAGGCTGAGCTGTCATTAAACAATTATTAATTTTCAATCTGTAAAAAAAAAAAAACAAGTCCTGCTAGTACAACCTCGATAGTCGTTCCAAACTAGCAGTTCGCAGTCAAGCCACTGGCAAAGATTAAACTATTAACTCTTTGACAGCCAATTGCAAGTTGCCTGCTGCAAACTCATTTCCAAAGTATATCTGCAATAAAAATGCCAAATCTGCACACACAGCTGTTTAAATGGAAACCATAAAATAAATGACAAAGGGAATCAAATTTCTGGTAGATTCAAAAATACATTACACTGAATAACAATATATATATATATATATATATATATACAAATATGTNACAAACTCCAGAAACAAGGTTTATAATAGATATTCCATAAAAAAAAATATTTTTTCCATTTAATTTTTTTTTCTTGTTCCCACAATAAGAAAATTTTTATTAATTTTATTCACAATTAGAATTTCACCACACCCAAATATGATGCTAACTGCCCGACTCCACATCTACACTCACAAATGGACATTCAGGAAGAGACTTACGGGGAAGAGATAGACTAAAATGATATATATACACACACACACAAGCGCGACTGTTTTTGTACGAAAGCTCGTATTACCGGTTTTTGAGCCATAAAATGTACTCTGCATTCATTACTGAAATTTCTTCTGTAACAAGGCATAGTATATCAATCAGATGCTTGCATAGATGCAACATCAATGGAACATCTTTATTTTCTTAATACGTGGAATAAACAGGAATTAATTATACATTACTTTCCGTTGTACAAGAAGTCAAACAAAAATGTTGTATGCCCTTACAAAGTCTCATTTACAAGAATTAAATTCAAACAAATGTAATGACAAAAAAAAACTGCGCATCATAGGTAAAGGGCCCTACATCACAAATAAAAAATTTATAGAAGTGCAGTTTACCCTGATACCATGATGGCACATGGCGCCCTTCTCTACTGGCTACATTGCTTATTACTAAGTATAGTAAACGAGTTGAGAGCTTTGGGCAGCTCTTAACGAGGTCTTGAGAGCCGATGAGAGTGACGCGAGGTGAGGTTGGAATGGAGTAGCGCTGGAATGAAAGGGTGGGGGAAACAGAAGATCCTGAGAAAACATGCCAACCAGCGACATCGTCCAGCACGATTCCCACTTGCGAAAATCCAGGAGTGACCCGGCCGAGGATTGAACCCGGTTTGCCTCGGTGGGAGGCAAGCAGTCTAACCGCTCAGCTACCACAACCCCTACAGTATATAGTGCTTTGCGACTAAGAAATAATGCGCAAAAAATACAATAAGACAATGTCTAAATCTCGGTTTCGTAAAATATACATAGAGCCCTTTACCTCCAATGCACACATATACTAATCCCAGATGAGATGCAACTCTTCCCCTTAACGGATATGTCTGTCCGTGCGGTGGAACACACACGTCGTACAGGTTTCCTCGAACACAAAACTCACTCACCACGACCAAGTCTCGGACTAGCTTCATCTTCTTGAGCAGCAGGCAGACGACGATGAATCTTGCATAGTACCTCAGCTTCTTGACCATCAGGTCGGACCTGAAAACACGCGGCATCACTGTTGCACCCGTCAAAACTCCTGTGCCCCCACCAACCACTGCTGTATCCATAATTATCACCTCAATTTCCCATTTTTGTACTTGGCTCAACTTAGAGGCTTTCAGCTGAATAACAGTTTTCTCTGGCTGCAGTTAATTCAAAATACATTTTTGAACTGAGTACTTTGGACATTTTCCAATCAAAGCTATCTTTTGAAAGTAATTTTAAATTCTTAATTAATTCTAAACAGATGCACACAGAATTGTA
>NQII01001424.1:47219-95165 GCA_002778355.1 Clitarchus hookeri
TGAATCCTAACTTATAAAGTCATAGTAAGAAAAGCATTCTTCCCGATGTAAAATATATTTTAACTATCTCATGGGAAACTTATTGCATCTGCTTATTTAAATTTTCACTACATAATTTTCTGTTCATTTTCCAAAATTTGTTTATATTTATTTACATTTAGACTTTTCTTGGAGGAGCTACAACCCATTCAGCCCTCCCCTTTCGTACACCCCTCCTTCGAAAATACATTTAATTGAGCCAAATGTAACTGGACATGACGGAACTGAATTACAATATACAGGAATTAAGTGTACAGCAACTTTAAAGATTATTTATATTTCCGTATTTTCCCTCTTTATAAAATTTTGTCAAGGAAAAAAGTGAGAATCTCAAGAATCCCATGACAAAAGAAATTTTTCTTGCATTGGTAATTTATATGAGAAGCAACACTTTTCTTTTGTCTTCATATTTTGCCCCTTAAAAACAGGTAGGGTGGATACCGTGAGATCAGGGTTGATTGTGCTTGTGGAAGTGTGGATCTGCCGTAATGTTTCATTCTGTTTGTGTTTGTACTGCTACAATCATGTTTTTGTATATATTCTGCCCAGTTGTATCATTACAAAAAACTAGTGAGCACTCAGGGCCAGTACAGTGAATTTAATTTTCTGCAGTAACTGATTATTTCCATTAAAAATTACTGAGAAATGAAATAATTATGTAGTCAGGTGGAAGAAGTGGCTCGACATCGTGAATACTACACCGGAGGATGAAGAAACAAAGTTGTTTGTTTTTCCGAAGAAAATGTGCTTTGCACAGCAAAATTGCAAACTATTTTGAATTAGAACGATTTGCAAAGTATGTGAATGAAAAAAAACCATTACACTATTATGAAGCACGTGTAATGTGAAATCGGACAATATACCACGGAAAGTAACAATTATTGCTGGTGTATTACAAGCCAGTCCCAGATGACTAGAATGTCTTTAATTCATGGTTCAAGTTTCATCTTATTTAATTACGTATGCACATCCAATATCCAATGCATCTTAAGAAAAACTATTTCTTCCTCGCAGCCACTTTATGACGACATGGTTCGACAGTAATTCAGAGAAATCCTGTGAGAATACAGGCAACCACATGTAGCACCCACCTGTCCTCCTTGGCGGCCCGCGAGTAGTACGCCCGGCCTCGGATGGCCGCGTAGAACGAGTACGCTTCGTTGAGGTAGTTGGTCTCGCTCGTACGCAGGCTGCAACAACATGAGAACTCTGTCCACACACGATGACTGTAGCTGCTTTGTGATTAACTGGACACAAATCTCAGACGCTTCTGTTGTCCGTACTGGTCGCACGGGTGCAGCAGGTACAGCACTCACCTCCCAACCAAGGCAAGCCTGGTTCAATTCCTAGCGAGGCCGCTCCTGGATTTTCGCACATGCAAATTGTGTGTGACCACGCCAGTGGTTTGCAGGTTTTCTCGGGAATCTCCCAATTTCCCCCGCCCTTGCATTCCAGTGCTGTGCCATACTCAGCATGCTTCATCCTCATCTGCTCTCAAGTCACCATTGTTAAGAACTGCCTAAAACCCATCACTCTGTTGTCCACAACTGCAACTGAATTGAATCAACATGTGAAAGTGACACTTGCAACTATTAAATTGCCTTCTCTTCAAGATTTATTACATTCCTCAATAGCTTGTTCAATGAGCTTAGAAAACGGCTTATTTTTCACAACAGAAGAATCTAACAGACTGAACTGCATAATCCTATAAAGCCAGAACTATAATTAATAATTTTAATGAACATCCGAAACACTTACGTTATGCAGACAGTCGACAACCTCTTTGCTAACGTAGGACAGTTCCCTGTCTTCTGTTCCTGCCACACTTCACATTGAGAGCTTTGCAGAGAACGTGACTAATAAAATTTGAAATACTTTATGGCAGAGATCCGCAAGTACTCGAAAATCAAGCTCAAGCCAAACACTTACTTGAAGTTCGATCTTGGCTCAAAATATTTTACAACTTCTACGTTAATGTCTTATTTTATTGTATAAACATTACAATGCCTAAAGATGTGGTGCCCAATGAGACAGTTTGTTAGAAAAATAAGACATTTAACAAAACAATATTTTAAAAGGTAATGTGTTCTTGTTAAAATTATTCGTCAACTGCAGAAATGAACACAGAATATTGACAAAACACAAATAATACGTTTATTGTAAAACTTATTTTTTATATGTAAAAAAAGAGTTAGAGCTCAACTGAAGTCTTGAGATCTTTTTCGTAGGCTCGCTCAGGCTTGGCTTGAACTAGAAACTCCAGACTCGCAGACTTCTATTTAGTGGTGATGGTGGCGAATTAGGAAGTCCCACGTCTAGGAATCTTATCACAAGTTGACTGCAGCAGTGTCAGTTTATGTCAGCACGCACATCAATGCCACAGCAGGTGTAGTGGAGTGTTGGTTGTTCGCAGATAGCACGTCAGCTTACGGCAAGCTTGCCATTTGCCTTGTCGTGGAAGTTTGTCGCATCATGTGTGATTCGAGCTTGATTTCTCACGATTAGCACGTACTTGCTAATGGCAAGCGCAAGCTCGCAGATTGCTTGAATTATACTTGCAGTTTGCCAAGGCAAGTCAAAGATGGATTCACAACCTCCAAGTAACATACGTACCTATGAATAAAAGTTTAACGCTGCAAATATACATAATTCTGTTCACAACCACACTTAGAGTACGTATGTAGAAAACAATGGCAGAGTAACTCAACTTCAACATTTTATGTACGTAGGCACGGCTGAACCTTCAAACAATAAACATTTTTGATTAATTATAAATATGTTAGCCATCAATACACAAAATTCTGTTTTCTTTGACCAATGTTTCAAAATTGTAAAATGTTTTACACAAAGCCTGCAAAAACCAAACGCAAAATAATAATCTCACTTCGCAAAGTTATGTTTTTGTTTGAATTCCTGCCAACAGAAAACGTACGTACGTGCATACGTATGTTACGAATATATTGTGAATCCACCTTTACAGCAAGTGCAACTGATCAAGCTTGTTACAAACTTGACACGTGGAGACTAGTTAGCTTGATCCAAGTTTGCTGCAAGCTTACAGCTTGAACCAAGATGATTATGCTACGAGGGATGTGCCTGTGGGAGAACACAGCGGACCGCAGGAGAAACTACAGCAGGCCGCAGGAGAGCTCAGTCAACCACAAAAAGTTATTATGTATGTACACACACTGAGGGCCTTTAGTGTTTTAATGTCACCATAACAAGCAGCTTAGTTTCGTGAGACCAAACAACACGTACGTGGAAAACAATCTCGGACTGCTTACGACCCATATCAATTTTTTCAAATTGGCTGAAATTCCTTGCCCTCTCCTGTATTTTCATGTCACTATACATCCTGTATATGCCTGTAACATTTTGCAGCTTACATCAGACTTCCATAAATCAAAAGCTTGAGAAGCTACAATACTCTATATCCACAATGTTTTCAGTGAAAAAAAAAAATCACGTTTATATTAATATACACACATTGTAGTGTACTTAATTCCAGTATTAACTTGTATCATGGCTTAAAATATTCTCAGAAACCAGGGGATTCCTGGAACTTAAAAAGTTAATACCCTGGAATCAGTACGTTAAATTTTTGATTTTCATTGAAGAAATAATGATGTCGAAGAACTGAGGAACTGGTTTGACGCCATAGTATTCAAAACCTGTAACAACAATCTGCAAAACGCAACAAAAAATGCACAATGGCAGAGATCACTACCAATAAATGGCAGAAACAAAGGTACCTCTCAGAAGGCGATGTGACACAATGCTAACAACCCAACAGATGGTAAAATCAGTGATTTCCAATCAATTTTTTGTTTGAATACCTGCAAATTGCAGTTATTTCACATCCCCAAAAAGTGCACTGTGATTATCAGAAATAATGAAACAAGATGCCAAATAATGAACAACATAAATGAGGAGGATGCCTTCACCACTCATACTTCAGAGAAGCATCGTAATCATAACACATGCATTTTAACAGTCCTTTTAGACGAATCCACGCTCCCCTACGGGCTTATCTACAACACAGGCAACCACTGATGTAGACAACGGCCAACAGTAACTGGAAGCCCAAAAGCAGACATAACTTCAATCACAATATTCTTTATCACTATTGTTTTAAATAAAAAAATAATTAAACAGTTGAAATACTTACTAATAATGATAGTAAAGTTGTCCTATTTTCGAAGCTATTTCACCTATCTGCCACCTCTTGAGCCCATATTTGGTGTCTAATATTTGCCTGCAAAAAAAGAAAGTCCGCAGACTTTTCATAAGCACTTGACTACAACAGAATCCACCTGAAGCATGCACACTTCTGCACCAGCTGAATCATTACAAAGGCTAGCGCACGCCGGTGCGGTGGCAGCAGTGGGGGCGTTGGCGCTGGCAGTAGCAAACTACGGCGCAGTTCATAGCGCATCTACAAGACACATCACTATAATAGAACAGGAAGATGTTGCTATTGTTAATTCACAGTTGTTCCACACTTTTTGAAACAAACCTTTGAAAGAGATCACACCATGCACGACGTGTTTGGTTCTCTCCTACATGTCGTGTATCACAAGCTTTTTATACTTGTGTCAACATAAAAGTACCTTATTTTTTGTTAAATTGAACTTTTACTTATATTCTATCTATAAATTATAATATCTCATTTATAATTGATATGAATAAAAACAGGGAGAAAATAGGTGTGTTGGTAATGCCTAGTAAGAAATAGTTCTTATGCAAGATACATATTATTACTGAATGTGCACAAATGTGATGTGTTGTCCCTTTGGTAAGCTTTGTCTGGGTGAGGTGAAGGAATATAATGAAAGTTTTAGCAGGACTTTAAAAAAGTTGGAAGTAACCGAGAATGGACTACTGATTTCATCCCACATTCCATTATTTTTATATTGCCGTACTCTGTATGCGACAAATCATGCAAGAAATGGTGTGCGTTCACTATTTCAATAAGTTGTCCAAAAGCAATCGTCATCGTGCCATATCACTGCAACACATGTGACACAACCACGAGCAAACTCGACCTGCTGCTTCAGACTACGACCGTGGAGTCAACACTACACAGGCCACGGACGCACGTTTGCTGTCCGTCTGAATACGTCTGTTTGATTACCGCCACCGCCATCACCAATGCAGCCATCGCCGCTTCGTTGTGCGTGAACCTTTTAAATAGCACTTTCAAAACCAATCTCAATCTTAGGAAAAAACTAAGTAACTACCAACATTTAAATCTAAATGACCTAGATACAGTAATGTTGATGGCAAATTACTGAAAGTAGGTCTATCTTAATGAATTACTATAAGCATAAAATCCCAAATGGTGACTACTGTAAATTAATTTATATTTAATGGGCACTGAAACATTAAGGTACTTACATATTAGCAACACATAAGTAGCAGCAAACTGTAACAATGTGTAGAGGATCCTTAACTGCGAAATGTATTAACAAGCTTGTGTTATATCTCCCTCCAAACGCACGCTTGACTGCAGTGGTGCGTGAACAACTGTGCGCTGGCTTCACAGTGTTTGTTCAAAACAAACATGCAGCATACACCACATTGTAAACAAACTCATTACAACTTACATTTACTTCATGTAATTTGAGAGCTCAAGAGGAGCTTACACATGTGATTGTTGAAAAGGATAGCACTGAAGATATATAGTAAAACCTCCTTAATAGAAAACTCTTTAATACTAAATTTCCTACAAACACCAAGTTCTTATAAATACAAAACTGTCTTTTTTCCCTTTAGAGTGATACAGGGAATTTAATGTTGATTTGTAGGCTTGATAAACCTCATTATTACAAACTGCCATAATGCAGGTCCTTCAAGGTTTGTATTAAAGAGGTTTCACAGTATTCCTTGAGCATAATGTCCTTAGTACACGAGCAACAGTAGGGTCGGAGAGGAGACTGTTGAGATAGCACCTTAGCTACTGGCACGCACTCAAGCCAACCAGCGTTAATAAATCTCCATGCATCACTCGCAGTGAACAGAGGGAGATGGATACATCAGGACTCGTCAATTAGCTTTCCCATCGCGCCACTTACAAATAATTACTATGCTTCACGGGCCGCACTCACTTATTACAAAGTCATGCTTCACTTGGACATAGTCAGTTCATTTACATGAGAAATTAATTATTGAAATAATACATAATTTTATTACATTTTTTACATTAGTGAGGGGGCCACGGTGGTGTAGTGGTTAGAGTATTCACCTCCCACCTAGGGAAACCAGGTTCGATTTCTGGTGGAGTCACTCCCGGATTTTCGCAAGTGGGAATCAAACCGGACGATGCCGCTGGTTGGCAGGTTTTCTACGGGATCTCCCGTTTCCCCCATCCTTGCATTCCGGCACTGCTCCACGCTCACCTCGCTTCACCCTCGTCGGCTCGCAAGACCTCGACGTTGAGCCGCCCACTCCACTACGGCAGTGTTAGTTGCACTTTACATTAAATTGTATTCAAAAACACGTATTTACAAAAATGCTGATGAAGTACTTTGTTTGCGGGCCAGTTGAGTGAGTACAGCAGGCCACATACGGCCCGCAGGCCACTAATCGAATAGTCCTGGGATACATCCCGACATATCTTGAGATTAATAAAATCCAAAGTATCTAAATATCTCCCTGAAGGAACTTTCCTTATTTGAAGGAATAATCAGAAATGCCTTCAGATTCCAGAAAGGTCTAGTGCAGTGGTACTCAAACTTTCCTTCGCCACGGACCACCAGGTGCAGACTGTCGACGTAACACGGACCACCTCGCTGGCACATCTTCCATTCCGGTAGCAAAATGTAGGAACAAAGATTTCACTACTCATTGAAATAAATTACCACCAGAAAATCTTTACATTATTGCCTTAAACCCTTTATATTATCTTTTTAAAAACTTGACATAAAAAAAATGATTTGCAGAAAAGTTAAAATCAATTTATGAAATGAATCACAAAGTTTATTTTGGGGACCGTCCAAGACCAAGCGGCGGACCATACACTGGGTCCTCTTCACTATCTGACTAGTGGCCTGTGAACTGCCCGACATTGTGAAAGGATGTGAGCTACATGTGACTGTCAGGCCTAAAGCCTACATCCGGTTGTCAGTGACCATATTTCAGCATTCAGCCCTTCTACACCATCCCGCGACTCATGGGCATTGCAGCCTCTACAGCACAACTCGCTCTTAGATTGCAGGGCATGGTGCGCTCTGTGCCAGACGCCCACAGATTGTCAACAGTCAGGCAGTTACACTGTATTGAAATGTCATATAGTATAGTAGTGTATGAATATAAAATTAATTGTTTAAGCTACCCACTGCAATCTACGAATGGGATGCACTATATCTACTAAATTTAATTTTTGTGCATCAGTGGTGATCTCATGAAGGCTGTATCCTATTATTAAACTAAAATAAAAGAACAGCTGTAAAAGTAGTTTCTGGAGACAACATACGGTCGACTGGGAGAGGATGAACAATGTTACGTACGCATAATGACAGAGCCTAGGGCTTAAAGGTGAGGTTATGGCCATGTTCAAATTCACCAGCTAAAGGCCCTTACCTGGCTTTGTGCTCTTCAAAAGTGCATCCCGGATATGACGCCACATTGTTGCTGTACAAATTACAGCAAGGGCACATTATGCACCCTAGAATGTCGCCTTCAGCCGAGGGCACGAGCAACTTGCCATTCCCGAGCCATAGATAGTTTTCTGATGAGCAGCTGTTCCAAATAATTAATTTGTTTGCATTTGGTTAGTGTTTACAACTCTGCATGGCCACGGAAAACACTTGCCAACGTCACAAAGACAAATGAAACTCGCATAGGATGAAATTCAACAGACTAAAACTCGAGGTGGAAATGAACAAAGGCATCCAAATTCACCGACGAATATTTCTCATGAAGGGAAAAAGGGCTCGTGACATGGGAAGGTATCAATGGTAAGTGATAAAGGGCACCTTGCAATGAAATCAAACACAGCCTGTATATTGCACTGACAATATATTAAGTTTCACTTCTAAGTTATANACTAAGTTATAATACACTGAAGAGTCAAAAAAACTAGAACACCTGCCTAATATCATGGAGCCCCCCTCCCCCCTGAGTACGCAGGAGTGCCGCAAGATGACGTGGCATGGACTCGACTAATGTCCGAAGGTATGCAGGAGGCAATTCACACCATGAATCCTGCAGGGCAGTCTATAAATCCAATCTGTGCCAATTTGAGAAAGGGTTGCACGTCTGTCACGATTAATAATTATCGTCAGTCGTCGTTCGTCCCGTTCTTTCACGATATTTTTCCGACCGCAGCGATGTCGAAGATGTGATGTTTTACCGGATTCCCGATATTCACGGTACACTCATGAAATGGTTGTACGCAAACATCCAAATGTTATCGCTACCTCGGAGATGCTATGTCCCATCTCTCGTGCGCCGACTATAACACCACGTTCAAACTCACTTAAATCTTTATAACCTGCCATTGTAGCAGCGGTAACCGATATAGCTGCTGACTGCATCGCGTTACTCTGATTGGTTCCATACCTCTGTTATTTGCATACGCACGCCTATACCAGTTTGTTTGGCTCTTCAGTGTGTATATATATTGCTGTTAATACTGCTAGTGTCTTGTTATGAATGTGTTTTTCTGCTATCCAAAGTATTTATACTGGATTAATTTTATAGTATGATAACTATTTGATTCCAAATGTACCAACGTGAAAAAATGGAAAAAAAAAAAAAAAAACTGCCAAAAAAATTTGTTTGTTTATTTATTCATTTTGAATGACCATGTATCTAAATCTTCCCATACAGCAGTGTTGGAGTAGATTCCTGAGAATTCTTGCTATGTTGGGGAACCTCTGCAGTGTATTCAACATAATTCTTAAAGAAAGGTGTATCTTCCACAAAGGCCTATTTATTTTAGTAGCAGTTTCTAGGAGCATAACTTAGCTCTATAGTATGGCGTATTGTACATACTGTCATCTGACCTCATCTCTTGGCGAGCGAAAGCCCATCACGGGTCGCAGGTGTATGAAGTGCGAGACCAGCACTGCAGTAATTGTGTGTGATACATGTGTGACTATTGCGTGAGATGCATGTCTTCCATGCATTGGCACAATGCGCATGGTGCACCGAGGGTACACCTAGAGGGTCCATGTGTGAAGTGTGAAAGGATTTTATGTTGGTTCGTAAATGTTTCTATGTATGTATTAATTTTGCTAATGCATTCCTGTGCAAGTCTTGGTGTTAATATTGTGTTTCCTTCCATTTCAATCACACTCCATCATTCATACACATCTTCGCCTACGGCGCCACCACNACAAGTCTTTGTAAACATGGTGTTAATATTGTGTTTCCTTCCATTTCAATCACACTCCATCATTCATACACATCTTCGCCTACGGCGCCACCACTTCCAGCGCAGGGGATGTGACCCTGCTTCAGAAGACGCAAGTAATTCGGATTGTGCCTGAGTGCTTTCATACAGATATTCTTTATTGTGGTAGGTGTGTGTAATGCCTCCCGAAATTTAATGTGTTTTTCGTAACACAAGCTTGATGGCTCTGGATATAACATGCACGTTGGCACTCTTAATTCTTGTGACTAAGCGTTGAACCTGCCCTTGTAGGTAGGGGTTGTCTTGTCGACAGCGAGGTCATTACAGACGGAGCAAGTTGCTCAGAGAAGCAGGAAATGTAAATTGCCCATGGCCTGTAATAAGGAACAATCATAGCATAGCAATCCCCTGGAGTGATTTCGGGAAACCATTGAAAATTGAAATTGGATGGCCAGGCCCGAATTTGAACCTCGGTCCTCCCAAATGTGAGTCCAAAGTTTAACCACTGCGCCACCTCGTTCAGTCCTACCAATGTACTAGTGTTTGAAGTGTTCCGCAGCCGGCAGCAGAACAGAAGAGTTTTGTTTAAGTTATTCAGCGCCAATTTGAACAGCCATGTGGTGATGTCGCGTCCATGAGTTTCTGCTCACCGCGTGGCTGAGCGCAGAATCACGGCCTCATGTCCTGGGATCCCAACTACAACTTTATAACACCTAAAAAATCATGACTATGTGATGCCAATAACAACATGTGTTTTCCATTTTCCTGTAGTATTTGTCTAGAATGTTTTATGTTGGCACCTGGGAGAAAGTGCATAGTTCAAAAAAGTAATCATCAATGCCAAATTCATCTTAAAAATGTATAATTTTGATGTTAGTTGTAATATGTATTTATACTTATATTACATATAAAATGTAATATACATAATTAAAAAAAACAAAAAACTAAGATATAACTTTATAGGGTAGAGGATGCTTCTGTAATCTGTTTTTGACACACTAAAAATTATTTTTTAAAAGTGTGAAATAAATTTTTTATGGTCTGAGAAAGGGTTAATGGAGTAAAATTACTTTGGTGTTTTTAGCAAAGGTTCTCACCATTGTGTAATCTTATTACGCAGGAAAACTTAACAGGAAACTTCATAAAACTCAGCCTTCTTAAAAGGGGTGTACTTCCAGTGTTTTTGTTGCTAAATTAGGTTGTTGTACATTTAAAAAAAAATCATATATTAGAAGTTTGCAAGTGTTGGGAATTTGTAACAATTGCAACCAGCTCCAGAAAAGTGAATGTAATCAAATCGGCGCCACTCTGTTACCAGGAAGCAGAGTGGCGCATGTGTATGAGAATTCACTTTTCTAGAGTAATTTGTGGATGTCTTTAACATTTTCATCCCTTCAAAATTTGTTAATGTTATTTTTCAAGTGATTTTTAAACTATAATTTTTTTGATCTTCATAGACATCTTCTCATTTCTTGGTCTGTGCTGTGAATATAACAAGTGTATGCAATTGTGTTTCAGAATCCCTAATAGTGCTAGAGCATAACATTTTTAAAAGAATTTTTTTCTTTTGGTTTTTCCAAAAATTCTTTTATTTTACATAGTTACCATGTAAACAGGGCCACGGTGGCTGAGCGGTTAGTCTGCTCACCTTCCACCAAGGCGGACCAGGTTCATTCCCCGGCCGGGTCAGTCCCGGATTTTTGCAAGTGGGAATCGTGTTGGACGATGCCACTGATTGGCGGGTTTTCTCAGGGTTCTCTCTTTCCCCCCAACCATGCATTCCGGTGCTGCTCCATTCTCATCTTACTTCATCTCGTCCATCCTGTGAAAGGTAATGGCAATAAAATGTAATAAAATATAATAATATATAATAAAATATAAATAGGTTCTCAAAATTTTACAAGCATATAACTACGCACAAAAATATCAAACAACTCGTAAAATGTAAATTATATACAATCGTACATTGTATGTAATTATTATGAATTCAAAATTATTACGCGAAAATGAAGAATTTCTGCACAAGGTGTGAAGCCGAGCTTTAAGTGTGAACACTTTTGTAATCAACCATCAGCCTTCAAAAAAACCACTGCTGGTAGCTACACATACGCTAGTACGCATGCCCGTAACTATATGTACGCTAGTATGCACACCCGTAACTACAAGAACGCTAGTATGCATGCCCGTAGCTATACGTAAGCTAGTACGCATGCCTGTAACTACAAGAACGCTAATATGCATGCCCGTAGCTATACGTAAGCTAGTACGCATGCCTGTAACTACAAGAACGCTAATATGCATGCCCGTAGCTATACGTAAGCTAGTACGCATGCCTGTAACTACATGTACGCTAGTACGCATGCCCATAACTACACATAAGCTAGTATGCACTGGCATGCAGGGTCCCAGTTATTTTGGAGCAACATAAATAAAATAGTTCCATGCTTTGATGCTGTATTGAGAGTGCAACGTTTAAATGTATGTCTACTGAGATGAGAGGTTCTTGTTCAATATTGGGCCCACAGCGGTGTACTGGTTAAACTAATTGCCTCCCACCTGTGTACCCAATATGAATTGTAGTATTCAATTTATGTTTACACAAGTACACATGGGCATGGAAGCAACACAACTTTAAACATTTTTATTTCAATAACTACACATGCATGGCCGACTACCTGGGCGTTACGCAGGTATAATGAGGCAATATGATATACAAGACCCCATTTTAGGGTTTTCACACCAATGGAGGATCGGAGCCCATTTTGGCATACACAATATATGTGTTTGGTATTAAAATGTAATCTGCCACGTTTGGTCCCGATCCGTTGGATGGTGCAGAGTTGAGATACACTACACCGTTTGAGTGGTTCTGACGGTTTTTGAGCCAAGGGATATGAGTGAATGGGGGGGGGGGGNACAGTATTTTAAGAGCTGGGTACATCCGTGCATACCTACCAAATTTGGTTAAGATCCATCCAAACTATGATAAGTTGTATAAGGAGCATACATAAAAATACAAACTTCGACATTTATATATGTAAACATTATTTTAATAAACAAAATTAAGAGTCTAGTTGTATATTTTATAAAGGAAATTTCAGGTTCCACAGAAGAATTTTTTGTTTCATAGGTTGTGTATTTTAGTTTCGTGCACTGAAGAATAGCACAAATTCATCCTGATTTATCAATCTGTTCTGTTAACATGTTTCCTTGTCCATTTTGTTGGGCATCCCTGCGTTGCAGAATAAACACATTACAATACAGTTATGTAGGTACGTAGAAGATTAGTAGTACCAACAAACTTCTGAATAATAATTAATATATTGAACTATTTAACAAAAACCTTAACGTATAAGCACGGTGTAAGCTAGTAACATTAAAATGTGCGATTCAGTCACTCCACATTGTAGGTATTTAAAAATAATGTTTAAAGAATTACACTACAGACAAATACCGGACAGCTCTATGCAAACAGCATAGGCGTGTGTGCAAAAAATAACCTAGTGGTAATAGGTGTTACTGTTATTATATTTCTGGGAATATTTCAAAAGTTATTTATTATTATTATCATTTTTCAGTAAATATTTCCCACTTCTGAAACATTTGAAGTAATGGTAATTAGTTTTGGTAATTGTTAAATAAACTTTCCAGCGAGAAAATAAAGTTTCATCTTCATATCCATGATGGTATCATATTATTATTATTATAATCAATGGAATGTAGTATTAAACAGAGGTGCTGTCGTCTGGAGGGGACAACACCCCCAGATTTTCTCGCAGAAATCTTCAAACTAATGAGTATTGGTTTCTAGTGTATTTGGTTTAAATCTCCTTCAATTAGCTAAATGGGAAATACTACTGCTGTCACTTAAGTGACTGGAAAATGTAGTATTCCTTTTGTGTAAGTAAAAAAGTACTGCAGACATCGCAGCAGCATTGAAGTGCAGAGCTCCTACATACAGCAATGCAGCAAACGGCATGCTTACAATAAACATTTTTGTTCCTACCTATGTTGCTGCTGAAATTTCCATAGTTTTGTGTATATATCAAATGTCCTCCCGAAATAGGCTTGCCATTGCTTGTGTCCGTACTGAGGCAAATCTCTGAAATAGAGAGAGAGAGGAATAATGTGAAAAAAAAAAATTTCTAATTCAAATAAAAATATAATTTATTGCCAATAAACAAAAACTTGTAACAGACATTGTAAAATAAAGTACGTAAATATTAAAAACAAACAAATTTAGGAAGCAGGCACATTCACAGCTTGACATTCCACAACTGATACATTAAACCAAAACAGAAAACTTGTTGAAAACAAAAACATACACAAAAAAAATAACCCAAAATATTATTTAATTTTAAGTCACTAAAATTACATTCCATATATTCAGTAACTGTTTGAAATGCTTTAGTTTTGAACTATTTAGGAAAAATTAATTAAATCTAATTATTAGGTAATTATCTAATATTCCAATGCAATTTATTAGACAATTTCAATTATGGGAAACTATAACAAACACAAGAAACTACTGTACGGTTACAAACAGTTCTGACAGTTTGTATTATTCGTATGAAACATTTATGACATAACCATGACGACCACCTATGAATTCACGTTTCCGAAGACACATGAAGATCAATTACTTTTCTTAACTACAAAGCAATCAGAACTTCCACAAAGCTTTAATAAAACTAACAAACCGACAGTTTCACAAGCCAACGAAAGCTAAATCTGAAACATATAAAAATTTTGACAGATCAACACAACAATGTTGACATCACACTATGGTGCTATTTGCAGAAAAAACCTTGAACTAAATAACTGTGAAACTAATCAGTACAACTTAAGTATTTACCGAAGGCCATTGAAAAGTTGCTTTGATTTTTCTAATAAATGACAAAATTCTATAACTACTTTTCTTTCATGTTCTGCCATGCCTGCCATGATGACCATTTCTCTGGCACCACAGCAACTATCCCTGTTCTGTTCACCGCAGGCACGACCAGTGTTGCCAACATGGGAAGATGCGATTTCGCTACAGCAATAGTAAAATTTCGCTACATTCCGCTACACAACTATTTCTTTTTTTTACTTTACTGTGAACTCGGCCAAAAAATTTCCTGGCCTATGAAGGGCTGTACAGCCAGAAATACAATAAATCTCGAAAAATCTACGAAAACTATAAACCAACATGACTACAAAATCTCCAAAATACGAAGTATCCAAACATCATAAGGCCAGTAAACTCGTCAAAATGATAAACGGACAACATACAAAATGACGTCACAACCCCGATGCCGAGGTCCAAAAATCCGAACCGTGTTCGACAGTGGCTAAATAAGAAAACACTAACCTTTATGGTAACAGGTGATAAAATCAGAACAGTTAAGATTACAGACATTCATTGCTTAATAAAGATGAATTCTGAACATCACACTGTCTTCAACGCAGTGGAGGTAGTGGTGGTCGTAGCAATAGCCAGTAGTTAGTGGCACGTGTTGAATTAGGTGGTCACGCACAAAAATTTAGGGGCCTATAAGTTTACACAATGAGACAAATATTAAAACACTAGCTAATGAAAAATAATGTTTAATCTTTAAAAAGAAAACCTCCCTCTGCACATATTAGTTTTAAACCACCAATAGCTCTTTTTTTTGGAATGTCAGCAGCATGCAAGAAAGTCGCTATATTATATATGTTTATCATTTTTCGCAGTTTGTCTCCCCAATGTCTAAATTTCTCTATGCGTAGCGGAATTCCACTACAGTAGGCAACATTGAACAAGATGGAGGAAAGACAGCAGCAAAATTATGAACAGAAATACTTGATGTGTGGTTTATTACAGTAAGACCAACATACCATACGAAATTTATTTCATATGACACATTTTTATCAAAGAACTTAATATTTTACTAGAATTAGACAATATTATTACATTTAAAAACGAAATGTACTCGAAGACCCTTAGAATCTCGTTTTTCTGAAAATGCATAAAACTATTATTAAAATGTTATGAAACTGAACGCTTTGCATTAATAACATTTTTAAAATTCTCCTTAGTAACCTTATCATGAGATATAGGGACAGCAGCTACCATACTATACATAATTTGCGCACATACATAATAGGGTCCCCAAGACTGATCACCATTTCAGGATGGCGTGGTGGAACAGCCCTACTTGCACTACCACAAAGCCCTATGTGTTTTAATTTAAATCAGTGCTAATAATTGTTATTTCAGACAGTGAGTGTGGTGCCTGATAATAAAGTGTATAAATTCCAAACCAAATTTTAAATCTCAAATATAGTTTATTACTGTAAATCCAAGGAGTAGAATAGTGCTGGCAAAATTTTAATTAATGTTTCTATAATAGTTACTGAATTTAATGTTACCTGAGAGGTCGGGGATAGTAATGCGGACATCGTCCTCGGACTATGTTATGAAAAGTCAGAATATTACACAATATTCCTATTTCGAATAGAATTGGTGCCAGCTCACTGGGTGAGCACAAAGCCACAGTTATCTGGATCGTGTGCCAAACGACAACGTGGCTGTATCCCCTAACACATGGTACACCTTTTCAGGAAACATCTGGGGTATTCAGACTCCCCAACCTGCCTTAGTATTACCTTTTACCTTGTAAATGAAAGATGCCCTCCTGCGGCATCGCTAACGTCCTGGATAGGACCATGACGCGAAAACAACACTAAATGAGAACTCACCCGTTTTGGTTAACTGAAGTAAATTGTATTGCCCAATAGTGTTCACAGTTACATGTATATATTCCAAATTAAAGTGGACCTAACTCACAAACACTTCCAGCAACCGTTACCGTACAAAATAAAAACGTCAAGAATGGTGCGAAAACTTACAATAGTAATTAAACCTCTGGGTTCGGTAAATTGAGCTGATGGAGGTGTGCTGCGAATGCGGGGAAGACTGTTGGTAAACTAAATCAAAGTTCACCTATTGCCTTTAAATGTTCAGAACAAAGTAATAAAGTGCCCCGTAATGCGACGCACGTGAAGCACCTAAGACCCGTGGAATCAGACTGCAAGAGATGATGCGAGCAAGCGGCAGCCTTGCCGAGAGCTCGCTCCGCTCCACGAGGTAATTTAATTAACTGACCTAATTAACATTGCATTTGAAACATATACACATAAAACCTTAAAATGCTCTGAGTGAGTTTTCTTAATCCTGTAGAGAGTTAAGAGTTCTTAAATAACCAATAATTTAAATACAAAACATGATTCTGTGGTGCCTTGAAGAGCACGTGGAAAATTTAGGTCTGTTAAGTTTTGGGGAACTCTACGACTGGAACAGTCAGATTGAAAGAGAGACTAATTATTTCCCATGTCACTAATTGGCTTGATTAGATACACAATTGCACTCGGAAAATTATATAGAACCCTTCAAATATACTAGCCTTCCTACTCTACACTTCATTAAATATGCACGTGGCGTGCATTAATCTGCGATTAATTCAAAATCTTCTAAGAGCGAATTTTTGTACATTTGCCCATGGGCGATACATTATAATGCTAGTTAATACACATTCTAACAAATGATTCCTATCCTACTTTCACAGATCTCTCTACTCTCTAGGGACACCACAGGCACTCGTTTGGATCACTCGGTATCGGATCATGAACTGTTCCCCAGTGAATGATGCGGACACGCATTGGGATGCACAGCATTCGTGTTCTGCGGGCTACACTGTTGCAGCGACTGTGGGCCGATGCTGTGATGACAGTGGCTGTGCCAGACCACGAAGAAGTGGTCCACACCAAAATGTTAAATTTCAAAGAACATTCCAGAACAGTTTCTGAAACCAATTGACGTGGTTGAGGTGACCCAGCGCTGGTTGAGTGTTAGTGATGTGGGTTGTTCGGTCGACAGCCCAGGGGGCCCTGGATCCCCCCATCAGTTTGAAGATGAAGTGTTCACGAACTTAATATTACACTAGTTACACACGTTGGCCTTGTGGTGAGACCGTAGGCCGTTTCGTATGCCTGACATATATTAGAAAAATTGTGGGTGGTACTACAAGGGGTGTGGTGCCCTATCCTCGGGGACAATGAATCACCACTCACTGAATTTTGTAAAGCTGTTTCCTTACATACTTGATGACATGTTTAAGAAGTGAACATGTGAATATTAAAATAAATGGTATCAGCACATATGGCCTGCCAGTGACCTTAGTGTGAAGATGACCTAAGTCAGAGTGGTGGTTATGTGAATACATGGTAGCGTTAAGCTCTCTGGCTAGAGTGCAGGTGGTTCTCCCCTCGGTACAGAAAGAAATCAAATGTTCCGGTTAAGTAAGTTACTATTGCAATGGAGTGATATCAGCCTAATCGATGGTACAGAGGGGGCTCGCAGAGCGGATGACCACTCTGCCATGTGCTGAAGCGAACTAAACAAGTGGTGTCGGCTCTCATCACAAGTGGCGTGAACCGTGACATGGCAGAGGTTACCCAGAGCTGGTAGAGTGTTGAATTGCCCAGCACCATAACCCAGTTGAGAGTTAATGATGAGGGTCGTTCGTTCGACGGCCCAGGAGGCCCTGTATATCGACATCAGTTTGTTGATGGTGTTGTCACGTACTTACTGTTACACTCTTTATAACTTATGATGAGACTGTAGGCCATCTCGTACACATGAAATATGCTATGAAATTGTGGGGGATACTACAAAGGATGTAGTAGCCTACAATTAATTGACACACTTTTAACTTAGTTAAGTGTTTTATTCACTGTGCTTTTTTACAGGTGAATAATGCATGAAAATTGACCCAGCACTTATGGCCTTTCAGTGACTTTAGCGTGAAATAAACATGGTATTATGTTGATACGCGATAGCGTTAAGCTCTCTGGAGAGAGTGCGGGCAGCTCTCCCCTCGGTACTTAAAATTAATTAAAGAAACATTTCGGTTAATTAATTTAATATTGCAGTGAGGTTATTACAGCATAAATGATGCTACCAAGGGGGCTCACGAAGCGGGCGACAAATGCTGCCGGTCTGATCCAAGTATTGAGATGAACTGGCCGAGTGACCTCGGTTCCCGTCACGAGTGATGAGAACCGAAGTCAAATGGCGAATGATGAAACATAACATGAACACTATGTGATATTATTGCAATGGTAAAAAATTGTATAACTTAGATGAGCACATTGGTAACACCCCCGTTTATTAACAAATGTCTGTTAAGATTGAAATTGTGAAGTTGACGGGGTATCTCACCACACAAAATGACATGCTACAAGGATGGAGGCCTTTATAGGCAATCTCCCCTTATGAAAACATAACTGACATTTTATAAATACACATTCAATACAATATTACATTTCTCATTAAAAAGCGTTTGCATTTCACTTCCTATGGCGTGTTAGAATTTCACTGGCTACAGTGTTTGACAGGTGGCTGTCTGCTGAAGGGATGAACGAGTCCACCTGGGTAGAGGAGTGTGGAATGCCATGCTTGATTGCTCTTAACACAATAAAACACACCCCTGACTGTAGCTGTCTGTGAAAGCTGTGACGGTGTTTAATGTGTTTGTAAAAAATGCTGTACACTACTGGTGACACTTTGGGGCACTTATCACTTCAACTTTGGCCTACAAGCCAGTTCGATGCCACTTGGTGGTGCGTCATGTCCTAGGTCGCTGTGCGAGCTGCCACGATGCAACTACCAATTGCCAGTGCTCCCAATGGCTGTAGCTTTGGGATAAACACAGTTTCGGATCGCCTACCTATTTATCAAAAGAGTTACCTCTTGTAATAAATGAGTAGGGCGGTCTCTTGATTTATGTTATCCTTGTCGGCAAAAAGGTGTAAGTTCCGTTCTTGTCAACCTGCACTACACACTCTTGGCCGGATGTGGTTGGGGTGGCCCGGTGTAGCTGGTGTAGTTGTTGTAACTTTGGCAGTCAGAGTGGGCACAACGAGCTCATGGATGTGTGGTTCACAACAACTGATGTCAAACGCCGAGTGGTGAAACATGACATTAGCACTACATAATATTATTGCAATGGTGAAAAAATTAAATAAATTAAATGAAACACATTGGAGACAGCCCCGTTGATTAACAAATGTATGTTAAGGTTGATGTTGTGAAGTTGACAGGGAGTGTCACCACACCAAATGATATGTTACTCTGATGGAGGCCTTTAGGCAATCTCCCTTTATGAAAACACGATTACTCTCTTATAAATAGACTTTGAATACTCTATTACATTTTCTTGTGAAAAGTGTCTGTATTACATTTCCTGTGACATGTTTTATTTCACTGGCTACAGTGTTGCCAGGTGGCTATCTCCTGAACGGATGGGCGAGTTCACATGGGATGAGGGTTGCCATGCTCGATGGCTCTTACAATAAAACCCACCCCTGAATGTAGCTTTGAATGAGATGAAGTTGTGGGATATGTATTAAAAAAATTGCGCGCACTATTGGTCGCACTTTGGGGCACTTAGCACTTCAGCTTCGGCTTACATGCCAGTTGATGTCAATAGGTGGTGCATTACTTCGCATGTCACAGCGCGAGTGGCTACAACATAATAACCAATGACCAGTGCGCCCAACGTCTGTGGCTTTGGGGTAAACACAGCTTCGGATCGCCTACTAACTTATTACAAGAGTTACCTCTTGTAATAAACAAAGTAAGATGACCTCTTAAGTCACATAGTACCTGCTGGCAAGAAGGTGTAAGGAGCTTGTGGATGCGTTGTTCACATCACAATAATATAATAGACCCATTACTGGCTAATTTATAGAATCAATAGTTTGCGATTTGTTTATAATTGTTGTGTTAAGCACATGGTGTCTGGGTGGTGTTGTGTTAAGGGAAATTTCGAGGGGTGGTGAAAAACATTGTTAGGTGGTTTGTGAATTTGGTTACCCGACTAGGTGTTGGGCGGTTCGCCTGGACGTAAGCAGTCCCTAGGTGAAATGTTGGAAGAGCCCCTCGCTCCTGATACTTACATAGAAAATACCGTGGGCCTATTCAGACTGACCCACATGCATGAAACTGCAAAAGCACTGAGTTAAGCATACTGGCTGTTAAGTAATTTATGTAAAACTAGTTGAAGGCGGGTTTATATGGGGATCTGTACACAGAAACCCCCGATAACAGGGATTGAAATTAATTACATAAAGTCTGGAAACTTGCATGTAATTAAACTGGCACAGAAACACTTACATTACTCTAGGTAAACACTTTTTAAGGACTCTGGCCTGTAGCCCGCCAGATAGGAAAAACTGTGGAAAATACATATTTGTACATAAGAGTGAATTATTGGTGCATTAAGCTTCGGTGGGTGATGCTATTCTGGGGGAAGAAGGGTGGCGTCTCGGGGGTGCAAAAACAAAACAGGTTACGGTAAGTTACATTAGATTATTGCAGCTAAATGTGATTGGCACGAAAACATGAAGGTACCTGAAGTGTGACACAGTGAGTGCCGATCCCTTGAGATTCTCGATGGCGACTGAATTTGGCGAGCATGTGCGGCGCGAACTATGGTGGCGCGCTACTCACCCGCACTACTTTCTGCTTGCCTGTCAATTGCAACAATTAAAAGACAAAGCCACTTGTATGAAAAATAAACAAAATAATTACATAAATATTCCCTGAATAAAAACAGTTGCAATATACACTTGGATGGCATGGAATGAGGGTGAATCAACTAAGGTGAAAAAATGTGAATTTGAGAATAAACAAAATGAAAACCCTGAAATGCTAGTAGGTTGTTCTCTGAACGTTTACACTTTTAGTGTGTCTTTCTTTACTTTCAAATATTTGCCTTGAAATTGCTCTACAAATTATATATGCTGTGTCTGCCATTATGCACCCTCGCCCGCCCTTGAATGGTGGGGGGTATGTGGTTGTGCTGCACTGCTGTGCACTTTCACACATACGCACTGCACCGGTGTCGGCACTCATGCTGCGCTGCAACGATGCTAGTGCGTTTCATGTGGTGGATGCACGGCATGGCAAACAGTATGACGGGCAGAATGCTGCACTGCATCGTGTTGTTTTATAAATCCTTAAATCTGTCCATTTAATTTTTTACTTGACATTCAACATCAATATGTGCACCACATATAAGGTCGTTGTAAGAACGCAGCTTGTGCATTTGGTGTACTGATTTTATGTACTTGATGCATGTGCGATACCTAAATTTGTGCCTGTCGAACACAAGGGTGTTTGTGCAGAATTATATGTATTTTTTGGTGTCATGTAACCTGCTCTGTTGAAATGTGTTACTATATATTTGATAATTATTGTAAAGTTGCTCGTTATTGCGTAATAGCTCATTACTCCTTCCTTAATCTGTTCGTCTCGTTACTTTAATGCAGCTACGATGTACCCTATACTGGGGACAGTTGGCCTGAACATGGTGGTCACCCTTTCCACGACTCCTCCGCCGGTGATGTGCACCGGAGTGTACCACGTCTCTGCTACCCCCTGGATACTGTAGGATTCAGGCGACTGTCCCACTTTCATGCCATCAGGAGAGATGTTTTGAGTGCATGATAATTCGAGGAGACTAATACTGTTAAAATAAATCCCCAGTATTAATATCACCATTGAAATGGATGCAGCGAGGCGGACACAGGGGTTATAATGCTTTCAAAATTTCTTGTGTGCCCCCTTCATTCCTTGATGACGTCCCTGTGTGTATTGTACATGAATTGTTAGCATATCAAAACTCGGAAAAAAAAATGAGCTTTAAGAAGGCCACAAGAAACCTTGTTTATGTTTGCCATAGAATAAACAAGTCTTGTTAAACACNGGGTTATAATGCTTTCAAAATTTCTTGTGTGCCCCCTTCATTCCTTGATGACGTCCCTGTGTGTATTGTACATGAATTGTTAGCATATCAAAACTCGGAAAAAAAATGAGCTTTAAGAAGGCCACAAGAAACCTTGTTTATGTTTGCCATAGAATAAACAAGTCTTGTTAAACACGTAAAAGAGCATGGATACCCACACCCTTCCTTGGTGTCAGAGTGAATTCGTACACCACGAGCCCCATGTTACCACCATATATTGAGCAAAAACAAATGTGCAAATGATTTCCATGTGAATTATTTAAAAAGGGCAATATGTAAACAAACCAGCTACAAATGCAACATACTGGGAGAGATAACCCTGAAGCCAAACAAAATTATGTAATTTTCACTATTTATAACAAATTCATTTTCTTTTTGTGTTTAATTTGCTGATGCAAATTAATGTAGAAGAGTGATTATATAATCTAGTGTCTTGTGTATGTATTAGTATGTGCTTATTTTCTTAATCAAAGTGCCAGTGCATTATAACTTTGATGTGAATCACACGCCCACGTGTGCCATCGTGACCACTTGTACCTTGCAGTCACTTACACCACCTAGCCGACGCTGGCCCGAAGTGAACACTTGGCCGAGAGTATGTCAGTATGGGTCGGCGAGAACGGAACACACCCACCTCGTTGTCAAGTACTTCCTGGCTCAAGTGACCGCATTGCTTAATTTACCTTAAGAGGTAACTCTTGGGGGAAAATAACAAGCGGTCCAACACGGTGTCAGAAGGGATGTATTTGTCAGTTTGTTGCTGATTATGTTATTATGCATATGCACTTTGCACTAATGGAAAAAAAAAAAACCTTTCAGAATGTAAATTGTCCCCCGAGTTCGTGGAATTTGAGGGTGGCAACTGTGTGGCTCATCANGAAATAACAAGCGGTCCAACACGGTGTCAGAAGGGATGTATTTGTCAGTTTGTTGCTGATTATGTTATTATGCATATGCACTTTGCACTAATGGAAAAAAAAAAACCTTTCAGAATGTAAATTGTCCCCCGAGTTCGTGGAATTTGAGGGTGGCAACTGTGTGGCTCATCACATATGGATACACTTTTACCCAACAGGGGCGTATGGCAGCCGTCCTTGACTTCAATTAAAACAAAGATACCAACTGGCTCCCTGGAAATTTGTGTAATTGTGCCATGGCACAATATATTAGATTTTTGCCTGTTTACATTGCACACTCGCACTTCGCACACAACACACACATGGGGACATAAACACTGAATGAAGAGGGTACACAAGGGGTAACTGGATTATGGAAACTGCTGTGTCACCCATGCCTCATTCCTTTCCCCGGGGGGTATCTTTACTGGAGGCTTTTCTGGGTGCCGTTACCTGGTCCTAATTATCACACCCTCAAAAGTTACCTCTTGAGGGGATGAAAACGGCATGGCTGCTTGACTCTGGTGGTGAAATGGCAGTTCTTCGGCGGGGTGCAGTACCAAACATGGTGTGCCAGCTCGGGTGTCAGGGGGCATATTGCATCTGTGCAGTGTCAGTGGGGCGAACGGGCTAAGGGTTGATGGATGCGACACACATCAACACAAGCCTATCCAATGTGAAACTGCACATAGAGGTGCTCAGAATTTAATAAAAGCACAAACCAGCAGGGTGGAGAGAGAAACCCCAAGTACATAAAACTGAGGGTTCCTGATAGTTAAGAAATTGTGGCAGTTAAATTAAAATACTCGAACGCAAAATGAAGGTGCCCAGGCTAGCCATACACTACTGCTGCAGCGATACAATGCCGAGCGCATGAAGATATGTGTGCATTTTTAACGAAAACGGTTGGTCTAAGGCAGTTGTAAGGAGAAAGCCATTTTTGTTAATTAGGTCGTACTTCTCAATAAACCAGAATCAAATGTTCATAATTCCTGATGGTAAGAAAGTTGTATGCAAAATGAGAGTGGCAACCCCTGTTCTTTTCATTACGAAGGGCGGTATTAATGTTGGCTAGCTCTTACGTTGAAGATTCCGTTAACATAAACAATGTTCAGAGAGTTTTAATTTCATATTACTTCATTACCGATATTTTGCAAAATACAGTTTCGGCAGTTCGATCCCGCCTATTTCAGATGCTATTTTGAGCTCCAAAATAAAAAGTGCAGCCCCTAGTGGCCAACTCTAAAACCAACATGGTGGCTGAGCAAGAGCGACACCAGTGCCCCTAGCAGGTAATGAAGGACAAGTGGAAATAAGATGGCGGGGTCGAACGAAGGCAAGTAATAGGGTGACACCACACCCTAGCAGCAGTAAACAACATTACAGGGATAGGTGGTGCACTCTAGCGAACGACGAGAGAACTACAGCATGCGACAGATGCGAAGGTGAGTAATTGGGAAACAAAATGGTGGGTGGAAACAAGAAGACATACAAAACAAGATGGCGGGGGAAAAATATGGATTAGGAAACAAAATGGAAGCTGTCGTAATTTAAGATGGCGGATGCAAGATGGCGGTGTAGCTACGGAGCCACAGCCCTTGTCCTCGGATTGACATAATCTATCTACTTGTATGAAAATTCGCACGACAAACTTCGGCAGCAGGTTAATCACGAAAAAGGAAGTAAAAAACTTATATACGACTTATGGTCTAAAGTGAATTCTAAGGGTGGTACACATATTTTGAAGTTGGGCATGTAGCACTAGTTTATTAAAGTGGCACTGCTTTATATAATATATATCTGGAATATCTTCCGTTCCCCTTTGATAGCCGCAACAGTATGTTATTGGTTGTGGCTTGCATGTTGCCCACCTGCCAGATATTGGTAAGTACTATTTTGAAATTAAAACACGAATTACTCGAAAACGGCGAGACCTAGGGTATTTACACAAGGCGACCTTTAAGTTAATTGTTGCATGCGAGTTAATAATCCATCATTTAAATCCCAAATATGCTGCCGCGTTATGGAGGTTAGTTCGAAATAAGGACAGCAACCGTGATTATTTGAATACAGCGACAGCTGTAGTTGTGTTTGCAGATATTTGCTCAGTCGCCTATTATCCAGACACTCAGTGTTCCATCTTAAATATTTTCCTTCAATATTTGTAATAAACTGGTGTGTCAGGTCCAGCTTCAGAGACGTGCACGCCCTTAGAATTCACTTTAGACCACATGTCTTATGTACGTTTTCAACTAATTTTTTCATAATTAACCTACAGCCAAAGTTTGTCGGTCGAACTTAGACACACCTGTGTATATATAAGTGAGTGTATATCCCTCTCTCTGTCATTCAGACACAAGCATAGACACACATAGACTCATATGTAGACTACTCGCGGTTTCTTGACACTTTTTTAAATCAAACCTTGAAAAGTCACCGCTCCGCATGTAAGACGTGTTTTGCTGCTTTCTAATATATGCAATGTGTCACAAGCGTTTTATGCTTGTGATTACACAAGAATACATTATCTTTGGTTAAATTGAAATCCTACATGTATTCTGTTTATATAACATTTCATTTATAATTAAAATGAATAAACACATAGAAAAATATGTGAGTTGGCAATGGCTAGTAAAATAAAATAAAAAGAAAGTAGAGCAAATGCCTACAAGAAATAGTTCTCATGTAAAATATCGTTACACACGCTGATGCACAAATGTGGTGTATTGTCCTTTTGAAGTAATTTTCTATACTGCACGAGGTGGAGGAATATCCTGGAAGTAGAACTTGAGCAGTGCTTGGGAACAGTTGGTTACCGTGAATAGACTATACGCAGTGTTCACGACGACGACCCAGTCTGTGTAGGACGTATCTGAGGTGCACAACAGTCGGCCATAGAGTTGCCATCGAGGAGCTGTGGGTTAAATAAAGCACCACAACCACNTGGAGAGTCACGAGTCATCCCTGGACATGCACGTGTGTTTGCCCGCGCAGACGTGCGCGCCCGTCAGCTCTTTTAAAAAAAAGTATGTCATGGGAGAAGAATCGAGGTGGGTCGAGGCCGCCGCCGGGCCAGGCCATCCCCCGACACGTGACCGGGTCAAACAACTCCTCTCTCCCTCCCTATCGCACGGCGAGGATGACTCTGCTGACGGGCGGCGTGCTTCCTCCTGCACTTACCCACACCTCGGTGGCTGACGTCGTTGACGTGTTAATGCGGCTCCAGTCATCACACCCCCTTGCTTTTTACGAAAAAAATAACCACTGTTCCTATATAGTTTTACCTTCAAGATATAGTTGATTTATGGTTACTAACCACTTTCCTCAAGTTCTGCTGAAGTTCTATGTACTTCCAGAGTATTCCTCCGCCTCGTACAAACAAAGCCTAACCGAGTCTAGAAAACTTCACCTAAGGGACAGCGCACCGCATTCGTGCGCACTCGGTGTAATCACGTTTTGCATAAGAACTACATATTTCTTACTAGGCATTATCAACTAACCTATTTTCTCTGTTTTTATTCATATTGATTATAAATTAAATATTACAATTTATAGAAAGTGTACAAGTAAACGTCAATCTCGCCCAAAATAAGATACTTTTATTTTAATAACCCGTGTCACCAGCCATATTTAGTTTTTTATTTATTTCTTCCTTACTCAAACTTAGGAGGATTTGTTAAAAAAATGCGACAGTAGAAGCTTAGCTAATTGCCTCACCCATCATTACGGACATGATATATGAACTACATTTATGCAACAATAAATTAATAGAAAATTTTATGTAATAATTTATTTTCACTATTTAATGACAACCAGGGAACACCCGTTCATAATTAGGGGAAAAAATCGGCACAAAACTATGAAATGCAATGCTTCTAAAATGAAACATTTTCATGAATGGCTCTGAATCTTCTGTTATGACACTAAAACTAATTATTTCTGTATAAGGGGCGACGCAGTCTGTTAATGACAATACTCATGTGGTACATGTCATGTTTAGTAAACAGCCAGACTCGTCATACACGAGGTAATTGTCCGTACGTTTGATTCAAAAAGTCTCGTTGGAACGGCGAATAGACTATCGTTAGGAACACAGAGGTGAAACGGCGCCCGCGTATCCCCCCAACTCCAGCATGCGACCGCAAAATGGCATCGCCGGACGGTGACATGTTGGAACGCCGTTCTCCAATCAGCGTCCGGTAACCTACTCGCCAGCCGGCAGCCCAGCCAATAGGGAATATATCACAGTACGCAGTAGCCAATCAGCTCCCAGAGCCTCGCCCAGTATCATAGGAACCGCGACGCCATATCGCCTCAGCGTACTTATCCACTCTGTAGCGTGGGCGAGCAATTGATATACAGAGTGTCCCTTAACTCTTCGCCTACACTGAAACAATAGAAACTGAGTGCAGAAGTAAACTCAAATTCCCAGTAATCGTGCGTCCAAAAAGTCTAGAACTACTAATTTACAACATCAAGGGAAAATATGCACAGAAATTATTTTAAAAAGATAATAAATGTTGCAGGCATGTTCTCCAGCTGCAACTCGCAGTAGCCTCCACAATATGCGGATTTACATGTCAAATACATTTTTATAATAGATTAACAATTTGTTTAGTCCAAGTCTAGTATATCTGAACATCAGACACTATGTTTATTTCATCCATCTACATGAGCAATATACCCAACACTTTCTTAGATGATTTCTTAAAATATGCAAATTATAACCATGTGAAAATGAACTAATATAATCAAAATGCATCATTGACATGGGTATCCAGCTAGCCATGTATCAATTGTTCAGCCTTTTGTTGCGGGTTATATTTGAGGTAACCTGTGTGCTTCAACGCACCGGAAACGCAGAATGCAGCAAACGAAAACGGTTGTAATTTTTGCAAAAGAGTTGCACGGGTGCTTCTGGAGAAACCTATTTAAACAATGTCTCGTTTTGAAATACCTGCAGTATCGTGCTGCAATCTCGAAATGTTCTGTTTGCACAGATATGTTATATATTTCTAGCCAGGCATGTGGTCTGCACATGTCACATATTGTGAGCTAATAGCTACAGTAGTTACACGATAGGTTTCGGCACAGTGCATGGGACACCTTTGTGTTATTAGCAACCAACCATAGTCTTGGTGTTCGTATGGGGAACTGTGGTTATTAAGCAATTAATATCCATTTCAGCCACGAAAGTTATCATTGATATAACTGAACAGCCACGAAGGTATTTCATGACTGAAATGGGTGTTCATAAAATAACTTATTGAACATATTTTTAAACATTACTTTATTTACGTACAACCAGAGTAATTAGTACAATCGCCTTGCTTGATAGCAATTTTTGTAAAATGTGTTTTTTAAGTATCCAAAATGGAAATACGCTTAAATTTCGACTGAAAATATACTTATTAGTTCATCAAATTCAGCTGAGTTAATAAACTCTTCCATAATATTTTACAAAGTTACGAAATATATGCATTCTTCTTTCGTGGAGAATGTGGAATGTCGACAGATTTGATAGTACGAAGAGCTTCCGTATTTTATATTTACGGGCCTCATTACCGTTATTCGTCATTACGGAGTGCCTTTCCGTAAAATAACACTACATTTCCGTAAAAGTTTCCGTAAATCTACGGAAATTTCTAACAGTGCACATGTGAAAATCCGGGAGTAATCCCGCCGGGGATTGAACCCGGTTCGCCCAGTGAGAGGCGAGTAGTCTGACCACTACACAACCGTGGCCCCTCTTTTTCGTCTGCAACGTAAATCGTACTTTTCAGAAAAATGTAGTATTTAATGTAGCAGTTTGCAATGAGTTGTGCGTGTCAGGCTCTGTACCTCATTTGAAGCCATCTCCCTTCTACCCCTAACACTTCCAACACGTTGCCCGTGACGGGTAGCAATTTTTTAATATGCATACCACTTTAACCGTCAATCTGACAGTCAAGGAGCACACAAAGAAAAACATTTCGAATTCGATGTCGATAACGCGGTCCCGACAAACGGCTGGCTACCACAGTACGAGACGTGGCATAATGAACGTACCGATAGTGTTCATTGGTGTCTTCGGCGTTTTAGATGCACGCGAGGATCGCCCCATTGTCGACACATGGTGGACCAGCAACAAACACGTGTCCGTTCTTCTGATGAGTTCTGCGTGGACAAGTGAAATGAGAGCACGGCGACTAGCGGAATGCTCTGCTCTTCACAGGCGAGCATGCATGTTTCGTATCTAGCGTTCTGACAGTTATATTCCAGCCACGTAGTGCCATGTCGTGTGGAAAGTGCCAAGTGTAAGCAAACACCCGCTTCATTGCTGGAATACCTGACGTAGATAGTTGTTGTAGGCGATCCGCGACCAGTGTTGGGGGAAGTCTAGTTCAACTACGGACTGAGCGCCTCCTACAGAGGAACGCGTGATCAGGCGATGAAGCCAGCCCTCAACGCCCACGCCCAATCAGCGAGACAACACGTCAACACCAGAGAGACTGGGGTTACAGCGTACATAAGGTACACAGATACGAACTAACCCAGGCTAGTAGGCTAACTGGAGTTAGGAGAGAGAGAGAGAGTATATTGTAGGTGCGTGCTAGGCACTGAGCCTATACGCTCTACAAACAAAAAAGAGATTTGGAGGAACATGAGTCGATCGGCTGATGATGTTTTGGAGTGCCAAGCCAACTTTCGTGGCCTCTAATTAAACTATGGCCACAGAGTATTTAAGGGTCCCACCTGCCTGCATGGTTCTTCTCCTTCTTTGGCCGAGAAGCGCGGGAGCCATAAGGGTTACATTGGCACGCGCTACAAGGGCGCCATCGCCGCTACGCGCAGGGCTGTGAACTGGCGTGCAGTGTTCTCGTAGTGCTGCGTCTACCTATGGCACTTTCAACTGTGACCTTCTTGATGGAAAGTCTATAGCAAAGATTGAATACAGGCTCCTATAGTAGTTTGACTCGTGCCCGACTAGTATGTCTTAAGATACTGCAGACAGAAAAAAGCCGTTTTAACTGCATTGGAGGGCTCCAAAATAATATCTATAGCATGCGTAGTAACTTTGAAGTACAATTCCTTCCTCGTCTGGGGTAAAATGTCTTTTCGTAGGTAAACACATACTGAGGGAACGTTTGATAGTTCCAGCTTGAAGCCAGGATTCCAAACATCCTGCAACACAGTTCAAGCGCCAGGCATGCGGCTAATGGTGGTGTGGGTTGCGAACTCCATCCACGCACGACAGCAAAGTGGCTTCACCAGCCAGCAATATGGCGGAACGTCCTTCACCAATCACCTCCTGGATACTGACTTACCAGACGGCAGCCCGAACAATAGTGTGCAGTAGCCAATCAGACTCAGGCCTGTTTCCACAGCTTCGCGTGGCCAATCAGCGATCGAGTTCACTTACATCAAAGGAACCACCTCGACATTTCACTTATACAAAGTTTTTTTTATAGTAAAATGTCGAAACTGGATCTCACGTTTCCCCCGCCCTTGCATTCTGACGCTGCTCCATTCTCACCTCATTTCACCCTCATCGATTCTCAAGACCTCGTTGTTAAGAGCCACCTACATCTCTCCGCTCAAGTATCTCTTACTAAACATTGCCAACACACCTATTTTCTCCCTGTTTTTATTCTTATTAGTTATAAATTAAATATTAAATTTTGTAGATAAAATATAAGTAAATGTTCAATTCAACCAAAAATAAAACACTTTTATCTTAACGCAAATATGATACGATTGTGACGCTAGACTTATTTAGGAAACAATGGAGTGATTTTCCAAATGTTTGATTAAAAAAGTGTGATGTAACCGAGAATAGATTATATGTAGGACTTTATTTCGCGCCTGAATGCTAATAACCCAGCTCCGCATAAATTTTAAAAACTTATTTCGTTTTATTACTTCTACTTTTATTTTTAAGGAGCGCTCGTAATGAACGTACGAGCGGAAGTAGCTTTCTGCAACTGAGGAGCAGAGATTAAAAAGAAAAAAAAATATTTTCTCATAAAAAACGGAGTCATTAAGAGGGTTTGTTTGCTAATGTCTCGCACTTTTTGCCCGTCTTCTAAATTACAGGGATTAAGAAGGGTCGCTAATCGCCACAAAAAAAAAACAAGAATATTTTATTGTATAAAAACACCTCATTTACCCGGCGGAGTTTGGGGATGATGTTGCGCAGAAGATATCACCGACCGTAATTAAAACATCTGAGCTCGAGACTGCGAGGGAAGTTGTCAAGAGGGTCTGGCGATGTTGGTATGGTAGAGCGAGTTCGCAGATGTCGTGCGGTTTAGGGCCGCGATCATGCGAGAACAGAGCTGCAACCCAACTGTATAAACGAGAGAACATTATCTTATTCATTTGTTTGCTGAAGTCGGCGGAAGTATGTTCTATGGTACTACCAACGTTACAACACACACTAAACTACAAATGCTTAGGGTCACCCCCGATTTTCGCGAAAAGATTTCCACGCACGCTATATTTCAATAATCTACGAGCACGTCAGCGGTTTTATTTTGCCTTAACGGTCACTTGTCTTTATCAGGAAACATTTTCTAACCCGAGTGTCCAATCATAATTAAGCTGCTCTGATACTGGTACATCCGTGATTCGCGGGCAGAAAGAAAATACACATAACGCGTAAATCAACTAATCACGAGAATGAATATGAGAGAAACAGTTATGAAATACAACTGGTCATGAAATATTTTCGCGAAAATCAAGCGCCCTTACAAATGCTCATTTTATTATGTTGGCAGACAGCACACAAGGTCACCAGCATGTATATTGTTTGATATAGCCTGTTCACGGTTATCTAGTGCCTTTTTTGGAATCAACCTTGTAAAAATGTCACTGCCCCAACCTGCATATATTTTAACGGGCACACCGACTGTCATGCGCCCGGTAAAGTTGGTAGCGACGGAAAAAAAAGCAGCTCCATGCCTTAACGTCAAATTAAAAGTGTCATGTTAACATTCCTGAATACTGAAATTGCTTCTTCTGCTTCCCGTAATCCTTTGAACGCAATCAAGTGTAAGAATGAGCAGATTTGTAAAATATTCTCCCGCCGCTGGGCGACGTAGCAGCGAGCGGGTCTGCCGGGAGAGAGGGGAGGGTCGACGCGGGTCCACCCTCCACAGTGCCGGACCTCGCGTGACCAGGCAACATGGCGCCCGCGACAAGTGCGGGGGTTAGCGCCCAACAATGTTCTAGACCCACGCCAAAGTCCTCTCAACTTGTACAGCAGCTTTCAATCCCTAGTTACTGCTATTGGCTGCGGCTGGCAGACTAACGTTTCATTACTGGTCTCTGTTAATACGTCCCAGCGAGTAAGTTATTACAAGGAATTCGTAACTACTTCTCAAATCAAGAATCTCTGCTCTTACAACACCAACGAAAAATTAATACGTAAGTTAAATGGTGAAGGAGGTAGTATCACTTCCAGCTTGAATTATATTATTTTCACAGTAGCTTACTTTTCGGATCCAATATTTGAAATCGAGGATTGTCCGGACATAGGACATATCGCAACAGATTTTCAAGTCCACAATATTTTACTGATGTTGTTTTTGTTGCATCTGTAACTGTAATAAAGATTAATTCAATATTTATTCTTTTTCAGTCTAACATGAGAAATTACAGACTGAAATCTGTCCATTATGGTTTCAGGAAGTCTGTAAAGTAGTTTCATATGCAATAATGTTTGGATTTCAATATTAAATCTTAAAAGTAAGTTGTAAAGAGATATAAACGAATACAAAAATGGCAAGGATACCACCATCTTATACAGTTCAGTCCCAGTGCCCGTGATTGAAGACGTGTTGCTCGTGAAGGATACTTATGGTGGGCAATGTACTCAAGGAATCAACGGCCGGTGTTTTGGGCGCCTTCCGCGGGAGAAATAGGATCTCTTGGATGTTATGCTCCTCTCATTTGTGAATGGTTAGCGCAGGCATCACAGAACACGCAGAACATTGTTCACTGTTCGCGAGAAGCACGCTCAACACAGGTACAGCGACCATCAAATAATTGAATGATTGCAACACTTGAGCTCAGAAATTAACGCCTTGATATACAACCCCGAGTGCACTCGTTCACATCTGATATGTTGCGAAATAGGCGAAATCTTGGTCGGTGCTGTGCAAGTCCAGAAGTCAGCACCAATAGGCACATCGCCTTTACCTGGCCAATGCTATTGGTTGCTGCTGACATACTGACTATTTTATAATTGGTTACTTCCTGTACCGTGGATCTACTGAAACCATTTTCATAGGCTTCAAAGTGTGAAAAGGTGTAGGAAATTCGTAAATACTTTTCACAACATCAATTTCCCAGTTTGCAACATCTGAAATTAAAAATTAATGTGTACATTAACTCTCTCATTCCCAGCGTATACAATTGTCTACATGTTGCACGGGAAGATTATATTTGCCCGGTGCTGTACGCTGCTAGTCTCAGTGACCAATGTTCTTCCCTCTTAGTAACTGACTCGTAAACCGCGCTACTACTCTCTAAGTTATGATTGGTTCATATCTGCGGACTACTAAAAAATAACGTCTGCAGATCACTGGTTGTATTAAAGAAACAAGTTCTTTGTCAACTTAAGTGCAGCACGAAACAAAACTGCCTTATTTGCAACACTGTATATCTTAAATTAATGCGGGAATCAAATGGTTTACGTACTCGATACCTTGGCGTACACCGCGAGGTTTCGACAAACTAGATGACAGCGTTGGGTNNNNGCGGCGGGAAATGAGCGGAGTTGCGCGGGCCGGCCGCCAGGTGGCAGGTGTGTTCCGGGCTCCCATGATGCACCTCGCTTCTTGCCTTGCCCGCGCTCGCGCGCCATAGAGGAGATTGAGACTGTAAACAATGTTGGCGGTCGCCGTAAATCAGCCGTCCGGCCGCCAGGGGCGCTGCTGTAACGGCCTTCCTGTCCGGCAACACCCGTTGTTTTGTGACGTGTGCTCCACCAGAGGTATTCATCACTCCGCGACCGGCTGTGTTCCTATATTCTGCGGTCCGCCGTCCCCGAGGATATTTCACGTCGGCCGGCGACGTAAGGCTTCTCCCCGGAACCACACAAAGGCCGCGCTGCTGTTATTTATTTGCAACGAGAGGCCCCTCTGAGGGGAAGGTCCACACTTCCTAGAGACGTTTTGGATCGAGTCTCGCTTCTCCGTGTTTATAAACTTCTATACGTAACCACGAAATGAAGCATTCCTCACCTCCGATTGAGGGACCGTATTTCCCGCCTTCTTCGTCGAGCCCACGTGCGACCAAGTTGCTTCTCGGTTTATTCCATTACGCGAATGCCACCTCTTAGGACGATAACAATGTTTATGGCTATTGTCAGAGGCCCTATTATTTTGCGTAATACTTCAGCACCCAAGCTAAGCTTCATAAAACTTGGGGTTAGTTTGTTAGGTGACATTGGACCTCTGTTTATCCCACACACCCTACAGGACTCAAAGACAATAGCTAGGGCCAGTTACTTTTCGCGTAAAAATCGGAGCACACAGTAGACTTCAATAGTATATACACACCTCAGCTGTTGTTATACCTCCATTGGCTGCTGGTGCCGTGTCCGTCTTTGACCAAGCCACTCAGGACTAAGTAACTCCGACACTGAACCTTCTTGATTCGTGCGCAAACGGTTAACACGGGCCAGAACATTTTTTTAGCCAATCAAAGAAGTTGGACGACAGTGCTTTGGACCGTATCTTGTCTCGAAATCTTTTCACGAAATATCACTGCCCCTAGCTATAAGGGTTACAATGGCACGCGCTACAAGAACGCCACCGCCTCTACGCGCGCGGCTCTGAAATGGCGTGCAGTGTTCTCGTAGTGCTGCGCGTATCTATGGAACTTTCAGCGGTGACCCTATCATTTTATTGGTGGAAAGTCTGTAGCAAAGTTCAATACAGGCACTCTGAAAGGCCTTTTTTTAACTATATTGGAGGGCTCCGAAATAATATTTACAGCATTCGTGGTAAATTTCAAGTACCATTCCGGTCTTGTCCTGGGTATGATGTATTTTCGTACGTTAACATACTGGGGGAACGTTTAATAGCTTCGTCTTGAAACCAGGATTTCAAACACTCTGCGACGCAGTTCAAGCGCCAGGCAAGCGGTACTCTTAAGTGGTATAACTTCTCCAAGACGCTTATATCCAGTTCGTTAGAGCCATTCATCCGGTACTGGGGTAAAGAGTAGAGGGCGCATGTCAGACGTGTAAGTCAGACCCCGAGAACTGCATTTGTGCCGTCAAAACTCCGAAAACCACGTGGCTTTCGCTAAGTTTATCTTAGAGTTTATTTAAACACGTGCTTCTGAAAGTTGATACTATTACTCTGAGTTTTGATACATTAAGGCCACCGCCTGCCTGGCGCTTGAACCGCGTCACAGTGTTTGAAATACTGGTATTTTTTAACGAAACTATTAAACGAGCCTCCAGTACGTGTATCTACGGAAAGACATATACCCTATACGAGGATGGGATGACACTTTAAAGTTACCACGGATGCTGTAAATATTATTTTGGAGCCCTCCAATATAGTTAAAAAAAATTACTTTTCAGACTGCCTGTATTGAACTTTGCTACAGACTTTCCACCAATAAAATGATAGGGTCACCGCTGAAAGTTCCATAGATACGCGCAACACTACGAGAACACTGCACGCCATTTCAGAGCCGCGCGCGTAGGGGCGATGGCGTTCTTGTAGCGCGTGCCAGTGTAACCCTTATAGCTTCCGCTCTTCTCAGTCAAGAAAAGTAGAAAAACAATGCGGGCAGGTGGACCCTTTAAGGTCAGTGCGACACCTGGCACCCACAGCCAAGCGTCTTATCTTATCATGAAGGAGGAAGGGGTATGAATGCAAGGTAATGGCGTGTCCTTGTGTAGGTCATACATTTCCCGGACGCACACTTGCCTTGCTCGAGTATTAGAGACGCGTGTGTGCGAAGGGGTGTGTGTGTTCGCGTTCTCGCGAGCGAGGGTTAATTGAGTCGCACAGCGGGTACAGCGGCGATGGCGCGATGGCTCACATCGAGCGCGCCAATCGGGCGGCGCTATAAATCACGTATATTGCCGCCTGCACCCCTCTTTAGCAGCTCCGTGCTGGAGTTTCATTGTTTGCTCGCTCCAGGGATTTATTATGGCCTCCGCCACCTCCCTGCCCTCTGACGGCCATTGTCGATTCAATCACAGATAGTCACTGCACCCCCTCCCCTCTAGACGCCATCGCCACTCCGGTATCTGTGCAGACATTTGTTCCAGACGCATTTCGCACACATTTGCTGGATTGTTTTATTTTCTAGCTACCCCCTCCAGTTGACTGTATCCTCCCGGTCGGAATGTAAAAATGCGAGTAGAGGGATCATGGGGACGTTGGCACATCGGGACCCGGGGCCGAGGCGCCGAAACTGTTAGTGCTTTGTAATTCCGGTCGGCCGGTGGCCATATTATATACCGGTGACCTTGAACATGACCTTGACCTCAACCTCGGTGACCTTTAACCTTGAAAATCCAAAAATTAAAAAAACCCGAAAATTAAAAAAAACTCACAAATAAAAAAAATTGTATTAAAATATTTAAAAAATATTTAAAAATTAAAAATTATTAAAAATATATTTAAAAATTATTAAAAAACTTACATTCCGGAGATCCTCACCCCCCTCTAACAATACTTATTCTACCATCTTGGAAGGTGCAGTCCACCATTTGGTAGGCATCACAGCCACCATCCGCCATCTTGGTAGGTGTCACAGCCACCGTCCGCCATATTATTTTGATTTCGTTTGCTATTTGTTTATACATTACTGGAGTTTATCTCTCACCTTCGTTCAACCTCCATCTTGGTTTTTTTCGTTTGGCATTTGTTTTACATTGCTGGTGCTGTCCCTAGCACCGCATCCAGATGACGACTGACCCCTCCACTCCCCTTTACAATGCATTCAATTGACCAACTACCCCACCCCTCATTCTCATTGGATAATTACTCGGGGCTTTTCGGAAACCTTCGTTCGACCAATTAGTCGGTTCCCCTCCACCCCCTTCCAAAAACATTTCATTGCTCCGCCAATGTTTCTCATTGGCTAATTATTTGAGTATTTTCGGAAACCTTCGTTCCTACCAAAAGGTGGCATACTTTAATCGCGAGGGCGACTATTTTTCTCCTTAAAAAATTTATAAGACGTACCCCGAGCCCCCTCGGGAAATCAGTCATTTTTCTCGCACTTAGAAATGTACGCGCGTTGTCCGAGCGGCCATAAAATCCTTTCCACCATTGAGGCATTTGGAAGGGTGCGCTTGCTTAGTGCCTTGGACAAACCGGACGCGTTACCGTACCTGCAGAAAGAATTCCTCCTGGTCTACGCACCTTACGAAATTTCGACAGGATTAAAGTATTTTCCGGCCTACCTGCAGCAGGACGAAGACATACAGGATTGCCTCCCATGCAAGGAGTGTTTTTGCACCACCTCGGTTCTCGACACATCGCTTCGCAGGGGTTGATGCAAGGCCCGCCGAGCAGCCCTCGCGACGTCTGCGCCCGTGGAAGACGACTACCCCGTTGAAGACGCGCTCCCCGTAGAAAACGACGTCCCCGTGTGAGCTATCTACTCGCAATATGTACCCACGGAAGATGCTCCCCTTCAAGAAATTTACTGGCAAGCAATACCCGGCGAGGAAACCAACCCAGAACACAGGTGCCCGATGTGTATGGACATCGATAAAGTTTTAAATGACTTTGTAAAAAATTTGTGAAACTCGGCGTGTGCATGGGCACTTAAATTTTTTATATAACGAAAATCGTATTAAATGCAATATCCAAGGTTTTCGCTCGTTGGACTCGTACACTATCAAGCAAATTGCCATCTCGTACAGTGACGAAGACGAGAAAATTAAAGTTTTTCACTTTTTTTACCGCCGTGTCCATGGAAGCACCTCGACCGCACCACGCAACAGGCGTATCGCCCACAGACGTACGAAACGCACTGACTAAGGCGGCACGAGGGGAAATATTCCGTACGAGGAATTTCCGACAATACTGGACTCTGTCATAATTCTAAATTATCCTGCGTATGTGTTTGGAAGACGCCAAGAGTAGGCGATTCGCAATGCATGCTCCATCGGAATGAACTTTGTAGACCTTCACAAGCATTGCCGCTGCCCGCCGCTTCGACAGCTCATCGAGACGTACGCCACAAGACTTAACGAGTGCAAGAATCAAAGATATTTCTGTGCTCTGTGCAACTCCGAAACCCCAAGACTGTGGAGTTATGATCACCCATGGGACATTAAAAATAAACTACGAGGAACCCATGGTACATTTAAAAAAATATATTACATGTGTAATGCCCTCCATGACTCGGAGAAGAAACACAGGTCAAAAAGGTATTCCTTGTATTATGCAGAAGAATAATAATATTGTAATGTATGCGCATAAATAAATTAGTTTAAAATTTATAATTTTTATCTCGAGTTATGTTCTGCTCATGTAAGTTAAAAAAATACTGNGCATAAATAAATTAGTTTAAAATTTATAATTTTTATCTCGAGTTATGTTCTGCTCATGTAAGTTAAAAAAATACTGTTGGTAAAGAAAACCTATATTTAGTATATCAGTTTTGTTATAATTTAGAGAAAAAAAATCAATGAGACTCTTGTCACTAAAACAACGCATGATATATTTTACATGTATAAATGTAATTATTAAAAATAATAAAGTAAGAATAAGGGCTAAACACTTTGCAAATGAGGGCGGCCTCGAAAATGATTATTAGACGTGCTGTGTAGCAGCGGCAGAGACGGCTGGAGTTAAGGTTGGTACTACGTGTTGTATTCAACACTTGGCAGCCGTGCATTAGATGCAGTACTTTGCTCTTCCTGCTGAACACNGGTTGGTACTACGTGTTGTATTCAACACTTGGCAGCCGTGCATTAGATGCAGTACTTTGCTCTTCCTGCTGAACACGCAGCGCGCGGGCCTCCTGGAGCCCGGGAGAGAAGGCGAGCAACTCGCTTACAGCGCTGGCTTCACGCTAGCTATGCTATATTTATTATTCCAACAGAGATCAATTGCTCATTCATTTATCATGTAAAACTTTAGTATGTTACAAAAAGAATTCACGAATGCTTATTTATTTTATAATACAAACTTTAACATGCCGGAAAAAAGAAACACACTTTTGTTTTTAACCCATTCGAGAATACACACTAGGGCATGCTGACAGGAGGGTCCAGGTTCGACACTTGAGAAAAATACACACGTTACCCAACTGATGAAAAAAATAAACACGTTACCATACTGATTTATGAAAAACAGACATAACATGTTGATGGGGACAAACAGAACATACTGATGAAAAAAATTATAACCGTTACCATAATGATTTGTGAAAAAAAGACAAAACATTCCTTATAAAATATAACTCTCATCACATACATTCCAAACACCTTTAAAAACTAAATAAAAGCTAGTGCACAGGGAAAATATGACTTATAGAAGTCTCTGCACCATCCATTCATAAGCAGCTCCACATTAGTTAACAAGGCTTGGAATATTTCGCATGCGAAACATAAATTATAGAATAAATATTTATTATGTCGATCACATGAAATTGAAAACAACAAACAGTAAAAAAATATAAATGTTCTCGTTAGCACACCAAAAAAAAAAAAATACATGTATACACCAAGTTAAGAATCTATGTATATATGTATGAAAAGCTTCATAATTATACCCCAACTTAAAAAAGTTAGAGAATTAATTTCGCACCCATGCGTGCATACACAACAGCCTGCAGGCGTTGGGATTGGGGAAAAAAANAGAGCTTCTCATGACACATGTGAAGATTTATTATATTAAAGTTATATGTTTGCATTAAATGAAGCTTTTAGCAGGGTTTAAAGCCAAAATGTCTTTCTCGGCAATCCAGGATTCGTCATGTTTGGAGTTTCCCAGCCACCACACATACACACGACCATTACGTCATTTACGCACTTTCTCCGTAAAATACACGCCTAGAAAATGCGTAGGCCAGATCGCTCCAGTGTAAAATCCGCCATTGATGGGTTCGCCATGTAGGTACTCGAGGTAATACATGCGTGGTACGAGTGTCATATACGCACCACATTGACAACTCTGCAGACCAGTCCTGACACAAGCCTTTGTGGAAAACTCCCGGTGTTTTTAAAATCCGCACCAAGTCACGGATTTTGACTTCAGGCTTGTGTGAGTCACTCCTCTTCGTTACAGCATACACGGTCCGAATCAGGGTGTGGTTTTTCACGTCTTTGGGCTTCATGCGATTGGTAGAACGAATGATAATATTGTACTCGCGAACGAATTCTGGGAGTATATCCAACGACTTGCAGTATCCGTTCGCCATGAAATGTCTCCGCAGGTTAGCTTTGAGCGTCCTGTGAAAATGCTCGACTAAGCTGGCCTTGAGCCCAGAGTATGTAGAATAATGATTTATGCCATACTTTTTCATCGGCGCACGAAAAGTTGCATTAAAATATTCTTCACCATCGTCGGTGTGAAGATTTTTCGGTATGCTTCCTTCGCGCAACACATCCCCCACGGCTTTCGTGACGTCACGCGCTTTCTTCGACATCTTGCAGCCTGGCCCAGGCATACTTGGAAAAAGCATCGATTACGGTCAAAATTTAGCGGTGACCTTTATTCACACGAGCAAAGTCTTGCATTTCGATCAGGTCAGATAGGAAAGTATAGTCCAGCACTTTCATGAGGTATTTTCTGCGTGGGTAATATATCCTAGTTTATTTGTGCAGCTCGTCAGCAACTGCATACTTGCTCATTTAGAAATGTAGTCCACCTCCGCGAGTTCTTCGATGATGGAAATTATTTCGTTCGTGTGCGCGCGGTTTCCTACTGCCTGCGAAGCAATCGGAAGCTTCAGCCTATCCACTAACTCATTCGGATCATCCCAATACTGATAGTCGATTTTTTCTCAGCTCTCCAATTTCTGAGTCGAACCCGAACCACCAATTTCACGTACCCTGGGAAACAGTCCGGCTATAGTGGGGAATTTCTCGTGCGCCGCGTCTTTAAATCGACGTGATGCGGGGTTATTCTGGGCGTAATATGCGTGACTTTGCTTTAACGAAAGGCGGTACTTGCGCAAATCCGACTCGGAGTAGCATCCAGGGCGCCTACGAAACAAACGTTCGCTCAATCCCTGCGTGATTTCCACCTTGCGCTTGCCGATCTGCAGTACATTTCTGGGAAGAAGTAAAACTTCTTTATTTCCAAGGTACCATTTCCCACCACTTTTCTGCAAAGTAAGTGTTGTCGGCAGTACGGTCAGAGTAGGAAGCGAACTAATGAGATATACGAGTGCCCGCATCGCACCCCTGCTCTCGTCTTCGTTTCCGTTCTTGTGCAATGGATGTGACGCCACCTTCCAATTCGGGCAACTCCGTGCTCACCAATCCGTTTCGGTTATCCATCGTTCACTGAGTGGAAAAGGCGATTCGTACACATGTATATATATATATATATATCGACTTCGCCTTTTTATAGGAAATCATTCGCGATTTTCTGAAATTGCTTTTCCAATATTTGCGAGCTGTCCGACACACGTATACGATGTCTTCTTGCTATGCCTCGCAACATCAGTTTTCGCAGCCAGTCTGAACATTTATACATTTTGTAGATCCTTCAATTATTCTCGTCTCTGCGCGTTCGATACATTGATGATGTCAATTATCCGCGCCTCCACGGCCACTATGCGTTTATCGATCATCACTAAATCTTCAACCACTTCATTTTTCACATTTTCCAATTTTCGACCGATAGCACGAATAAGATAAACTGATCGAACCCACGTCTGTACCTTCCTTTGTGTAGCGAACAGTCCTATACACGATTACCAATATACCGAACTTGTCTTTCCAGCACAAAGAACACGTATCTTTAAATCCTGCAAATGCCATGTCTGTATTTATGTGATCGTTGTAAAAGTGGCGAAAATTAGTGTCGTACATGCTTTTCCTCAGTGAAACGGTTGCTGTTCGTTTTGCCACTGTAATTTTTCTTCTGCCCAAATTCAAGTGTGCATACTGAGTAATGAGTACACTCTAAAAAATTATTCGCAAATGTACTTTATAAGTGTATACGCACAGAGAGAAAGCGCGAATGGTAAAGTTATTATTTCCCATACATTCCTGCTAGCGTTCCTACATTTGGTCAGGAGACAGTTAAATGCGTAGGAAACTTCCCAACTTTGTACAGCAGCGACGCTAAACATTCCATATCTGTAGCCANCTGCTAGTGTTCCTACATTTGGTCAGGAGACAGTCAAATACGTAGGAAACTTCCCAACTTTGTACAGCAGCGACGCTAAACATTCCATATCTGTAGTCACATGTGTGGTATTATTTACATACGATATGTGGGTTATCAACTTCCAATTCAGTTTAGGAAGTTAACAAGAAATGTCTTTCAGTGTGTAGATAGAGTATAGCCTATTCAAGGTTTCTTCACACTTTCTGAATCAAACCTTTGAAAGATCACCTCTTGGAGGAGGTGTTTGGTTATTTCCTAAATATGTCACGTATTACAGGTGTTTTAGTATTACTTTATTTTTAGTTAAAATGAACGATTACTTACATTCTATCAATAAATTATAATATTTCATCCATAACTAATATGAATAAAAACAGGGAGGACATGTGTTTGTTGGTAGTGCCCAGTAAGAAGTTGTTCATATGCAAAATAATATACACTGAGTGCGCACGAATCTAATGCGCTGTCCGTTGTTTGCATGAGGTGGAGGAATATCCAGGAAGTAGAACTTAAGCAGGGCTTCAGAAAAGTTGGGATTAACCTCGAACAGCCTATAGCCGCCTTGCTAATGCGTGATGTACTATATGTTTGGGGTGGAGGTACAATCCCACCCGCCTGCAAAATCATTTACGTATTATAAATTGCATTTATTTAATTAATTTCGTCACAGATAATTTCTGTGTAATTTATTGAGTACAAAATGATCAAAGTGTGAAACTCAAGCTTGAGTGGACGAGAAAAAATTAAAGCAAGTTTCATGTGGAATCACTTCTAGCTCGTGGGGCCGCAGTGGTGTAGTAGTTAGACTACTCACCTCCCACCAAGCCGATCCGTGTTCGATTTCCGGCGGGTTTGCTGCCCGGCTTTTCGCACGTGGCAATCGCGCCGGACGATGCAGCTGGTCGGCGGGTGTTCTCGGGGATCTCCCGTCTCCCCCACCCTTTCATTCCGACGCTGCTCCATACTCACCGTAATCCCCCTCATCAGCTCTCAAGACCTCGATGTTAAGAGCCGTCCAAATCTCTTCTATCACTCGCACTTTTCTGACAGTTTTGTGGTGTAGGCTATTTACGATAACGTGAGCACTTTTTGAAGCTGTCTCATTTGTAATAATAATCAATAAATATATTTTATTGTAGCCTTAGACGTAAAGTTTCGAGTCCGGTGAGATATATACACTGTGTTTATTACTTACATGGCAATGTTTATTTTAAAAAGTGGCGGAAGGATAGCAAATAGCTAGTAACTAGGGCCTGACTGTACCGTGAAGAGCCCCTGGTGTGTACTGAGTAGTTGTAAGTCGAGCAGTTGGCAGCAGTGCTGCATGGAGCCACCTCGGGAGAAAGTGCTGTACTTGCGCCACTGTCGCACGGAGCCGCAGGGCGAAGGACAGTCTAGCGAGGGCCGGGTCGCATATTCACGCGCGGCGCCTGCTTATCTAGCTCTCCTGAGGAGTAGCCGCTACTAAGGCTGTTCCACAGACAGCCTTACTGACGTGAGCACGTCTTGGAAGTGAGGCCGCCACACGGGCACCAGGACAGCTGGAGTGAATAGCATTCCGACACTATGCCTTCCTGACTAATAACTCGAGTTAATTAAATGATGCGTCGTTGGACTGGGTAGAGGCTGTTCACTCTCAAATTAGCACTTTTGAAACCAACCTTAGAAAAATGAAACTGTTCCTATCTGCACATATTTTAACGGATGCACTGAGTGACACGCGCCCATTAAAGTTGGTAACGATGAAGGGAAAGTAGTTCCATATAATAACGTAAAATTAAAAGGGTCAAGTAACCATTTGTAATAACGGAAATAATGTATTTTGCTTAAAATTATTTTTAATGCATGGGAGTGTAAAAATAAGCAGATTTGTAAAGTATTTACTTTTATCATAATTTTACAGTTTCACTTGACCTGCGCATGGATATAGTGATCAGGCACGTGGATATGTTAATTTTACATAAGGTGGAAGAATACACAACGTGCTACAACTAGATCTTAAGCAGGGCTTTCAAAAGTGCTAGTTTTACCGTGAACAGCCTGCACACACACACACACACACACACACCTACTCAGACACGCGCACATCTACACACATACACACACACAACAGAGCCCGAAATATCCCAATTGCAGGCGAGACTAGTAGACGCATTAAAAAAACTATTAAGACAAAACATACTTAAAGAAGTGGTCAAGTGTCCCACTGCAGAAGTAAACGAGAGGCACGTGCAGTCGTAACCCGAGCTCGCGCACACGGCCAGCCGCGCTGCACCAGGTATAGGCGTGCGTATGCAAATAACAGGTATGGATCCAATCAGAGTAACGCGATGCGGTCGGCAGCTAGATCGGTTACTGCTGCTACAATGGCAGGTTATCACGATTTAAGTGAGTTTGAACGTGGTGTTATAGTCGGCGCACGAGAGATGGGACATAGCATCTCCGAGGTAGCGATAACATTTGGATGTTGGCGTACGACCATTTCACGAATGTACCGTGAATATCGGGAATCCGGTAAAACATCACATCTTCGACATCGCTGCGGCCAGAAAAAGATCGTGAAAGAACGGGACAAACGACGACTGACNCACAAACTACGACTGACGAGAGTCATTAAACGTGACAGACGTGCAACCCTTTCTGAAATTGGCGCAGATTGTATTCGTGGACTGCCCTGCAGGATTCATGGTGTGAATTGCCTCCTGCATACCTTCATACATTAGTCGAGTCCATGCCACGTCGTCTTGCGGCACTTCTGCGTGCTCGGGGGGCCCTACACGATATTAGGCAGGTGTACCAGTTTTTTTGGCTCTTCAGTGTATTTCTCACACTAGCCAACTTTGATTCATAGGATAATAAACACAGATATCTGCACGCACATGTCAACACCAGGGAAGACCCATGTTCAAGAGGACCCGGGTTCGATACTTGATTCGTTCGGCCCGAATTCCTATTTTAAAAATCACTCCAGGTGAATGCTGGGATGGTTTTTTTTTGGTAGAATCGTTACCTATTCCCGCTTCCCCTAGCAACTCGCTCCGTCTCAAAATAGTATAAAATTTACTTTTATTATTATTATTTTAGCTTGCACACTACCTAGATAATGTAAACTCATGCTACTATTTTACGAGAATCTAATACAGTTACGAACAAATAATATTTATTTGTGTTCCTTATAAGAGGAAGGGGGTTGCACCATTTTCTCTCACATCGAATCCGCAGCATTGGGCTTTCAGAATCACGAGCCGGCCACGTTTAGAGGACGAAAAACATTTTTAAAAAATTGCAACACGTAATGCAGACAAATGTGTACGTATTAACTAAAAAAAAAATCACTATATTGAACATAAATATTTGTTTGGTATCAGCAATTCCTTGCATATTTCATGCATACCGAGATACCATTTTGCATTTTGCAGGTATTTAAAGCTACCATTTCGAACACGATGCGTTGTTGATGAGTCTGATACCTCTAGCAATATATACTGAGTCGGGTCATTATTATTCTCTTCGCAATCCAACGAACGAGCCCTTTCATCCACTAATGCATGTACTTAGAAATATTTCCACGCCCACGTACACAGTGGTCAACTAATGTTAAACCGTTAAGGAGGAAAAAATCTGACAATGGTAGACCCGCTCACATCAGCAATATACGAGTGTAAACATCCTTTCATGAATAAAATATTCCGAGGTGAAAAAAAAATCCCTAGTATTTTAAGTTGTGTTAATCTTGAACCTTCAAAGGAAATGTCTATTCTCACACCAAAAACATGACAATTGAAAAAAAAGTCTTGTCACCTAATACACTTTTTAAAATAACATAGTACACATCATAATATCAGAGCTAAATACCGATTCTAAAATAGTCCCCAGTTCTTTACGAACCTGCAGAGGAACATACGCATGTTGGCAATGTTTCATCCCTGGCATGCCAGTGTATCACATAGACATACGAACGAAAATATTCGAAAGGTCAGAAGCGAGAGCTAAATCACCCATTATCAGTGTTCACCTCCATCATGCCCAGAAAGAGTTCTGATGCTTGCTAGCATACTTGCGCTCTTCCAGTCCCTTGTGATGCCACGAAGATACAATATCTCGTATAATGCAAGTACATAAGCAATATATTTACAAAAATAAATATAAAAAATACTCATGTTTACGCATATGATGTTTATTACCCATGCAAAATTAAAAAAAAGTATCAGGCTGCAGGAGAGATTACACAGGTCAAAAGGCCTACTGCAATCTGCGAAATTATGAAGAGTTGGATACATCAGTTCAGGTTCCCCATCGAAAACGGCACTCCAGGCCCATTTCGCTACGATGACCTCTTCCACGGTGCCACATGAGAGGGGGCTGCAGTGGCTAGAGCTCTCATTTCCAATCACGAGTACGCGTACAACATCCTTACTTTAGCTCACACATTTTCGCACAGGAGGTCCACCTCAACACTAGCCCATTCTTCACTCGGACACTTCCCCCCCCCCCCAACACTACGAGACAAGTTTGATTATCGGCAGGGTCGCTCCCAGATGTTTGCCCTATCATTCCTCAAAAACATTCCTTCCTCAGTTCGTTTGTTTGCCAAACAAAATTCAGCCGACTTAAACAGCCCGAGAAAGACATAATACTTCAGATAGAACCATATTTCCCGTAACACACTTTCTCGTTCAATTTTTCTTTAAAACAGACTCTTGCATTCGATGTTATACACCACTGAAATAATACGTTTTTCAGGAAAGCAGTAGGGTAAGGTTCAATAAATTAAAAGTGCACAACTAAGAACACGTATATGTATTACCCTACTTTTTTCATGCATTCAATCTTTGCATTTTTCTGATGTTTGCAGATGATGGATAATACACAATGGTTCCATTCTTTAAATATATTGGAAAGGGTGGGCAATTAGCCAATGAGAATCATGGAAGGAACAATTGGTCAATTGAATATATTGGAAGGGGTGAGTGGAGGGGGTCAGTCGTCTGAGGGCGCGTTGCTGGGGACAGTACCAGCAATGTAAAACCAATGACAACGAAAAACCAAGATGGCGGATGGTGGCTCTGACGCCTACCAAGATGGTGGAGTGATTATGGATGTAGGGGGGTGTGAGGAAACTCCAGAAATTTAATTATTTTTAATAAATTTCTAAAATTAATTTTTAAAAAAATTTTTAATACTTTTTAGTTTATATTTTTTTTATAAAGTTTCAGATTTTTTTTGGATCTAAGGTCACCGGAGTCAAAGTCAAATGTTACCGGGGTCAAGGCCAAATGTCAAAGTCAAGGTCATGTGTATCCAAGATGGCCGCCAGCCTACCAGAATGACAGAGCACGAACAGCTCCAATGCTCCGGTCCCAGTTCCTGATGTGCCAGAGTCCCCATAATCCCTCTACTGGACACTTTATTAAAAGAATCAAAAGCGACGGGAGTGGTTCGTTAAGGGAATCTTGTTCGGCAGATTCGCGACCACAATACATTTACATATCCATTTAAATTTT
>NQII01001424.1:101908-125871 GCA_002778355.1 Clitarchus hookeri
GCCAGCGAATTCAAATATACCCCCCCCTCCCTCGTCATCGCAGTACTCCACCGCCAGAGCGCCAGACACTTCGCGCTTCTTCATGCACAACTTCTTTGTGCGGAGCAGCGCGGGCTGCCTACCCGCCAGGAGACATGTACAGCCCGTCCCCTGGCGCGGGAGAACCCCTGCCCATAACTCAAGGCTACTTACTGTAGTCAATTCTTAGTTATCTCCAAGTTTCCCGAAGCCCTGCTGAAGATCTACTTCCAGAATATCCCTCCGCCTCAAGCAAACAAAAGCTGAACAAGTCTACAAAATTACGCAACAACATTGTGCGCACTCAAAGTAATAATGTTTTTCATAATAACTATTTATTACTAGGCATTGCCAACACACCTATGTTCTCTCTGATTTATTCATATTTATCATAAAATAAATATCATAATTTACATATGGAATATATTGAAAGTTAAATGTAACCAAAAATAAAGTACTTTAGTGTTAACAGAAGTATAAAACGCTTGTGATTCATTGCTTATTTAGGAAACTTCCACACACGTCGTACATGGGGTAATTTTTCAAAGGTTTAGTTAAAAAACTGTAAGTGTAGATTGTTAAAAGGAAAAGCTTATGTATAATAATTAATTTGTTAATTCACTATCACTCAAAACCACACTTAGAACTGTTTTCATTACGTTATGCCATCTTTGTGGGTTGTCTCAATATTGATTTGTCTTAACATTCATCCCACATAATTCCACATAACAGATAAATATGCTTCCTTATAATTACTGGATACTTCATGTGGATTCTACGAGAAAAATCATCACCTTCAAAATTATTCGTTTTTTTTTTTCACTCTCATTTCTATGAAATTTCTACATTGTAATCTGGAATACCCAAGAGACGAAAACAAACTAACAAAGTCTTATTATTTTTATCTAATCTTCTAACAACCTTCTTACTGCCGAAAAAAATGGGTAATCACAGAGTTAATAATTATTATGGCAAAATCTATCGAGTAACAAAAATTTATAAAATTAAAATAAACTTCAAAGTTAAATATTTGTTACAAAGAATTTCCTTCTTTTTTTAGATCTTATTTTTTGCTTTTAAATGACTTGTCTGAAAATAATTTACAGAATTTGATCTAGTTAACGTTTTTGTTGGAGCAAGAGAAGATATTTGTAAGCAGGTAACTATCATATGCGACAATAGTTGTTACTGCCCGTTGTTGTCAATTTAAAAGTGACCAACATTGTGCAAACAATTAGGGGTACTAACCCAAAATCAGTACATATGCAAAAATTATTATTTTACAGTTAGTAATATAATATCACCTACAACATTATTTTAATAAAATTCATACATTGTAAAAAAAATACTTGTAACAAATTTATATAACAAAAAATAGTTTACAAAATTTTTGTTGAATTTAGCTTTTCATTAATTTTGTTTTTATAAAATTTTATCACTAAAATTTTGTGAATTTTAAAAACAATTATTTAAATATATATTTATTTGGTTACTTATTTTGATAATGATGTTTCTATACGTTAATATTAGAAAAACAATTAATAATAATAATAATGTTTTATTCAAATACTATAAATTTTATCAACCCCATCGAAAAATATGGAGTTCAAGTACAGTTCTTGATTTTATACTTCGAAAATGCACACAAAGTGAGAGCTTTCCATAGCCCTTCAGAAGAACCACTGTTGTCCGTGGAATATATACAACCTGTAACAGCCCTGTCGAGTGTGCGATGAGTTCTGAGTACAAAAACAATCCCATTTCTTCAATATTAGCAGAGCTGTGCAACACCATTAACATGGAATGCTACCCTTAATCCAATCTGACCATTAGAGGGCCGAAACGTTTTTAACTATTCCGGGTGTTTTAAAATGCTTACGAGGGAAACCACCTTGTACTTATACATTCATAAAGTGTAGTGCATCAATGCGTGACTCAGCACAAATCAGTGGACCTAGAAACATACAATGTTAAGGTTAGTTTCCACTTGCCTAAACACGACGAGGGACTGCGAAATTTCTGCATTAAAAGACTACCTACAAAAATTCTTAAAAAATTCAGCTTGCCAGATAAAAATTTGAATTTCAGTGGGGAATGGTTGCCATGGGCAAAAAAATATGCTTAATTTCAATTCGCCACACACTAATCCCGATACAAATTAAAACTAAGAAAAAAAAGACGAAGCTGAAAAAAAAATCTGCCACACAACCCATCTTCAATTTCAGTTTGGTAAATTAAAAAATATCCAATTCCGGTCGAACGAAGCTCAAGGTATGTAAGCAATTTACATTTGATACATTATTAATGAAAAAGCCAACGCAATAAAAAGTATGTAAGGTGCCTTATACACACGTATTGAAAAAAATATTTCTCACGTAAAAGCTACCTTGAACTCAACAATTCATTAGGATGGTTACAATTAAAAATAACTCTAAGTACTATTCATTTTACCGACGAACTCAAGACTGATGCCGCACTTTACGGGCTTTATTTTGAGATGTAATAGTTTTACGAAGCATTCAAAGTCGTACTCGCTCAAAGCCGAGTCCTACTTTTGGGATGGGATTGCTGAAACTCTTCTCTGCATTCTCTGCATTCATCTTCTCCCATCTTCCCTTCATTGCCTGGAGCGAAGTTGGTGTTTTGTCCATTTAGCACACGCAGTCTCCCTTGCTTTCAAGACAGTGTCCTATCAGCCTTAGTCTGGCCCTTGAAGGATACTCTCCCGAAGACATATTCCAGGAGAATGCACAGCCCCCCCTCCCCCCTTTTTCAAGAACCTGGCACAAATGTATCAAGTAAAGAATTACGAGATATTGCGGCGACACTGCACCCGAGGGTTGCACGGGGCGTCGTGAGGACTCGCAGTCGACCGTCGGACTCAACCAGGCTGAGGCCGGATCACGTCAGACCCATCACTTTGTGTACAACTCACGAAGCTACGCGAGGCAAAGAACATTCCAGAACACCTGCACCCAACAACCAATCAGATAAACCGCTTGTAGTCGCCAATCCCAGAAGCGAAGTGCGTATGGCGAGCAGGCCACCCTCCTCTGCGAAGTCAACAGAGTCGGTTGCATCACACTTCCCCACAGGCACTCCACTTGCAGAGGTTGGAAAGGGATGGTCACACACGAGGGCTGATGGTGCGCTCGTCCAACTTACAAGACATACATGATCACACCTGATTACACATCTCAGACACATGTCGGGGCATTGTTTTGCCACTGTACCTGGGATCAACTGTATTGCTTACTTTCGCCTGGATTTGGCCCCCATATTATGGCGGATTTAACCTCCCTTCACAAGCCCATGATCAACCACAACTTACCAACTCAAACTCCACAAATCCCATCAAAGATTTGGTTAGAGGAAGACATGGGAAGCTAGGAATTCCTAAATTATCACATGCTAAACTATCAAGAATATTCATTTGACCAATTTTAGTTTTCAGATTGGCAAGAAAAAGTGAAAATTTTAAAATAAACAAAAATTTATGTAAAGTTATAACCTATACTGTGTGACTTATATATATGTTTACTCGATGTGCTACTCTTAAAATTCGCCCTTAAAAACACTGGTAATGAAAAAATAAGATTTCAAATACAAATATGTCTTCCCATACGTAAATTCATTTACATAAGAAACACATAAAGAGTACACCATGGCTGCTGTTTTTAACATTTATGATAACCACACTGCAGCCTCTAGATGAGTGTATCTTTAATATCATTGTCAATGTCGGAAATGTTTTTCTCTAACACACTTACAATTCAGTCAACACAGTATCCCCCACTACTCCTGAGCCGAGGATACTCCCCTCACCATACACCTGAAAGTGCTCGCTGTTACCACGCCCTCAACTAGTCTCGAACCGAAGGTATTATCTCACCATACATCTGAAGATGCAGGTAGTGGCCACTGGTCCAACCACTTTTGAAATTTCTACATTTTTGTGTGTATTCACTTATTATTTATGCAGATACGTTGAAAAGCCATTGCATGTGGAGTCCAAGTCCATGGAGTAAGTAACCAATATTGTTTTCTTAATTTCTCAGACTAACACACAACATAATACTGTGACGTTGGGAACTAATGTAACTTACATTTAATAAAAAAAATTATTTCATTGCAGTTCTGATAGAATTTATTAAAGTACTGCATGGGAAGGAGAGTAATATCTGTAATCAATCCTGACCCGAGGATACACGCCTCATCATACATGAGAAATAAATGAGGCTAGGAAGCTTAGCCACAAACTGCAGATGTTAATGCACAGGACTTCATGATCAGAATTTTCTTGATGTACAAATATTTCCATCCAGCATCTGAAGACATCACAGTTATTCACAACCTACACTTATTGCCTGTTTCTGTACTACTGCGATGTAAGTTTGTCCACTTGGGAGGCGTATGAAGTAAGTCGCAGATGTCTGTAGAAAACAAGCGATTAAGAAATAGTTGGATGCGGTGCCGCGGTGGTGTAGTGGTTAGAATACTCGCATCCTACCTGGGCGAACAGGGTTGGATTCCCAGCAGGGTCACACTCGGATTTCCACACGTGGGAATCGCGCCGGACGATGCCGCTGGTCGGCGGGTTTTCTCGGGGATCTCCAGTTTCCCCCGCCCTTCCATTCCGGCGCTGCTCCACACTCATTTCACTTCACCCTCATCGGCTCGCAGGACCCCGGTGTTAAGTATCGCGCCTGCCTGCACCGTTTTTCTCAATTTTTGGCCGAGAAGCGCGGGAGCTATAAGGGTTACACTGGCACGCGCTACAAGAGCGCCATCGCCTCTACGCGCAGTGCTTCTGAACTGGCGTGCAGTGTTCTCGTACTGTTGCGTCTACCTATGGCACTTTCAGTGGTGACCCTATCATTTTATCGATGAAAAGTCTGTATATGCTGTTCATGGTAAACTGAGCCCTTCCGAAAGCCCTGCTTAGGATCTACTTGTATGGACATTGTGTATACTTCCGCCATATGTAACACTAACATTGCCACGGGCCTCATCACTGTATTCATGCGTCGGTCAAATTAAACTGTGAAAATATTAGAAAAGTAAATGTTTTACGAATATGTTAATTCTTACTCTTAGATGCAGTAGAAAAATAGAAATCTTCAGTTTTCACACATGCTTACCTAACACTTCTAATTCAACGCTAAGACATGGAACTACTTTCCCTACGCCGTTACCAACTTTACTGGGCGCATGCCACTCAGTACGCCCGTTAAAATACATGCAGGTGGGAGCAGTAATACACTTTGTAAAGGTTGATTTAAAAAGTGCTAACTTTATTGTGAACAGCCCTTAGCAAAGTTAGACACCGAAGACTCCTATCGAAGTTTGACTCGTGTTCGGCTAGCGTGTTCCAAGATACGCCAGTCTGTAAAAGCAGTTTTCAACCGCATTGGACGGTCCAAAATAACATCTATAGCATGCGCGGTAACTTTAAAGTACCGTTGCCTCCTCATCTGGGGTGTGATGTCTTTCGCAGTTAAACGTTCTGGGGACACGTTTGATAGTTACTACAAAGAACCAGGATTTAAACCCTCTGCAACGCCAGGCACGCGGAACCCTTAAGAGCCGCCCAGAAATGTCCACTCATTTCTCAGCACGCAGCAGCCAATGACAGAGCCACGAGCAGCCAATCAGAGGATGGGTACGGACACACCATGTCGTTATCTGGGGAGCGTGCCGGCACTTGCACCCTTGTGGCGCGGGCGGCCTGCTACGAAGTATGTAGTGTGTCTGCATGTTGCTGGGGCGAGGGAGGAGGCAGCTAGGGGTCTCGTGCTATGAATATGTATGCGGCGGCTTACGTAATGGGCCGGCCAGGAAGTGATCGTGTCTGTTCCACCGACTCCCTCAGCGGCCAGTTTTCTCCCGGCCCTGGTCTGCATGTGCTCTAAAGTATGAACCACGGCCCGACCTAGGGATGTTGATATCGGAAAAATAATATCGATGTTATTTATATTAGTTGTTCATAAAAGTATCGTTTTTACAAAACAATGTATCGAAAGAAAAATATCGATTCAGGTACATCGGAATCCGATACTTTACGTGTTAAAGGACTTCACAAATGTAAAAAAAATTGCTTGGAATTTTACATATTGAGTGCCCAAGGCATAGGAGAAAGATGTGGCACCTGTTTTTGGTGCGTGTTGCAAAAGTAAACACAGTAATTTTTATAATTCAATTTTTATTTTTTGTATTCTACAAAGATCTTATTTATTTCCGGTACCTGGTTAAAATATATTGATTTCAATATAATATCCTTGAAATATATATATATATATTATATATGTCGATGTATCGTTGCTATATGAAGAAGTAAATAGCCGAGTTGGGAACAGCGGCCTCTGGTTACCCAAGGTTATGAGCACGGGGTCAAGGTCACAGATGTGAGGTCAAGGTAAAGGTCATCCAGATCTAACATGTTAGTCGGAGTCATCAGTGCCACCTAGGTGTTGAAAATGTAAACAAATGACTAACGAAAAAACCAATATGGTGGCTGGAGTGCATTAGACACCCTGGGAAATGTTGGCATTTTGTTGGTGGGTGTGGCTGACCTTCAGAATGGCGAAGGACACGACTAGACGTCCGTGAATTTCACGAATTCTTTATGTGATATCTAAGAATTCAAGATCATATAGTCGTGTGTTTCATTCATGACGGAGCCATGGTTTTGACACGTCTTGGAAGACTCTCAAGCCAGTAATAAACATGAAGAATTGTCGTGGCCGTTTCACGTGCAACCAAAGACATTACAAACGAAGCGTCTTACCATGGGACAGTCTATGTATAAACAGTTTTGGCCTGAGCGTGTGAAGAACAGAGAAGTCCGCGTTGCTTTCAAACGGAGTTGAGTGTGGAGACATTCAGGAGACTCTTAACCTTTTCATTTCCATATTAATTTAATACTTATGGTGTTGCAAAAAAATACGTTTTTTATACGTGCTGTACTTAAGTAGACAAAGAACTTGCTTCGTTAATACAACCAATGAGCTGCAGATGTGTTTGGTGGTCGCAGATGTGAACCAGCCATAACGTAGAGCAGTAGCATGGTTTACGAGTCCGTTACCGAGAGGTAAGATCATTGGTCACTGAGACTAGCAGTGTACAGCACCGGGCAAATACAACCTCCCCGTGCAACATGTAGACCATTGTCTACACTGAGAATAAAAGGTCAACATCGGGTTCTCGAGAGCCGACGAGGGCGGAGCGAGACGACTATGGAGCGACGCCAGAATGCAAGGGCCGGGGAAATGGGAGATCTCCGATAAACCCCACCGACCAGTGGCATCGACAGGCACAATTCCCACGTGCCAAAATCCCTGGGGGCAATCCCGTCGAGAATGGAACCCGGTTAGTCTTGTTGGGACGCGAGTTGTCCATGTTGCTGTCAAAAGGAATATGCGAAATGCACGTACGTGTAGCAACGACAAACCAAGACAGAATCAGCTAGCGATACAGACTCATCGCTGTGACGTATTGGTTCTGCAAGCTCTATAACATAGAGCGGCGTGGCAAACAGGCTAGGAGTCTCTTACAGAGAGGGGGACAATGTTGCGGATAGTACATAGTACCAGGGGGGAGGGGAGACTGCAGCCGTGTCTAACAGGCGCTCAGGAGGCAATGCGCTCGCCTGGCGTGACGGAACTCCAGTCTCCGAGGCAGCACTTCACTCACCCCCGGGCCAGGGGTGGTGCAGGGGCATGGGAACAAGCCACCCCCTCCCCCCACGCCCAGTGGTGACACGCGACCTCGCGCAGTGTACTAGCAGCCACCCGCCCGCCAACCCTGCTCCGTGTCCAATCGCGCATTCAGCTCTCCTGATGGCCTGGGAGTGGCTGGGCCACGCTCATCTCGTCTACATCTCCCGCCGTCCCTCCCTGGACCACAGCTTCCCACAGCCCTCACTCCGCTCTTGGGCTGGGTTCACGGCAGCCACACAGCAAGTGAAACACGCGCTCGCAACTATATCTTACAACCAACACTCTTATTTCCTTCGGAAATCTGGCAATAGTGGGGCCATGCGAGCAGCACGACTTCAAAGTAGCTACTTAAAAAAAAATATTACATGAGCATTTTTATATTCCAGCAATAAATTTGATTATACATGCTTATTTTACGTTATAATAATTTGTCTGTTTAATTTAATCCTCACAATTATTCGTTTGACAGCTTTTCCTGTGTTAGTTTTGATAAATACGAAATTAATACTGAGTGAATGATGTTTCTTCCTATGCTTTTAAATTGCGCAATCAGCAAATTTGTTGGTAAAAAATTAATGTTTAGTCAAAAACAGTTTTGGTGATATAAAAGGATTGTTTCCAGAGACAGATTTGCCGCTTTTTGGAAGGAAATGACATTTGACAATTTGACACCGCTTGATCATATATTGTTAAATTGTACTGATTGACCGAGATACAGTGCCGACTGAACCACAGTGGGAGAATTTAGGCCGGGGAGGGGGCTATTAGTTTTGCTGAGCTTCAGGTAATAACTATTATATTTTCCATGGTGCGTCGTGGATTGGATCCGTTAAAATTATTACAAGATATACTGGATTTAACCATTATAAAATCCCGAGAAAAAAAGGAGTCTTCGAACTATAAAAGTTGTGTAAATAAACTTGAAATTGGACTTAAAAACTAGTAGTTAATTAAAAAATATGTTTATTATATGGACTGATTTGTTCATTTATATACCACATTTATGTGAAATTCAAATACTATTCAAATATTGATCTTTATTCAATGATATGTTGAACTGTTACACACCACACTTAACTTTACATTATATAGCAATTTTTTTTTCACTTATACATGAAAATTAACACTGGTACACATATACTCTTTAAGCATTAGCATCACACAAAGTTCTGCCACATTATGGTGTAGTTTGGATGAAACATGTTTGAATACACCGTTATGTTACAATATTTGCAAACAATTTTGGTTTTCTATATATTTAGGAATTTGGTTTAAAGATGTTTCGTTGCCAGTGTATAATAAGAAAGACATGCTGAAAACTAATTATATTTTTTGATTTATTCATTATGGCATCTCGTAGCTTGTAAGCCCAGTTTCTGAAAATATTACAAATGCAGTGTCATATAATCACACGTCACTATATTCGCATAGAAAAAAGATACTTTAAAGTAAATATGAGATGAATATAACTTAAATTATGAATAAGTTACACATTTAGGAATGTAATATAATTTTTAAATTTTTTACTATTTTTTTTTATAAATGGTGGAGATTGTGGATATGAAAAACAACAGGCTTACTTTCAATAATAAAAAAGTTTTAATTGTCTTTGACAATTTTTGAAATTGTAACTAATTTAAATTGCGTTAATTGTGGCTACGAAAAACAGCTGTTTTTCTTTTAATAATAAGAAAGTCGTATTCATCTTAGTTAAAAGTAATAATCCTTGGTTAAAAGGAAAATATATAGCAGATATACTAGAGTATTCTAACACAAAACAAGCGATTATAAAGAATAGTGATGAAGATGATAGGATAATTTACGAAAATATAAAGGGTCGCTTGCAGATACCCTTGGAAGGCAATTTAAAATAGTCTATATTTATCAATGAGGCAGGTCTTCGTTATCTTATTTTATCATCTAAGAGAGAAGCAAAGTTGTTTAAAATATGGATTATTAGTGAGGTTCAGCTATCAGTTGGTCAGTATGGAGAGTATACATTACCGAAGGAGGAACAACAGGTAACCATTGATTATGATAATGAATTGAAAATGAGAGATAATAAACCACAAAGAGAAAAATGTGGAATTAAAGTTAAAAACTATCGTTAATAAAGCTGATCTCCCGTGGCACAGTCGGTTTGTGCGCCGCCGGTCTGCGGTGTGGGAGGTTCTGGGTTCGAATCCTACATAAGGCATGGTCATTAGATTATGTAAGATAGTGGGTTAGTTCATAAGCGGTCCCCTGACAAGCCTTCTGGCATAACGCCTGGTGGCGTTAATAAGCCCTTTCCAATACAAGCGAGTACAGTCATTAATAAAAGCAAAAATATGAACAAAAAATCACGTCATATACACTGCTACCACTGGACAGCATGCAAAGCAAAACTATTTAAAAATGGGCAGCACTAAAAATAATGCAGCAAAACAACGATTGTCGACATAAATCACTGGTAGAGCAGAAGAGGATAGGCAGGCGCACGACACTAAATTATTACATACGCAGCGCCACGCGCCTTCTTCCTATGCAACTTGTCCTACACGCCTTGTTCTCCAGCCGTCGTAAGCCGCAGCTTTGAACACAATTATTTGTGTATATGACTTTTGTGGTACTATTGGTCCAAAGAAACTATGTCTGGAGTATAGTCACTATGTTTCTGAACAAACTGTATATGCAGTTAAGAGCTGTGAATTTTTTCAAATGCTTGTTTCAAAAGTTCTCACTTTACCATGAAAATCCTATAGTTGCAGGTACCGCATTACTGGCTTGGCAATGCGCGAGTTATATACAAAGTAAATAATTTATGCTAATTTTACAAACAACATTCTTTGTAAACTAGTTGTCAAAGATTTTCTTGTGACCCTACAAGTGAAATATTTTATATTTACAGCCCATTGTTTTAGGAAACATACAAAACTGTCTATGCAGCTCAATATTTATGAAGGCTGTTGACGGTAAAGTGAGCACTTTAGAAACCAACCAATCAGAAACGACACTGCCCCTAGGTGAATGTAGTTTAACAGGCAGGCGCCAGGTAATGTTGGTAAGGACGATAGGGAAGTAGTTCTATTTCTTTACGTTCAATTATACGTGTTAGCTAAAAATTTCTCGATACTGTCACCTACTTATTTTTCTTTTGGTTTTTAATGCATAAAAAAGTACGAGTTAGAAAATGTGTGAAATATTTACTTTTCTGATAATTTCAGTTTCCCTATACCGACGCATGAACAAAGTGACGAGGCCCATAGCAGTGTTACTTTTACATATGGCGGAAGGATACACAATGTGCATACGGGAAGATCTTAAGCAGGGCTTTCTAAAGTGCTAATTTTCTCATGAAAACATATAATAAACTTGAAGTCTACAATATTTGCATGTTAAAATTAAACACTAATTTTACACATTTCACACTATGGTTTGTGAATTTTAATTATAATCTATTTGTAGTGTTACAAAAAACCATTTTGCAACTAAATTCAAAATAATCCCTTGTTCAAATACAAAAAATACACAACGTTAGAAACTCGGATTTGAAACGGTAACGGTTACGAATTTGGACTGCGTGTTTTGCGTGATATCCTCTGAATTAATTATATGACGGTACTTTCATTGTCCTGAGTGACGAAGTTGCTATCGGCAGTGGAAGTACAATCAAAGTTTGAATTCAGTCCTACCCCACCATCGTCATTTAACTTCAACAATTGGCATCCTCTCTCCAGAAGGGTTTCCACATCTGGCCTAACCCCCACGTCATCACAGATGGAGGAAGCAAGTGACGACATGAAAGGAACTACTACGCGAAACGTAAAGTCAACTGACTGATGCGAAGCCGCGACGGAAGTCTGACGTAGGAGAGTGAGTGGAGAGATTTCGGCGGCTCCTGACGTCGAGGTCTTGAGAGGCTGCGAGGGCGAAGCGAGGTGAGCGTGGAGCAGCGCCGGAGTGCAAGGGCAGGGGAAACGGGAGATCCCCGAGGAAACCCGCCGACCAGCGGCATCGTCCGGCACGATCCNGTTCGAGGGTTGGAGAGCGAGGTTGTCGGGGACGGTGGTAGCTGCCGCGGCAGATGGCGCCCTCGAGGCAGCTCTAGGGCGCGGTCTGCGAGGGCAGTCACCCTCTGGTCGAGCCTCGCCACGTCGTGCTCTGAACTGCGGGCATTGTCGTGGACTCACTGGAGGAGCCACCTGCCGCACTGCGTGAATGCATGCACTGCCAGCCACTTGACGCCGCCACTGTTGGACCAACCCTGCCTTCCTGCCTCCACCCGGGCCACACTATGGCCAACTACAAGGGCCGTCATTATAACAAGTGCACCCAGTAGCTGGGCGGGTTGATTGCAGCTGTGCCACCGCTCTTGTGTAATAGCCATTCGCGGTTTCTTTACAATCATCTAATCAAACCTTTGAACATCACCCCATCTATGACGTGTTTTGTTTTCCACCACAGGCGCCCTATACTTCTGTTAACATTAAAGTATCTTATTTTTGGTTGAAACTTTCATTCCCAGTGTAGACAACTGGTTACATGTTGCACGGGGAGGTTATATTTGATCGGTACTGTATTCTATGAGGCTCAGTGTTCAATGAACTTGCCTGTGAGTAACTGATTCATAACACGCGCTTCTGCTCTACTCCATGACTGGTTCATGTCTCTGACGACTAAACTCGATGTCTGCAGTTCATTGGTTGTATCAACGACAGATGTTCTTTGTCAACTTGAGTACAGCACGCATCACAAAATTTCTTATTTGAAACACCAGAAATTTTAAATTAATCTCGGGATGAAAGGGTTAAATTAAACTTTTACTGGTTATCAAGAGGCGGGAGCACCCGGAGGAAACCCATCCACCTCATGGCAGTGACCAATGCATCTTCCTCCATCTACAACATCCGTATCAATGCATGGCCTAACAAACTCTTTAAAACTTTGCGCAGATATCAAATACGTTGGAAAACTCAAATAAAAGAAACCCACCCCATATGAACAATAGACAAGATGAATTGTTCCGAGTTGTGAGAAATAAACAATGGACGCTAATTTTGTTTTAACGGTATAATTGCAGCCTAATATATATTTTCTTTTCTCAGAAAATGCCCCGAAAATTTCCAATACAATAAAATAAACGATTACTAAAACAATTTTAAACAGATGGAAAAGATTTCGACTAAAATTTCACAATTGAATAATATTGGGCTTGAATAAAATTTTTATAAATTACAAGTAAGTGCCCAAATATAATTAATGCCCATAAAATACTAATCTTATAAAGTGCTCCGTCTCGCATGTTCTCTCTCGAGCGGTCTTCAGGCCAGAGTATATGTAGTCTAGCCACCCCTCCACCCCCAACCCAGAGTTCATGACATCAGGTGTTGAGAAAACTCCTTGAAGGTAGCGCTGAGAGTATTGCTGGCGATGACGTGGTAGAAGGGTCGCACCATCTCCAGGTAACGCCGACCAGGTGCTGAGGAGTGGGTGGGGGGAGGAGGTGGAGGGGGGAGCCCTCGTCATCGTACAGTCGGCCATCTGACCGCGGTGCGGAAGCTGGGCCTCAACCCGCCATCCCGCACAGCCGGGCGTCGAATGGGGCACAGACAGGTGAGTCGAATAAACCAGCCGATATCCCTCGTAGGGCACCTGATTCAGCAGCGTAGTAGGGGAACATTTTTATTGTGTTCCAGGTACATCGTCACATTGTGTATCAATCGTAATATTTCCTTTATAATCAGTATAAATAATAACAGCGAGAAGATAGACTTGTTGGTAACACATAGTAAGAAATAGTTCCTTTGGAAAATATTGTTAAAGTGAGTGCACCCGAATGAGGCGCGTTGTCCATTTGGTGTAAAAGTTAAGTAGGGTAAATGCACCAGTAGTCGACACTGTGGGTTTTAACACCAAATAATAAGGCTTAAGAACATTGTTTAGCGATACTCTTATTTGTGGCGGCAAACTTAATGCCTCCTGTATGAGAAACAATGGTTGCCATGCGGATATTGGCGGGTAAAATGTGATAAGGGTGACCGTTGAATCTGCACTGTTGATCAGTCGTCAAAGTGGTGTGTCCACAGCGGTCTGCTGACAAGGAAGGTGAGATTAACTTCGTGTTTATATGACCGAAAAACATTGTCCATTGTGAATGCTTTCATTTTATCTTCATATTAGGTTGTTTTGCTCCTAAATTGCACCTTAGGTTGTTCGAATTCATTAATTATTCAAGGTGTGAGATGGTGTCGACTACTAGAGCTCATTTCGTAACATTTTGCAGTGGTCGACATCCATGTCGACTACTGAATCCCCCTAATGTTTTCTATCAGGGCTTATAAACTACCTATTGAGTGGCTAAAATCAAAATTGTTGAACTGCTCAGATATAGTTATTTCATGTTAGACATTACGAATTATAAATACAAATCAAGTAATAGAGGGAATCTCTAGGCCACTGATATTTGGAGGAGATTCTTTAAATACTAGATATCAGTTTCCACATCCAGTCAGCGTAGATTTGTGATATACGTACTTTCCTGAGAGTGTTTGTTTTTGTACTGGAGTTTCTAATAGTTTTTCCATGTTTTATTGAAGAACTAGTCTCTAATTTACATGTATTAGGTACAACCCTCTAAATAAAGAGCCCGTGTATTATGAATAGTTGTGAATTACTTATAATTAATGTACTTAATAAACTCAGTTACCTACCTTGTGGTACAGATTTTTTACCAACCCGAAAACTATTTTGTGGGCCAACAATATGCACGTTATTTTTAACACGACAGTTCCTTTAACAAGAATGAGCTCTAATATTGTAGACAAAATGAATCATGTTAAAATAAAACGAGTTATTCAAGTGTTTCTAACGTTTTTCTGAACACTTTATGCGTTCCAAACACCCATGTCGACTACTGGTACATTCGATTTTCGACAGTGTCAACTACTAATGCAAAACATGGGTTTTGGAATATGTAGGTTTTCTAATAGTGTTAAACAATTTATACGTTTGAGACAATTACTAGAGTAACATAAGAAGCAGATGAACTAGGAAAACGAAACTGCAAGTTGAGAGTTTAACAACAAACGGAAATATGAGTGCAAAACTGAGATTTTGAGCTTAGGATGTCGACTACTGGTGCATTTACCCTACAATAGTATTGCACATCTTGTAAAATATTATTATTTTGCAGTCAGAAATTTTTCATAATTAATATGAAACTAAAATTATGACACGAAAGCGAAGAATTTATACACAAGATGGGAAGTGTAACCCCTTAACGTACACATTAATTGTTAATGTCAGGTGTTGCAAAAGATAAAACAACTGATAGTGTGAAAAATATTTACGAATTTCTTACAGCAACTCATTCTTTGAAACCTATGGAGAGGGGTTTTGTAGATCCTCGACAAGAAGCAAATAATAATAAAATAGTTAGTATGTGAGCAGCGACCAATAGCATAGCCCAGGTAAAGGCGATGTGCGTACTGGTGCTGACTTCTGGACTTGTACAGTGCCGACCATGATTCCACATGATACTCGGGGTCGTACTGTATGTTAAGGCAGTAGAGAGTGACTTACAATAGAGCACTCTGCACACTACTGTACAACCTCCAGAGGTCAATGACATCTGCTATGCACACCACCCACATTGCCAGAAAGAGTACGAGTTATATTGATTATGAAACAGGAACACATATATTTTGTTATAGTTTAACTTTTTTTTTCCTAGAATTAAATTGTTTAAATGTTACAGAATTCAATTTATAAGATTTTATTATAAATTAATATTTAAGCGTTTTTCCATTTTGTGTACGTCAGACGATACTTTTTGCAAGAGAACATTCTTTTATTGGACAATAATAATAATTATAATAATAATAAATATTATTTTAACTACGGTTGTACGTGGGGCCGTGGTGGCTGAGCGGCTAGCCTGCTCGCCTCCCACCAAGGCGAACCGTGTTCAATCCCCGGCCGAGTCACTCCCGGACTTTCGCATGTGGAAATCGTCCCGGACGATGCCGCTGGTAGGCGGGTTTTCACTCCGGCGCTGCTCTATACTCACCTAAATCAGCCTCATCGACTCGCAAGACCTCCTTGTTAAGAGCAGCCCAAAGCTCTTCACTCACTCACTCATTCACGGTTGTACGTAAGAAAATATTGTTATTAACGTTTATATATATATATATATATTTAACAGTTAATTTTACGTACATTTGTTTTAGTTATAAAAATGATTATTTTAGTTACTAATGGAGGTGAATAAATTCAAGCTGTGCGTGTAAAGGTCATTTCACAATATCAAGTATTTTATTGAAATAAACGAGTAGTTGAATTCATCTTATTGAATACAGAAAGTGTTTACATGCACTTCAATTGGTTGAATCCAATGTAAATTGATTTATTACGTCAATGTTTGAAATGATTTTCACACACGAAGCTGTATTTAATAAATATTGAAGCGGAAATTGAAAAATTTCCCTCGAATATCTCAGTTAAACAATAATAATTATGTTCAGTGTTTTTTTTTCAAACCTTTACAAACAATGAACTATGCGATAAAAATTTTTAAATTTAAAAACTAACATTTTTTTCAAAGGTAAAATATTTACGTTGCATGAAATAAATAGAGGAAAAGATTTTGTAGCTTAAATTAACATAAATTACGTTATATTTATACGGTTTTAATAATTCGGAATGCTGTCTGGAAAATTGCATTCAAGAAAATTTAAAACATGTTATAAACTAAAATATTTGAAGTGATTTGTGTCGTTGAATGACTAGAAAGACAAAATGGCCGTTACTATGACGTCCGAGTGACTTCATACAACATTAAAGGTATTGAATTTAAAAATTGAAGAAAATTTGAAGTGATGTTTGATGGCGTGAAAGTGCCTTAAGAGTACTGACGTAGGGCTGGTCGCCGTGACATAATGCGCTACAGTGTATCCTCGTGGATGGNGGCATCACCGCGGCGACAAGAGCCCTCTGCGGCAGATGTGGCTATCTGCACCGCCGACACAGCACCCCCTGTAATTACGGGCAATTACTGCGACAGAGATCCTCCCTACACAACCCTTTTGAACTCTCCCCACAACCCCTCACCCTCCTACCTCCTTCCCTTACAGTAGACACTGGGGCCGTCTTCCACGGTCTCCGTGCTGTGCCCAGGCAAGAACAACCACACGACAATACTCCATACCCACCGCGCACGCCATCTACTTCAATACCAAGGAACTAAGTATTCTGGTAGAATCGTACTCCCGTTGGATAAAGAACACAGAAAGAATATTTATACGATTTTCACCAATTGAGTACTTTCGAATTCGAAAATTCGAAAAATGTCGCTTCCATGTCTGGATATATTTTAGCGGCCACACTGACTTGTATGTGCACAGAAATGTTGGTAACTACGCAGGGAAAGCCGTCTTTGCAGGATCTTGAGCAGAACTTTGCTAGCACGTGAGATTAGTGCGATTGTCCTATAGTTTGGACACTCCTTGGCGCTGTCCTTCTTTGGCATCGCGATGTACACGTTCTTCCAACTTGACGGCCGTTGTTGAGTTGTCCAAAATTGCTGGAATATTGAATGTTTCACTTTAACAGCTTTCTTGAGGATTTTAAGCAGTTCAGCTGGCATAAGAAGGACTGTCAATAACTGGTTTAAGTCATACTTAAAAACCAGAATACAAATAATAGAGCTAGGTAAACATTTCTGAATACTGAAATTATTTATTTTCTTTACGATTGTTTTAATGCATGCAAGTGTACGAATTAGAGAATTTGTAAAATATTTACTTCTATAATTATTACGCAATTACACTTGGCCGACGCGTGAACTAACTGATGTGGCCGGAGTAATGTTATTTTAACGTAATTCCNTCTATAATTATTACGCAATTACACTTGGCCGACGCGTGAACTAACTGATGTGGCCGGAGTAATGTTATTTTAACGTAATTCCTCAAGTAACAACAATGTCGTGCCTGTATTTCTATTTAAACTTTTGAGATACCAAATTTAAAGACGAAACAGAAACCCGTTCCGCAGGTGAGTGAAAAGTCCGGATTCAGCCCACTAGAAAAAAAAGCACGAATCATTATTTTATCTTAGAATTCTCATACTTACGCTACAAAACATAACAAATGCTTTTTGTAAAATGATTTAAAAATGTTATGAAGTTGTAATGGATATCACGTCACGGACCCTAAAGTATGCTCAAAATCCTGCTGAAAAAAAAACATTCTGCTCGGGCTTGATGTGCAGACGTCCGTGCATTTCACAAATTCTTTCTGTGGCACGTTAGACTTGAAGAACATGTACTCGTGTGTTCCTGCCATGATTGGGCCATAGTTGTTTGTACTCTAGCCAGTAGAAACATAACGAAACAGGAGGAAACATAACGACCTTATATCAGTAGTACCAAATTACAGAGTAGACAAGTATACAGAATCGACAAAGTTCCGGGTGCAACCGACGCTGGCCTCACCCTCCCCCCTCCCCGTCCAGGTGGCCGATACCTATTAAAAGGATATACCTCGAGCGTTGTCTTTCTAGTTGTACGTTATCCCCCGCAAACAAAAGCTAACTCGGCTCTTTTTATTCACAGGATACAACCGGGAACTTTGAAATTTTGTAACCGTCATGCCGTCCGAAAAGAATTTAATACACAAAACTACATTACATTCACACCTACCGTGATCTGCGCTTCTGCCTTATTTCACTTGAAAAAAGTACTAAGCATGATGGTATTCCCATTAACACAAAACACGGCCCAGTTCGCTCGGGTGTGGATAGGACTTAGATTAGGGGGGTGGACGATGCCACTGGTCGGCGGGTTTTCTCGGGGATCTCCGGTTTCCCCCGCCCTTGTATTCCGGTGCTGTTCCATACTCACCTCATCGACTCACAAGACCTCGCTGTTAAGAGCCGCCCAACTCTCTTCACTCACTCTCCACCGTCGTGAACTCGGATAGGCTCCAGGCGAGTTGTAACAATATCGATATCTCGATCTACGAGTCTGTACACTACACTACAGGAGCACCAACTGTGCCGGTCCGTAAACTGCCATCACACCGGACATGCTTACTGTACCGGCAGCTTTCGTTGCTGGCTGTCTGTCAGCCAATGAGTGAGCCAGCTGACTTCGCTCTTATTAAAGCGAGTTTTCATGTTTTACGCCGCATACATTCCATCCCGTTCATTTCGATAACTAAACGAAAATTTATATTTTTTGTGCACGGAAATTACAACTGATGTACTGTAATGCAGTGTTTATGTACAATAGACATAAAAACAAAACTATTCTCTGCAAAGCCGTGCCGTTTATTGCACACTTTTTGAATCAAACCTTCGAAACATCACTCCATGTACGACATGCTTGGGTGTTTCCTAGGTATCCCAAGCGTTTTACAATTCTGTTCATAAAAGTATAATATTTTTTGGTTAAATTGTATATTCACTTATATGTTATCTATAAATTATAATATTCCATTTATAAGTACTATGAATTAGAACAGAGAAAAAAATGTATGCGTCGGTACATGGTAATGCCTAGTAAGAAGTAGTTGTCATGCAAACTATTATAAAAGTGAGTGCGCACGAATGTGGTGCGATGTCCCTCTGGTGTAATCTCTAGACTTTGTTTGCACGAGGCGGAGAATGGCCTGGAAGTAGAACTTGATCAGGGCTTCAGAGGAGTTGTAAGCTATGATGGAGGGAGTGTAGGAGGCGGGTATGGAGGAGAGGAAGTGACGTCACGAGCGGCGACGGGTGAAAGTACCGGCGCCTGGATGGAGGGTGGACGTATTGTGCCAGGACGCAGTCACCCAGAAGAAGCTTGTGTCGCCGACCAGCCTGGTGGAAGACCACCCCACCTCCCGACCCGGGCAGGAAGTCCGACTTGACATGTATCTCTCCCCGCCCCAATCACTTATCATTGCCGGTCAATTAACGGCCAATCACAGCAGCCGACTGCCTCGGGAGTCGCTCCACCCGCCCCCCTCACCACCTTCGCAGATACACCCGCCACAGAAGACTTTACAATACAGAGGCGGAACTGCCGGTTACACCACGAACTCCAGCCGTGCACGCGAGCAAAATGGCGTCGTTAGCCAGCAACATGTTGTAACGCCGTTCACCAATCAGCGCTTGGTAACCTACTTGCCAGCCGGCAGCGCAACCAATAGGCGGCTTCCCGCAGCACGGGGTAGCCAATCGCACATAAAGCCAGAGCCTCGTGCAGAGTATGGACCCGATCTCATCGAAGAAACCGCCCAGACAAGGGTACTGCCTACTTATATCTATGTACAGGCTATTCTAGCTAAAGTGAGCACTTTTGGAAGCCCTCTCATTTGGAATAATAGTCAATAAATATATTTCATTGTAGCCTTAAACGTTAAATTTCGAGTCTGGTGGAATATATACACTGTGTATTACTTAAATGCAATATTTATTTTAAAAAGTGGTGGAAGGATAAAAATGCCTCATAGGAAAAAAATAACTGGGGCTTCAAAGGTACTCACTTTACCGTGAACAGCATATAACGATTTTAATTCTACCGAAATTACGCAAAATCAATATTGTGACACAGCTGCGAGTTCGTAGTCCAGTCGTTGTGTCTGTACTGCAGTGGGGATAGCGGTACTTCCGGAATTTGCTTTTTTAAAAATATGAATAAGCAAGAGAAACCAAGTATTTAACATGGAGAGAGGAAGTTCCTTTTAAGCACAGCTTCCAAAAGTGCTCAGATTTCCTTGAACAGCCTATACCACGGTATTGCATCTTTTGTTGTGAAATCCACATTTATTGCACGGAAAGTAAGCATCACAGCGCTGTTATTGCTGGTATGAGATTAAACTAAGTATTTTGCAGCATTTGTCTAGATTCCGTATACACTTTTGAAACGGTTCACATAAAATAACAAATCGTTATTTTCTTGCTTTCAGGTCAAGGAAAGTCGTCTGTGGCAAAGTAAACAACCGTTGTAAACACACACACTTGGCGCTAAAAATGAATACAATTTCGTAACATCGGATATTTTTAACACTATTTTTTATGAAGTTATGTCAAACTTTTAAATTGACTACTTAAAAATAATAAACCTCGAAAGTTCGTAAATTCTAGTATAAGTTGCACATAACTAGAAGTTTCTACTGTCATAAAATACATAAAAGTCAGCCTTCAATCGCTTGGGAGCAGAGAGTTTGGGATGGTTTGTTGATATCCCTTAAGTCAGTCTTCTTTGGTTCAGAATGAACCTTTCATGACTTAACACAACACACAATGCAATATGAAACTCAACTGACACAAAACGGTCTGGTTGGGGTCGTCATAGAAGACGGTAGTAAACAACGTTGTAATTTGCCAATATCTTTGCAAAATGGTGACACTGAAATATTTAATCTTCTCTTCTCCTCCACCTGGGGTACTACTATCGAACCTACAAAGCAGTCGCCATATCAATTATCGTACTTCCAACGTTGCAGACATCGTCAGACACACTGCACATTCAATAGCAGCGGACAACTGCATAGAAGCGCCAAAACCCGCCAGTGCTTTTCAAATCAATAGCTAAAGACTGTTCACAATTAACTGACCACTTTTGAAATCCCTGCTTAAGATATATTTGTAGGCACATTGTGTACTCTTCCACCTTACGTAAAATTAACACGGCCGTGAGCCACATCACTTTACTCATGCGTCGGTCAAGTGAAACCGCGAAATAAATAGGAAAGTAAATATTTTACGCATTAGCTTATTATTACATTTTATGCATTAAAAATAGGAGAAGAAAGAAATAATTTCAGTATTCAAGAACGTTTACCTAACACTTTTAATTCAGCGCTAAGACACGGAACTACTTTCGCTCCGTCGTTACCAACCTCGCTGGCCGCATGGCAATCAATGTGCCCGTTTAATTAATGCAGGAAGAGGCAGTGACACTTTTCGAAGGTTGATTTCAAAAGTGCTCACTTCATCGCGAACAGTCTGAGTTGTCTGCGTGCTTCTCTAGAATGCGCTGTGTGTATGTTGGTCAGCCATCTTGTTTACTGTTTTTGTAGGTTATGTCAGCGTATTGCAGGTTAGCTCACAAGCGCCGACTGGAGGGTGAAGTGTCGCATGTTGCTAGGGCTTGAAGGGTTTCTTTATTCATGGGTATTCTGTGATAAAGAATGTTCACCGTTAATTGAGCACTTTCAAAATACACGTTTGAAAAATGTCGTTGTCCCTACCTGCATGCATTTTAACGTGCACAATGACCGGCATTCGTCCAGTTAAGTTGGTAACAGAGGAGGGAATGTAGTTCCTTGTCTTTACGTTGAATTTGAAGTGTTAGGTGAATACTATGAACACTGCAATTTTAGTTTTCTTTATAATTCTTAGACACATACAAGTGTAAGAAATTTAAAATCTGTCAAATATCAACTGTTATAATAATTCCACAGTTTATCTTGACCCACGCATAAATAAAGTGACCATGTCCTTATCAATGTTAATTATACACATGGTGGAAGAATACGCAATGTGCATACAAGTAGATCTTAAGCAGGGTTTTCAAAAGTGCTAACTTTGGTAACTGCGATTTAATGCCGATTTAATGTGCGCTGCACTTGTTTCGAAATATTCGAATATTCTGCCATTTGAAATCCGAAACTTGGTTCACCTGCGGCGGGGGGTTAACTTCTGGCTACCATTACTTGACATTTCACTATAAAACTAAAATAAAATTATGATCGAACCACTTAAGGAAGTTTCATTACTTTGTTATAATGACATCAACAATTAATTTGAACTGTAGTCAAACATACTATTATGCATAATTTTGAACGTCGTATGGCAAAACATATAAACTGGAAATTCTCATAGCTTCCAAACTAATGTTTGCAAATTAATTTGACATATTTTTCTACTTTCATCAGACTATTATTTGATGCAATACCGACGATTGATAAAATAACCTAAAAATATAGAAAGTCATTTCTGGCACTTGAACGCTCTTAAAGAGCATTTGCCAAGAAAAATGTTATTTTATGTCTACTGTTGAGCTCTTATATATTACCTGTGATTACTTTTTCCTCAGATAAAATATGTTTAGATCACATAGTTTTTGCAAAATATGTTTGAGTAAAAAAAAACTGTTTTTGTAATGCAGAAATAAACTGCACCAAATTATATGTAGAAAATTTAACAAGGGCAACTTATAGGTATTGTATTAATTACTTTTTAAGTATGGTTGGCAAAAGTTATTTTATAAAAATTCATGGGTAGCCAAAAATCCAAAAAATCCAAAAAATGTTTTCATTTCAATTACTTATTTTAAATTAAAAAAAATTTCCTTGAACAATTTTATATACTTGTAGAAGTAGCTTTTGCATCTCTTCTTTCAGTGTGAATTATCTTATTGCTGTACGTAAGTTAGTTTTCATTATTTGTACATTTCTAAAACAGTGACATTGTGATTTTGACATGTATTTATGCAAAAACTATGCTTTCGAATTATTTTTCTTTTTTGAGAGTAAAGAGTAATCACAGATAGTGTCTAAAAGTTGGACAGTACATGGCACAAATATAAAACAACATTTCTCGTGGCAAACGCCGCTAACTAGCAGTGTTGCCTGGAGGACGGGGTGAGATAGCGAGGCCTGCAGGGGTGGAAACACAAGACTCGATCCCTCCACACCCCTAGCACGAGGCGGCGAGGTGGTGTGAAGATGCGGGGGAGGGGGAGACAAGACAACCGGGCCTAACTCGGTCGCAGGAAGTTTGCGATATCCCAGGCCACGGAGCAGTTCTTCCTTACTCCCCTCCCACCCTACNTTATTGCTGTACGTAAGTTAGTTTTCATTATTTGTACATTTCTAAAACAGTGACATTGTGATTTTGACATGTATTAATGCAAAAACTATGCTTTCGAATTATTTTTCTTTTTTGAGAGTAAAGAGTAATCACAGATAGTGTCTAAAAGTTGGACAGTACATGGCACAAATATAAAACAACATTTCTCGTGGCAAACGCCGCTAACTAGCAGTGTTGCCTGGAGGACGGGGTGAGATAGCGAGGCCTGCAGGGGTGGAAACACAAGACTCGATCCCTCCACACCCCTAGCACGAGGCGGCGAGGTGGTGTGAAGGGGCGGGGGAGGGGGAGACAAGACAACCGGGCCTAACTCGGTCGCAGGAAGTTTGCGATATCCCAGGCCACGGAGCAGTTCTTCCTTACTCCCCTCCCACCCTACACCCC